>JARHVA010000088.1:657500-1040000 GCA_037957365.1 Torreya grandis
GAATTACAACATCTTTGGGAGATATGTTTGTTGGCTTATGTGTGATCAAGTGGTAGTTATGTGTTGCACATAACTTGTACTCACTTGTATGTAAGCACAAATGTAAGTGGCACATGTCAAAGTTCACTCCTTCCACACGTGCCAATTGTCTATAGGATTTACAACTTTGCCAGTGGATGGGGAATGTTCTTCCCCATGACCAATCTCTCTTTTTGGATTCCTCTAATCCATCCTAAATCTCACCTTCTAGTCATCATCTAGTCATTTCTTCTATTCTCACATTATTTTGAAAGTGTTTCTTCTCGGCTTTGGAAGGCATTATTGTTGATTTTCTTGGATTTGATTCAACCTTTTGAGCATAATTTGTGCATTATGAAGGCACACTTCTTGTAACTTGAAGCATTGGTGACTTTCCTATAGACAATGGAGTTTTACAACCCCATGAGGGTTTTCTCCAAGAAGAACCAGGCGAACCTGAGTCACCCAAGACAAATCCCGGCAGAACACGAGTAAAACCCAAGGTCTAAAACATTTGTTTCTCCTTATTTTTTCTCAAAACTAGAAATAAAGCAATAATGAAAAATAATAAAAAACACGCTGCAAACCCTGAACCTAAGTAAAACACAAAAACATAAGATAAAATAACACAACATAAAAGCAAAGCTCTTACCTCTCATTGCATATTTATCTTCCAATGCTGATCTAGGGTTGAAGCTTCATCAAGCAACATTGTAATCATTTTCCTACACTGATGTTGACGCTCTTGATGAAGAGCAAGACGACTACAAATACTAATTTTGACTTAACTAATTATTATTGATATTTGTGATTATCATGACATTTGGCATTTGGTTAGTATTTTATGGTTTTCTTTTTATATGCGTATTATGTGGTTGGTGTCACTAATTTCATATTTATTAGGCTAGAATTTCTATATTTTTTATATTTTTTATTGTTTTTATACTGTCATACTCAAGGGGAAAAAAAAGGTTGCCATACCAGCAAATGTGGTTCTTCTAACCCGAACCCGAACCAAACTCAAATCGGTAACTTAGCATTTAACTAATCTAGATCTGCAACTATCATAGATTATGATATTACTGCATTTCTTATTCTTACTATTTTATTTAACCATATTGCTTTCATGGTATCAAAGCTAACCGTGTAGCTTGCATATATGATGCATGTGTTGGAAAATCTATGGTGTGATTGGAGGGCAATACCTTGATTTTCCAACCTTGTTAGACAAAAACAATTGGGAAAAGTTTCGCCCTTATCTCTATTTTAACCTGCTTTCCAGTTTCGTGTCTTACGTGTTATTTTAATATCTGCATTTGTTATTTTTTGGGTGACCATTGTTGCAAGTAGTCAAAAGAACCAATGAATTTTTTTCATTCAAAAATCAAATCTAGTTTGGGAAAATATCCACACAAGAACGATTCAATTATTTTGTTTGGTAAACTATTTTTATTTTTTCAAGAAAAAAAGGACACCTTTATTTATTGTTTTTTATTTATCTTATCTAGGTTTTAATTAAATAGATGTTTATGTGAAAAGTTTTAAAAAGAAGTTTGGCTGTTTTGATTTTAAATCTCTTCGTTATTTAAATATTTTTATTCAAGGTTTATTTCTAGAGTTTGGATTTATTTAAGTTCAAAAATAATTTAAAAACTTTTATCCCTAGTGGGATCAGTATTAGACCCTAACCCTGCTGGGACCTCCCTCCCTTTCGTGGAGGGAAGATTGGATTTCAATTATCACCGCCCTATATGTCCCATGTGGCTCTGCCAAATCGAGCAACCCCATCTTAAACCTACCCTCACATCCCCATACCCATTCCCCTCCCCCTACTTCATGTGTTTTGATTACAATGCACATCTTGCCCCTTTGTTGCAATACCAACAAACACAACTGCTCAACACCACCCCTATTGCTGGGTCATGCCATCCTTCCCAACATTCCTTCCTCGACACCCCCTTGATGCTACCTCTCCCAACACTAGCTTTAAAAATTGATCACGTCGCCCCAAACTTTTCAGCATTCGATTCTTGTGTTAGGAAACAATTAGACCCCCCCTTGTCAATACATTATTTTTAATTCACAACACCCATCCATTTTACCAACTTTTTTCTCCCCCAAACCTTTTTTTAATTGGCCTTTTATTTGAAAAACCACCCTCCTATTTTTGCTAAAGGCACTGAGGGTTGAGAGAAACTAGACATGGAAAAATTGTTGGCAAGATGCCAACTCCTAGTTGGTGGTAACAAACCAAACTTGGAAAAAAAAAATACAACAATTATTTTGAAAATCAAAATTAAGCATCCACTTTTCTGCCCATAGGGCAATCTCCATTCTTCAACTCCAAGCATATTCTGTTGGCGTAGGTAAATATACCATTTTTGTGATTTATTAAGGTTATAGGTGTTTTCTTCCTAAGTTATGCACCCTTTACATTACTTGGGCATCTAACAAATTGTTAATCACGATAATTATCATAATTATCTTGATAGATTAGATAGATAGGTTAGAACCTCTCTATTTTGATCCTGGTTTATTCCTAGATAGCTTTATTGGATTTTTCTAATCTCCTTCTCTCTTGTATGCCCTTCATCTTGAAATTTCTCTTGTATGCACCTTTGTGTTTTCCTATCTATACACATAGGTCCCCTTCATTTTAGAATGTAAGAAGAATGGTTTGATTATAATTGTCTGTCATTTTTGTATCTTCTTTCATTTTTTTATCAGTGCAAATGTGAAAGGTAGTTATTGGCAAGGTTTCATCATGGTATCAAAGCTTAAGTATGTGCCCTTATTTCCCCTATATACTCTGTTGATTCTTTTGTGTTTCCCAATTGTGGGAGCATTCAAGGAAGAGGTTGTTTTCAGGTTCAACAGTTTTGAAGCGTGCTCGATAAAATCTGACCACACCACTGGGTGTAAAAGACTCAAGAAATATGGTTTAGGCTTTTATTTTACCTCAGTCGAAACCATGGTTGCAAAGAAAACACAATTGCAAGTTTTGACATGGATATGACAATTTTTTTAATTTTATTTCCAAAAAAGTTGATTTTTATTTTTATTTTTTTGCTTTCCTAAAGTTTGCAAAAAAATACAGATATTTTTATGTTGGAGGGTGCGCAAAGCCCCCTAGGTGTTCTGAGTTTTGTCCTTGCAGGTGGAGGCCATTTCTGGACCCAAGCCAGAAACCCACAGCCTTTCTTACCAGGCCTTGCTTGCTCCCAGGTGCTTCAGCAATCCGCCCACTTTTGCCATATATGTGTCATGCTTGGCAAATGTACTCTTTACTTTTTCTAAAAAGAATATTGGAATTTATTTAATACAAGACTGCATTTTGCCATAAGTCCTTTACTGATTGCATGGCACAGTGATAATAATTTTTTTGTTAAAAGTTCCAAAGGGGAGTTAAAGAGTTCGAATCCCCCATAAGAACTTTTACTGTTTTAACTTTTCGCCATAGAGCACCATTCTAGACAACCTGTCCATTTTTTGTTCATATGGTTTTATTTTAATGTGAAGCTGATTCAGAGCCCTCGCAGCAGTATAAACATCTTGATGAAATTCAAATTGCAAGTCTGACTTTTTTCATGTTGCCAGAGATCTTTTGTGCAGATCCTAACTGCTGAACTTCCTGAAATCATAACTCCCTCATACGAAAGCTTGTGGAGGCAGAATTTTTTTATCTGCATATCTTTTCATGCTCTACACACTCATGTAGTTAGTTTAGCTTAATTCTCGGTTCACAAGACCCACTTTTGGGCAATTATAATAGAACCAAAGCTAGGACTACAGAATTATAAGATGTCTCTCTGCACTTTATATTTGTACATCCACTCGGCATTGTATTTGTGTTTGTACTCTTGCCTTTTATTTTAATTGCAAGATGTCCAACCCAATGCAGGATTGTATTGTCCCATGGATTCCTCTCAAGAAGTCGCACGTTGTTGCCACTGGCAAAGTTGATGATTTGTCCAGGTTGTACAATTTTGTAAACTTTGTGCCTTCATCACCTTCTCAAGCATACGTGTCACCATCTTTTGCCCTTATTTCTTCTCCAACACCTGCTTTTGTCTTCACTTGTTTTGAAAATGAAGACTGGATTGATGACAAACTTGAGGGGGGATACGATGATTTTGTTCTGCCAATGGAGCCACAAGTCCCTCTCATTTCCTGTTTGACACACCAATATATCGCTAGACTTCTAGCACAAGGCACTCAGCCTCAATGTAAGGCAGCAAAAAATGATCCACAGAAGAAGATAGCAGATCCTACTCTTTCCTTGAAACCATCTGATTCCAAAGATGGACTTATACAATAATAATGTTGATCAACAAGTGGGTTTTAAAGCCCTTTTGCAACAAGGCACCAATTTTATCATCCATCTCGCCATTATGTTGTTTATGTTTTCTCTTAGTCCTTAAGGGGTGATAGTGATTAATTTCCTTTTTTCTTCCCCAAATTTCCGAGTAAATCTTCAGGATGGATGTTGGTGCATGTAAATACTTCATTTTTGAGATTCACTCAGGCTCAGTATTTTATTCCCAAGTAATGCACACTTCAGATTATTTGTACATTAAACAATTGTAAATCAAGATAATTATCACAATTATCTTGATAGAATAGATGGATACGTTGGAATCTCTCTATTCTGAGCATGCTTTATTCCCAAATAGCTTTATTAGATTTTTCTAATCTCCTCTACTACAAGCTCTTCTACTCTATTTTTCCCTTGTATGCATCACTGTGTTTTCCTATTTATACAGCCTTCATTTTAGAATGTTGAGAGAATACTTTGATTATAATTGTCTGTGTCATTTTTGTATCTGCTATCGTTTTTGTTTCATCAATTTCCACTACTAGAAAGATAGGAAAAATAAAAGCTAGTGGTTTTCATCATTTATCCGTCACTCTTTCTTATTTTATTGTCCTCTTTTTTATTTAATATGAAAAGGCAGTAGTGAATACACATTAAGAACTTTTTGTGCACATAAGTGTTTTTCCACTTTTTGGTTCCGAGTCTTACCATATTTAAGAAGAATCTCTTCCCCTTTGGTGCAATCTTCTAAGATAAGTTTTATTTCCATGGCAGGAAAATGATGAAAACAAACCATCTTTCCCAATTTTCCCACCCATGACTGGCCGCTAGATTTGACATGATATTTCCTGTCAACTTGATATGTTGGTATGCGAACTCGAAATTCTTTGTTTCAATCTTACTTTCTTTAACAATATTGTTTGTTTTCCTATCATTGCACTGCCCCTCTTTGACTACTTCAATAATATTAGTATTGAGTTCCCTTCCACCTGAAGTTTTTGCCAACTTTTTTTCTTAGCCAGTCTTATTCCTCATGAGAGAGCCATCGCTTCTACCTTATTACTAGCATCAAGTCCCAAGTGGGCTGACAACATTAAGAGAGGTGGTTTATCATCATCTTTAAAGACACCAACCCGCCCCTCCTCTTGTTAATCCTAGACTTCCCTTCACACCTCCATCAGAATCGAGCTTAGCCCAATCTCTAGGAGGTTTCTTCCACACATACTTAGGCTTTTCCACCAAATCCATTATCGGGCATCTTAATCAGCTTAAATCATTTTAGAATTTCCTTTTCTTCAAATGGTTTATTTGATATGGGCTTCCAATTATTAACAAGTTATGTTGTTAAAGCCTCTATCTTCCCCAATATTCTCCACACCGGATTTTCCTTATCCCTAAAAATTTTGGAGTTTCTTTCCAGCCATAGATTCCAAATTATGATGGTTGGGCTTATCATTCAAATGGCCTTCAAATTCCCAATATGAAGCCTTCTTGGCCACGCCAATATCCACTTCCTTACTGATTCCAGGCCAACCCTCCTACTTCTATTTTCATGAACCTTCCCAAAATCTCCCATGCAATCTTATAATGCGAAAACAGATGATGCCCATCTTCTGAGCTGCTCTTGCATCAAACTTCAAGGGACGTGAAACCCTCTATGGGTGAGGGCATCAAATGTCCATGCCTTAGCTAAAATCACTAACAATAAAAATATTTTTCCCTAGGAATTCCATACTTGAGCCACATAACAAAACCCCCTTTTAATTATTAAAATTATTTTTAATTAAAAACCCAAAGTTTCATTACTCTTTTTTCTAATTTAGTTATTTTTATATATATATTAGTAAACTTTTTTTATTAAAAAGGAGGGATTATTTTTCCAAGGCAGTGCACATTTTCAAAAAAGGGGATAAATATCTAAGTTTCTATTCATTGCACCTTGTGTGGTAGTTTTTGTGCATTCCTTTGTGAACTTGACCATTTAGCAAAGAAACTATTGTTGGTGAGCACTGGTGCATGCGAATAAGCTTCTGTGGTCCACCCTTCACTGCTTATTTCTTACTACCAGCTCTCCTCCAATTTTTAGGGTCACTCACGTGACCAAGGTTAGAGTTTATTTCAGTTATTTAAACACATTTCCTGCACTGCATTTGTTTTGGGCATAGTTGGTTTGTGTCTGCGTTCTATGAGTTCCTTCTTTTTTCTGATTTCTGTTTTATTGGAACATGTGAATTCTCAGGATAATGTCTTCATTCATGCTTGAATTCAAGCTTACTTCTTCCAATTATCATTAATGGAAATCACATATGCAGTCCATTCTCACTTGTAGGAGCTTAATAAAAGTTCCATATGGCACTAAAAAGGAAACATGCATCTTACAAGAAAATAAAAAGTATTCTAAAGCTGCATTGTTTTTCTAATATTACACCTCAATTTACTTTTTTCCTTGTTTGTTTCTTTTCTGCCTCATGTTCCTTCTAATTTTAGAGTTTTGTATTTGGGTTTATTAGTTTCTCCTCTTTAATCCCAATTTTGGTACAAGTTTATGTACTTTGCAGGTATTTGTGGAGCTTTTACCCTATGCCTCTTTTTCCTTTGTTTTTTTCTTTTCCCTAATAAGAAGCTCGGAATTATATAGATATCGCCATCTCTGCCCATATTTTGGATTACATATAGCTGATTACAATTGATGAGTAGCTGTACACCTAAATCTGAGTGTTCCTTCGGCTAAGAAGCCATGAATAGGGGGCATCCAAATCCATCAAAGTCACCTTTTGAGGATTTTTGACATTTGTGATGTATGTATCCTTTTGCCTTCTTTTCCCACAATGGTCATCTTTAGATCATTTGGAGGTGTCGCATGCATCTTTGTAGGTGTCTCTGCTGTGGTGACTTTGACACTTTGAGCTTCACATTTTCTGCTATACTTTTTTTCCAGATATTTTTGGTGGCATCTTTTTCCAAAGAGGAGTTTTGGAAGATGTCAGTTGTTCCGGTTTCCTATGCAAGCACCTTAAACTTGGACATCTCTACAACACTTCTTTCAGTCAAACATCTTCTTCTTTCCTATAGTCTTTTTCAAACATACGCAGCAGCTCTTCTCTCATCCACTTTGTAATGTTTGCAAACTTTTGTAATGTTCGCATGAAGGAAATTATCATCAAGGGGGAATCATAAGTAATGACACCTCCCCTTTTCCCTGTCTAAGTCTTGTCTCCACATTTGTAAACTTCCCCAAATAATCTTAGGGGGGAGTGTTAGTTGCTAACCTTCATTTCAGTCCTTTTATCTCTTTAAATAATATTTTTAAGTTCCCTAATTTTTTGTGATGTGGATTTAATCAATATTACCACATCTTTCAGAAACATGTTTGTTGTCTTAAGCATGATCAAGCAATTGTCATGTGTTGCACATGATTTGTACTCACTCACATGTAAGTTCGAGTAAAGTACTTGTAGATGGCACATGTGAAGGTCCACACCTCTTCACATTCCACATGTCTATAGGATTGACACCTTAGTTAGCAGGTAGGTAATGTTGTACCTGACACCCAATGTCTCAAATCTTGCCTTCTAGTCACTTTCTGGCAATTCATTTCTTCTATTCTCTAATTATTATTTTTCTTCGTGGCTTTGGAAGCCATTATTGTTTATTAGAGGATCTAATGTATATTGTAAAGACGCTTCTTTCCTATAGACGGTGAAATTTTTTTACCCCATAAGGGTTTTCTCCATTTAAAAATCTCTCACCTTTTGGGGTTTGTACTCAAGTAACATTGTTCTAATATATTTTCAAACACTTGACTAATCTAGATCTAAAATTACCAAAGATCCTAATTTCATTGCCTTTCTTATTTTCATTATTTAAGTTGGAAATATTACTTAATCATATTTATGCTATCAAAATAATTGACATGCAAATCCATGAAGATTTTAAAGCAATCGAACATGTATATATTAGAATATTGTATTTATTTGAATATTCAAACATGTCTTCTAGCCATTGTAATAATACATATTACATAAAAGCAATTGACTAGGCAAGAAGGATTTAGATCAAAGTTTAGGGAACATGCAAAAAATTATGGTTGGATAATGTTAGTGAAAATGTCTAAACAGAGTTTCATAAATTTCTTGATCTTAATTTCAACATTGAATTCAGCAACCATCCAGGGGTTCTTTTTCAACAAATTCATGCATTATATCAATATGGCATCAGTACTTATTTTAAAGCTGCAAACATGGCTGTAATTTTTTCATAAACCTAATAGTGTTGGAATCAATTCAACATTCTTTCGATTCATTTCAACAATTAAACATACATATTTATACAACTCCAGGTGTAACAAATATGGTTACAAATAACCATATATGTCCCGAGTTGATAAATACATCTTACCCTATGAGATTGAGCATAACCAAATATAGCAAAAGCAATTTAAATAGTTAAACATCCAAACAACCTATCTCCCATGATGTATTAATAATATTTATGTTTTAATAATATTTATCTAACATTCCCCCTTCTTACATCATAGTCACAAGAGTACACGAGAATTTTAAAATGCCTCAAACTTCACACGTGCAAGTCATTTAGTGAAGATATCTACGATGAACTTGAGTGGAGCAAAATTGGAGCTGAATATCATGTTGTTGAACATGTTCACGTATGAAGTGGCACTAAACCTCAATGTGTTTCATGCACTCAAGGAAGACTGGATTACAAACAAGTTTCAAAACACCCTGATTGTCAAGGTACAGGATCGTTGGTTCTTTTTGTGGTACTCCCATTTCTGCTAGTATGCGACAATACCATATCGCTTCATAGATGGCTCCACTTGTTGCGTGATATTCTGCCCTGTTGGAAGATTGAGCGATTATGTTTTGCTTCTTACTTCCCCATGAAATCAGCCAAATCCTAGAAAGAATACAAATTCAAGTGGATTCCTTGTCATCAATGGACCCTGCATAATTTGCATTTGTGTAGCCCATCAAGAACTGATCACTCTTCTTGTACTACATAGTACCACAAGCATACCTCAAAACTCGCTTTGTTGCCATCCAGTGACATAGCTTTGGTACTTGCATTAACCATGAAAGATAACTAATAGCATACTTGATATATGGCCTAATGTAAGTCAAGTAAAAGAGACTCCAATTCAACTAATGATAGAGTGGCATTCTCCTAAAGAGATGGATTAGATCGAGACAACTATAGTCCTATCTCTGTGGGTGTCAACATTGGCTTTCAATCCATCATCAGAAATTTCTTGAACAAATTATTATTAGCATATTTCATTTGAGACACAAAGATGCTATGTCTTGTTTACCATACCTCCAAACCAAGACAATTGTGCAAAAGCATGAATTTATTAAGGTCATTCTTTGTTGCATCAATCACCATCTTTGAATAGTGTATGATGACGAGGGCATCGACATACACAATAAGAATCACAACCTCCCCCCTTGCTCTTCGAGGTAAAGGTTTGGACCATATGGATTTAGATAGAATAGAATCCAAGATAAAAGTTCATCTATTTTGATATACTAGGCTCTAGGATCCTACTTGAGACAATAGAGAGGTTTAATGAGTCTACACACCTTTTGTTCTTGACCAAGTGTGAGAAATGCCTTCGGTTGAGTCATATAGACCTCTTTCAAATCTCCATTGAGAAAAGCACTTTTTACGTCCATTTGATGGACTTCCCACCCAAACTGTGCAGCCATAGCAAAGACCATGGGAGAAAAAGTCTCCACACGGTCTATGCCTTCCTTCTGAGCATTAGCTCTTTGCCACAAGTCTCACTTTATTTCCACCCAAACTATGCAACCATAGCAAAGACCATGGGAGAAAAAGTCCACACACAGTCTATGCCTTCCTTTTGAGCATAGCTCTTTGCCACAAGTCTCACTTTATACTTGTTTGTACCACAGATGGAATAACCAGCGCGTAACCGCCAATTGGTCGGTTACTCACCGAAAATTCCATCGTGCGAGTATTCGTCGCTCGAAACCGTCGAAAAGTTTAAAAATTATGCAAAAAATTAACCGGCCAGTAACTGTCGGTTACTCATGAGTACTCAGGGGATTACTCGCAAGTTCCTGTGCACACGATTTCCACATGAAAAACCCAGCAGAACCGCAAGAATGGCCTCAAATGTTGAAAATACGCAAAATTTTGTCTTATAAATTGCAACACACCTCTCATTTTATTCACACAAGATTTGGAGCATTCAAGAGCAGATTGGAAGGAGAAATGAGCAAAGAGATTTACAAGGTAATGTATTTGTTTTTTGTTTTTGTTTTTTAATTTCCAAGAATGTAAAGGAATTGTAATTTAATTAAAAACATGTTTAATAAGTATTTTTAATTTTAAGAGATTTACAGGGTAATGTATTTGTTTTTTGTTTTTGTTTTTTAATTTCCAAGCATGTAAAGGAATTGTAATTTAATTAAAAACATGTTTAATAAGTATTTTTAATTTTAGTATACAAATTTGATGCATTTGGTTTTAATTTCATGCATCTCGTCAAATTTCATGCATGTCGTTAAATTTTAGCGTTTAGTATTTACAATTTATGCCTAATTTTTTTAAAATTTTGATTAAAAATGTTTTTTAACCATTGCAACTCACCTCTCATTTTATTCACACAAGATTTGGAGCATTCAAGCGCAGATTGGAAAGAGAATTGAGCAAAGAGATTTCCAAGGTAGTGCATTTGTTTTGTCTTTGTTTTTTAATTTCCAGGCATGTAAAGGAATTATAATTTAATTAAAAACATGATTAATAAATATTTTTAATTTTAGTATATAAATTTGATGCATTTTGTTTTAATTTCATGCATCCCGTCAAATTTCATGCATTCCATTAAATATTAGTGTTTAATATTTACAATTTACACTTAAATTTTTTTAAATTTTGATTAAAAATGTTGTTTTTAACCATTGGCATTATGGTTAGTTTTCGATTATCATTACAATTTATTTATTGTTATTTTTAACTGTTATAGATTATAGTTTTCAATTTGTTCGTTAAAATTTTAAATCATAAATGTATTTTAATTTCCGTTTAATAGTTTATCATTATAATTTATTTATCGTATTTTAATTAATAAGTTGTATTAAATGTTTTTATTTTTTTAATATTGTTTTCAACATGTTTGCACTTTGCAGGTTATCCGTTAGCTAACAATGACATCCGATAGTGCATTGGGATCAGATTCAGTCAATGATAACCAATCAGCCCCCCTAATGTTCGCACCAATGCTTAAAAGCATGCCACGCGGGTTGGAATGTCCCAAATGATTTCAATTTGCAACTTTTGCTCGAAGAGGATGTCAGGTGGCATCAATCGCATGAAGTACCATCTTTCATACATTCTTTGCCACGACGTCACGTCTTATCCCAATGTCACTGAAGAGGCAAAACGAAAGATGATGACAGAGCTTGCATCATTGGACAAAAAGAAACTAGAGAGAGCAAAGATGCAAGCAGCCCTAACAGTGACCATTGGTTCCACATCAACAAAAGAAGCGACAACGATGACAAAAATTGTGGGCTCCAGTTGTGGTCCACGCAAGCACCATGGCACATCTTCATTGACTTCAACTCAGTTACACTCATTTTTTACGCCTAGAAACACACCTGGGGCACAACCTTCACTGCAAGCTACTGGATGGAACAAGCAAGCACATGCAAAAGCAGATAAAGCTTGCACAAATTTTTGGTACTTCAAAAACCTTACCTTCAATGTGGCGAAGAGCTCATACTGGGAATATTTGGTTACAGCATTAGCAGTTGAAAAGAAAGGGTACAAGGTACCCTCTCCAAAAAACTTGAGTGGAAAGTTGCTCAAGAATGCAGTTGGAGCTGCAAAGCTAATCATGGAAAATCAAAAGAAGTGGCATAAATGTGGATGCACCAGTCTTTTCAATGGATGGACAGATGAAAAGAACCACACTATCGTCGACGTTTTGGCGTGTCTTCAAATGGTGAGCTAGCTTTTTTTAAGTCTACTAGTGCATCAAGTAAAATAAAAAATGCATAAACTTTGAGTTTGATGCTAAAGAAGGCTGTTTTAGAGGTGGGCATTGAGAATGATGTCCAAATTATCACAGACAATGCAACAACATATGTGGCGGTTGGGAGACTTCTTAGGGAGAGACATCTATCTCTCTTTTGGACACCTTGTGCGGCCCATTGCCTTGACTTTCTTTTGAAGAACAAAGACAAACTTGATTGGGTGCGACTAGTTGTAGAAGAAGCTAAAAAAATAACAAAATATATCTACAATCACCCTTGGGTTTTCAGGTTGATGAAAGAGCACACCAAGAAAAAAGAGCTTGTTCGAGCAAGGGTCCCCAGGTTTTCAATGAACTTTATTACATTGCGTAAGTATTTGCAGTTTGTTGACTCTTTTGAAGCAGATGTTTGTGTCTCAAGCATGGATGGAGTCATCATAATCCAAGAAAGCTGATGGAGTGAAAATCAAGAAGACTATTTTTAGTGAGGCTTTCGAAATGAGAGCTAAGAGATCATCAAGGTAATTTGAAATTGCAATTTAAATTTCAAATTGTTTCCCTTGTTTTCAATTTTTTAACTTAAAGCATCCTAATTTTCAATTTTTTAAACTTAAAAGTATTTATTTTATAATTTAACTATAAGTTTGTAACACTAACTTTAATTTGTTTGTAACTTTATAACTATCTGAGCCTTTGGTCAAGGTTTTGTGATTGGTGGATGGAGATAAAAATCTAATGAGTTATATTTATAAGGCCATGGATAGGGCCAAAGAGACTATCCAAAATTAATATAGACAAGATCGTGCTAGATTTGATCCCATTTGGGAGTTGATTGATCGGATGTGAAACAATCAACACCACCAAACCATCCATGCAGCGGGGTACTACCTTAACCCCAAGTTTTTCTACTCCAATGGCTTCACAAATGCTAGTGGAGAGGTTATAGAGAGGCTCTCAACATGCATTGAGAGTATGACACCTAACATTGAGGTGAGGGACCTCATTATTGCAAAGTTGTAGAACTGCAAACAGGAAAGGGGAGGCTCTTTTCTTCAACACTAGCTATCCGAAAGAGGGCCACGTAGTCACCAAGTAATACAAAATGAAGTCTTTACTTGTACTTTACCAGTTACATATTTACAATTATTAAATTCTTACAAAGTTTTGAATATCTTGTTTGCAGGGTCGTGGGAAGATTGGGGTGGAAATACCCAAAATCTTCAAAGGCTAGCCCTCCAAATTTTATCTCAACCTTGTAGCGTTTCTGAATGTGAGTCCAATTGGAGTTTGTTTGACTCCATTCACACGAAAAAGCGCAACAAGTTGAGCCAATGCCTCAATGACTTGGTTTTTGTGCAATACAACCTTTGACTTTGCACAAAGAAGTTGGAAAACACACCAGAGGAGCCTATCGATCAAGATGAGATTGATTCCTACAATGATTGGATTGCATAGGAGGGGGCCAAAGGAGATTGTTGATTTCGAAAGGCAACCTATGGAGGGTGCAACTGAAGCAGGAGGAGAGATTGGATTGGAGGAAATCCTTGAAGATGAGGCACACCTAGAGGCAGAGGCAAAGATGAAGCCACAAGGGCAAGTGCAGCCTTCTAGACAAAGCAAGGAGGGGCATCCGAGTGGGAGGACTAAAATTTCCCAGTCTCCCTTAGTTTTCCAGAGAGCAAGGAAGAGAAAATTATAGATTATTGTAATTTGTACTTGTAGATTCTTGTATAAGACTATAAGTATCATTGTAGTTTGTGACTGTTGTATTTGCATGATTATGCATTTTTGTACTTTATTTGTATTCAAATCTAATAGAAAACACTTTCCCAACGTTTTACAGACTCATTTCATCTATTTTGTTTTTGCAATTTCTAAATAATTTTTTTTAAAAATAAATTCAAGTATTTTTTGCCTTGGTCGGTTATTGTTAGTTATTCGACCAAGTGGGTCAATAATTGTCGATTACCCATTTTGGCCCCTTGGCGAGTACTCACACCAACCAGTTATGTGAACTATGGTCTATACTACCATTTGCCTTGTACTTAGTCTTGAAACCCCACTTATAAATAATGGCCTTCTTTCCTATTGGAAAATCAACAAGTTTCCATGTATTATTCTTCAATAGTGCTTGATACTCTGCATCCATAGCATCTTTCCAAGGCACTGACTCTAGGGTTGCTTGAGCCATTGAAGGTCCAAAAGTCTAAGCAAATGTGCTCATGAGGGCTAAGTTCACCTCATTGTAGGCCATGCTGCTAATTCTTGGCCCTAAAGTTGATGTGTTTAGAACTCCATCCAACTTTGCATCACGTATGGTGTTGGTATACCACTGGGCTTTTGTTGCATAGTACTTGCAAATGTTGGCATTGGAGGATCTAATTAACCATTATCATCATCACCATCCTTGTTATCACCATCATCCTCATTATCACCATCATCACCACCATCCTCGTTATCATCCTCACTCCCAAAGTCACCATCCTCATCATCATTAAGAAGGATCACAGGAGTAATGCTTGGAATAGGTGATGGTGTGGGATGTGAGTTGAACTCACCCTTCTCATCAAAGACTGTCTCTACTAATGTACAACTCCCTAGGGTTTGAATCTGTGAGTTAGAATACCTTCAACTCATCGTTGTATCCAAGAAAGATACACATCAAAGATTTCTCATCCAACTTATTCCACTTGCAAGCTTCGAATATGATATATTCTAAGAAGCCTTGGGACAACGGGTAATCAAATGTTGATGACCATGTCTCTTGATGCAGAAGCATCCTCATGCTATGAATGTGTTTGTCATGTTGTTGGTTGAGTCCTAGAGTGTCTAGATGTGCTAAGTTAGTTTTCCCTCCATTTCTTTACATTTCAAATTTTCAAATTTGAGAATATATCTCATGAGCATGTAATAAAGGCCAAATATGTCTAAAGGCCAAAATTGTTTAGATTTCATCTAAAATGGTTTGGGAGATCATAATCTATGTGATCTCAATTCAGTTAGGCAAGTCATCAAGTGGTTAGCATCTTGTTTTGATTAGTACGCTGTTGGCTCCATTTTTGGAGTTAGTTGTGTGAGGTCTAGAATAGATTTGAGTTCCAAATTGAGAGATACGCTAATATACATGGATTTTTCATGTGGAGAAGATGTATTAAGGCTTGGAAGAGATGAAATAAAGATTGGTGTGGATTGAAGATAGTTTTTAATCTTTTTGTTGATCCTTCCATGTTGATTGTGTTATAGAGTCAGACAGGGCAGTGAGGGAGAGGATGACAGTGAGGGTTTAATGAATTTCTTTCTTCATTGTGATTGCTCAGGTCTTTAGAGGAGACAAAATTAAGTTCAACAAAATCTATTTGAGTTCTTGAAACCCTAGGATGCGTTCTATAGTTCCATTTGTGTATTAACTATGCCCCAAACTAGGGCTTTGCTGATTTAGGAACCTGTACGATGAAAATTTTAAAACTTGAAATCCTTATGTTCCAAGCATTTGTGTCCACTATCTAAAGTGTCAAGGTCTAACTCAACGGGTAAGTACACTTTCTAATTCAAACTTCCTTTTAGCCCTTGTATGCTCAGGGTGACTGAGATAAGGTGATTTGATGATGGTCTAGGGTTAGGTTATGAATGATTCTTGGTTAGATAGTTGTGAAATGGCAATTTACACCTTCCATATGTTTTACAAGATTCGACCCTCCTCAAACTCTCTGCAACCCCAAAACAGGTTGCTCAAGAGACCTAATTAGGTCTGTCACAGTCACTAGAAGTCCTATTCCGTACAAAGTAACAATATCCACATTTCACATATGTTGTATAACTCCTTAATGGTATCTGGATCAATTCAAAGTTTTGTGTTATCGGGGGTATAAGAGAAGTTATGCTCAAAAGACAGGGTCAACAGGGCTGCAAGCCCATGAGCTCATCAACAAGGCAGGTATGGCTTTATGGCCTAGGATGTGTGTTATGATCAATCAAGACTATCAAAGTAGGTGTAAATAGCCTAGGTAATTTGTATTTAGTGTGACTAGATTGGTTCTTGTTGTATATGAATCTTTCTATATGGTTCCATGTTGTGACCCAAGTGTAAGTGCTCATGTATTGTCTAAACAACATCTTGTCATGAACCTGTATGAATGAAGAATGTTTCAAGGAGGGTTTAAGAGTACTGTTGGAATTAAGATGGTCTAAGGGTGACACCAATTTTGGTATCAGAGCTAAAGGATTGTGCACAATCTAAGATCCAAAGCAAAGGAGGAAGAACGTGAAAGAGAGGTAAGATTCCAAGATGGCCATGAGAGTGAGGAACAGAGACAGAGCTAAAGGAAGGAGACTAGCAAGACAGATGGTAATAGCAGAAGAATTTAGGAACCTACAAGCTAGGTTACAAGACCTAGAGATGGCTCAGAGGAGAGGCGCTGACACAGGTGAAGTCAATGATAGAAAAGAAGAGCCACTAGAGGAAGAATTGATGGTAGAAGATGATACAACTAAAGACATGCTCATCAGAGCCATTATGAAGGTGAATGCAAAGCCAAAAATGGAGGTTCCAATGTATGAAGGAAACTTGAACGTGGAAGAATTGATTGATTGGATCAGTGCATTAGACAAGTACTTTGAATATGAAGGAATTGAAGAAGATGACAAGAAAGTCAAGTATGCCATGACCAGATTGAAGAGCCATGCATCCCTATGGTGGGATGGAGTGCAAGAGGAAAGGAGGAAAGAAAGCCAAAGATCAGAAGCTGGGACAAAATGGTATCAAAAATGAAAGGTAAATTCATGCCCTTAAATTATCAAGCAAATCTTTTCAAACAATTGCAAAATTTGAAACAAAAGGACATGTCTGTAAAGGAATACACTGAAGAGTTTTATAGGCTAACCATACGATTAGGGCATATTGAGGATGATATAGAGAAGGTAGCAAGGTATACTAATGGTTTTAAGTTTGTCATCCAAGATGAGATTAGCCTTCTCACACCCAGGACAATTGAAGAGGCATACCAATTTGCCTTGACAGTTGAGGAGAAGATTGCAAGGAAACAAACTTCCTTTTCAAGAGGAAGAGACAGATCCATTAGAGGAAGAGAATCACAAGGAGATAGAAGGCAGCTGCAAACATTCCAAGAAGAGTCCAGCAGCTCACAAAGCTCAAGAGGCAGCTATACACCAAGAGGAAGAAGGTCATACCAAGGATACCAAAGAGGAAGAGGAAGATTCATGGGCAAATGCTTCAAGTGTAACAAATATGCGGGCCATAGATCATATGAGTGTCCAGAGAACACTTCTACCAATCATGAGAGAAGTGTGCATGTGGCCCAAGGTGAAGAAGAAGTTAAAGGACCAGCAACAACTCATGAAGATGTTCCAGAGGAAGGTGAATCTCTTTTGATGAAAAGAATTTTGATTAAGCCTAACAAAGAGATAGTGGAACCACCTCAAAGAAAAACACTATTCAGGACAAAATGCAAGAATAATGGCAAATGTTGTAAAGTCATAATAGATAGTGGGAGCACAAATAACTTGGTTTCAACTGAAATGGTGGAGAAGTTGGGTTTCATGAAAGAGAAGCATCCTACCCCTTACAAGGTGTCATGGCTACAAAGAGGGCATCAGCTCTTAGTAGATGAACAATGCAAGGTAGACTTCCAGATTGGTGCTTACAAAGATCAAATAATATGTGATGTTATACCTATGGATGTGTCGCATCTTGCTGGGAAGACCATGGCAATTTGACAGAAAAGCCATGCATGATGGGAGAAACAACACTTATAGCTTTGAGATGAATAGAGTAAAGCACACTCTCACACCTTTGAGAGAAGAAAACATTGCTGCAGGTGGATCAGATTCCAAGGCATTGTTGCTGGGTGACAAGGAGTTTGTACAAATGAAGGAAGAGGAAGGCATGATCAATGTTTCATGAAAAGAAGGTAATAGGTTTTGAATCTGAATTAACTTGTGTCATTGCAGACATGGAAGACATCTTAGTTGATGAAATGCAACATCACAAGTGCTTAGTGAGCATGGAAGAACCTCAAGTATCCAATCAAATTCTGATTGCAGATAAGGAGCAGCAGACTTCTCTGGCAGAATCACAAAAAAATGAGCTATATTGGTGGGAGGTGGAATTGGAGCAGTTAGAGAAGCTGATTAGAGGAGAATCAAGCAATGAGTCAAGTGGACCAAAGGAGGAGCAGGCTAGTTCATTTCAAGACAACCATAAAAAGGAGAAAACTAAGGTAATGTCCTTATCAGCAAATCAAGAAGTATGCTTTTATAATGATAGTAATGTGAGGACAGTTTTGTGTGATGAACTAGCAAGTGGTGGAGATAACACTAAGGAGCAAATTAAAAGGGTAAATGGAAATGCTTTAAAGAACATTGAGAGTAACTTGATTGTTTTCCAAGACAATTTACTTGAATCAGCCCATGTAATGGACAGTAATTTCCTTGACAATGCATAATGCAAGTCCTATTGCATGATGGCAGCAGGAAAACATGGAGAAGAAATGGACCTTGACAGTGAAGGCTGCAATTTGGGAATTGATGTTGGAAGTGATATGAAACCAAGGATTCTCAAAGAAGAACATAAGGCTACTGTAGATGACAAAGTAGGTGATGTTTTAGATGACAAACAAAATAAGAGTCTTATGTATGACTGTGACAGCCATACTAGTCAAGAATTGTGTCAAAGGATGATAAGTTTTCAAGAGCTTCAATAGAAGAAGTGAGACACTTGTGGTTTCAATCTCAAGACTTTGAAATCAGTCCTACCAAAGGACCAAGAGAAAGGGATAAAGAATGGAGTTTTGATAGCTATGGCAAGGGAAAGTTGATGGAAATCATGTGGGTAGTAAGGGCAAGTACAAACAGCAATGAAGGAGAGTATGCAATGTACGAGAAGATGAAGATCTTGATAACTGGATACCTTAAAGCATATACTAGCAATGATCATTATGAAAACATCAAACTTTGGGAGGACAACAACAAGCTCAACCAAGAAGCAAATGAAGGTATATTTTTGTCTAACATTGTGGAGATAGTTGCAGGTACAAGTGCAAAGAGGAAACTGAACATCAAGGAGACAAATAATTCATTTGAAAAACCTACCAAAGAAAGATACTATTTGTCATCTCAAGACAAAATTTGGGATCCTGGTCAACATGGAGGAACCAACCAGCGGAAGATGCAACCTGGATGATAGAGAATGATATCATCAAGCTGGGCACAAGTGTGGAAGAGTTGATGAAGAACAACAACAAATGAAGAATACTTCTTTTGCTTCTTGGGAGAATGATGCAAGAGCATCCTCATGCTATGAATGTGTTTGTCATGTTGTTGGTTGAGTCCTAGAGTGTCTAGATGTGCTAAGTTAGTTTTCCCTCCATTTCTTTACATTTCAAATTTTCAAATTTGAGAATATATCTCATGAGCATGTAATAAAGGCCAAATATGTCTAAAGGCCAAAATTGTTTAGATTTCATCTAAAATGGTTTGGGAGATCATAATCTATGTGATCTCAATTCAGTTAAGCGAGTCATCAAGTGGTTAGCATCTTGTCTTGGTTAGTAAGCTGTTAGGTCCATTTTTGGAGTTAGTTGTGTGAGGTCTAGAATATGATTTGAGTTCCAAATTGAGAGATATGCTAATATACTTGGATTTTTCCTGTGGAGAAGATGTATTGAGGCTTGGAAGAGATGAAATAAAGATTGGTGTGGATTGAAGATAGTTTTTAAGCTTTTTGTTGATCCTTCCTTGTTGACTGTGTTATGGAGTTAGATAGGGCAGTGAGGGAGAGGATGACAGTGAGGGTTTAATGAATTTCTTTCTTCACTGTGATTGATCAAGTCTTTAGAGGAGACAAAATTTATTTGAGTTCTTGAAACCCTAGGATACATTCTATAGTTCCATTTGTGTGTTGACTGTGCCCCAAACTAGGGCTTTGCTGATCTAGGAACCTGTACGATGAAAATTTTCAAAAACTTGAAATCCTTATGTTCCAAGCATTTGTGTCCATTGTCTAAAGTCTCAAGGTCTAACTCAACAGGTAAGCACACCTTCTAATTCAACCTTACTTTTAGCCCTTGTATGCGCAAGCTGACTGAGCGAAGGTGATTTGATGATGGTCTAGGGTTAGGTTATGAATGATTCTTGGTTAGACAGTTGTGAAATGACAATTTACACCTTCCATATGTTTTACAAGATTCAGACCCTCCTCAACCTCTCTGCAACCCCAAAATAGGTTGCTTAGGAGACCTAATTAGGTCTGTCACAGTCACTAGAAGTCCTATTCCGTACAAAGTAACAATATCCACATTTCACCTATGTTGTATAACTCCTTAATGGGTATCTGGATCAATTCAAAGTTTTGTGTTATCATGGGTACAAGAGAAGTTATGCTCAAAAGACAAGGTCAACAGGGTTGCAAGCCCATGAGCTCATCAACAAGGCAGGTATGGCCTTATGGCCTAGGATGTGTGTCCTGATCAATCAAGACTATCAAATTAGGTGTAAATAGCCTAGGTAGTTTGTATTTAGTGTGACTAGATTGGTACTTGTTGTATATGAATCTTTCTATATGGTTCCATGTTGTGACCCAAGTGTAAGTGCTCATGTATTGTCTAAACAACATCTTGTCATGAACCTATATGAATGAAGAAAGTTTCAAAGAGGGTTTAAGAGTACTGTTGGAATTAAGATGGTTTGAGGGTTACACCATCTCTCACAGAACTTCCCCAAGGGCATAAATAAATCCGTATGCCTCTATATTAGTCGAAGCCATATATTCTCAAATTTTAGATAGGCAATCTATTTGTTTGTTTACGGAAAAAACAATTAAACCTTACACAATGTCAAAGCTGAAGCAAAACCCAACTAGTGGATGCTTGACTATGGTAGTCTGCTCATGATGGAAAAAATACGTTAAAAAAACTCTAACCAGATTATAAGATATCAAATTAATTTGATTCCATGCCAATTTTAAGGAAACATTTAAAAAATATTATTAAGTTTTAAAATTTGATAAAATTTTAAAAACTTTATAAAATTTAAAAAACCCTTTAACCAAATGTAACCCTAATATTTTATAAAGCAGAGAACTTTATATTCAACCATTGGGGTGCACTTTACACCGAAGTGCCTTTATCATAGCACCTCTTCCACGTTGCTACTCAAACACCCATCTCTTTTAATTTACACTTTCAACACAGCAAAAAAAAAAACAGAAAAAAAATTTAGTGTGGATACCAAATGTTGTAATCAATTCAACATTGCTTTCCCTCTTAGCGCTTCGAATGCTTCTCTTTACTTGTGTTTCTGCTTTACATTCCAGACACCACTTGTTGCTACACCTTTGTTGCGGTGCCTCTGATCACAATATTAAAAAACAGAATTAAATGATTTAATACTGGAACCTCAGAATTGCTCACATCTATATTCCACTTAGCATTCTTCTCCTCGATTCTGGATTCTGTTTGGTTCCTCACATGCCTCACATTCTTCATTTTTTTATATTTATTGATTTATTGGTTGTTGTTCCAAAGACGCCTCTGCAACAATAGAACACTCCCTTCTTTCATGGCGCTTCACCTCACACAAATGCCTTGTATGACTGATCTAAAAACAACTACTTCTGCTCTCAAGAAGAGTATGCCACTTTGAAGCTTTGCAAAGAGAATCCAATGGTGCTCTTCCCTATTCTTCTCTTCCTGCTCTGATATCAAATGTTGGAATCAATTCAACATTGCTTCGCTTCATATTCAACAAGGAAGCGTACATATTTATACAACTCCAGATGTAACAAAGATGGTTACAAATAACCTTATATGCCCTAAGTTGATAATAACAAATTATTCTCTGGAATTGTGCATAACATAATATAAGAACAATATTTTAAATAGTAAAACATCATAACAACCTATCTCCTACGATGTAGTAATAATATTTATTTAACAAATAGAATTAAAACACATGACATCTCGGTAAAGATACATGAGAAGTTCATTGAATGAACAATAAAAAACTACCGCTTTGATGGCATATTCACATGACAGATTAGCAGATTCAATCAGCAACAAATCAAGCAAAAGTAGGTGGCTATACTTATTAGATGAGGCATGTTGACTATCAAAAAAAGAGTCCAGTTCTTATAGTCTTAAATGTGCTGATCCCCTACTATAAGGATCAGCGCTTCAACTTAGGTCACAAGTGACTAACTTGTTTAATGTTGAAGTGTGCTTGCAAACAAAGTAACAAAAGGATGACCAAGAGCATGTGACAATTGTGCACCATACATGCATTCTTATATTCACCTCAATATGTTGGGACAATTATAAGGACTAATATTTTAAGCCAAATCAAGGACGGTGATACCATAGACATGCACCTACTAGGGCCTCTATGCCATTGTGACTAGCAATTGTAGTGTTTTGGCACACAGGACCATCTAATTGGAGGCGGCCCATCTTAAAAAGGTAAACTTGGCAATCTGTCAACCTTACCAGCTGAAGAGATGGTCACTATTCCAATGCCTAGTAATGCTACATTCTTAGATACAACTAACATTTTCATTTAACATCCTTATTTCATTATTGGGTTCGTTCCCTGGTATTCCATTCTCTTCATATGGGTGATATTTTATACTAAGACAATTATTCTTGCTGCTGAAGGGAATTGATTCCATCTACCACTGTTAGCATGGATGGAAAAAACTATATAATATTGTTAAGTTGTTTGTGCTCAAGGGTATGAGATTTGGATACGAAAACAAAATTTACTAGTTAATGGGTACTTTATTAAATGCTAACATATTTTTAAATTTATTAAGATCCCTTTTACACAGAAATGTAATGAACTTTACATCAAACCATGTTAAATAATTAAACCCTCATTTTCTAACACTTCCCAAATGCAATTTTATAGCTCCTCTATCGCACCTTCTTTTTGCCAGTTTCCACTTTTCAATGTCCAGAGCATCCATTCCCACATAAAGGAAGATAAATGTTTCAGCAATGAAAGACATTGTTGCAAATGCATGCCTGCATCCAGCGAATACCATGGTAACAATTATAAAACCAAAAGAAGGAATATCTCATGTTTGACTGGCATCCTTTACTGTGCAATTCAAACAAGACAAAATATCAATAAATACAAGACACTATCAATAAATTTCCCTTTTTTTTCCATGGATAATGACAAACCAAATGTTCAAGTGAATCTAATTACATACTTGGTGGTAACCCTTGAGCTTTCTGTCACATTATGCCATGTGTAGTGGGACATTACAATGCCACAGAAGAAAACGGTCAAGATGCCACTCAAGTAAAATAGCTGCACAAAGACACATAATTCAATTCCTAGCTTAATTGGAAGATTCTGAGAAAGTTTTCCAAGGTATAAACAGTCTAAAAATGCATAATGATAGCAACAAAAACCTTCTAATGTAAACATATGCTTACTTCAGCAAGCATATATGATAGATAGGCCATAAGTATCATGATCGCAACTTCACGATCCGTAGAATGCCTGACAACATGATCAACGTACATAAACAAAAAAGTTAATCATCAGTGGATACAGAAAAAGAAAAGCTGACCAAGCCACTCGCTCCAACTCTTTAAAATTAACAAAACTAAAAGCAAACTTTTTAGAAGAGCAAAGATGCTCAGTGCTGAGTGGAAGAAATAAAATAAATGTTTTGTCTTTAAACAAATAGGCTGTGTATTAATCACAGGTCAGCAAGCTCTGAAATACCCGATGCAAGCCAGGAGGAGGAGACTTTTAAAAAGAAGAGAGTATAATATCACGACGGAATATACAAAATGATTCCCCCTGCTCTCAGTAATATGTTTTTGAGTACAAACAATGAATTCAAATAACTGAAAGCTAACCAGCAAGATACAAAGAACATATTCAGAAATAGTAATGTAGCTGGGAGCCAACCTTCCAAAATATAATGATTTGATGATATACGCACTTAGAAGCCCTGCCTGCAATATCATTAGAAATAACAGTGAAAATGCATTAAGACACACCCTGTATAAATTCACAGCAGTGCCCTGAACCTTAAACATGTATGAAGTTTGTTCAAAAACAAGATCCAAATGAGAACTCTTATGTTCAAGACTATTCAAGCAACATTTGGCCTGTATAAATTCACTGCAGTGCCCTGAACCTTAAACATGTATGAAGTTCGTTCAGAAACAAGATCCAAATGAGAACTCTTATGTTCAAGACTATTCAAGCAACATTTGGCTGTTTATGAGCATTTGACTTACTGCGATTCCCAATCCTGTGCTTGTAAGAAAGAGATAAATAAAGTTGCCAAACAATTGCAGTGCAGTGATTCCATCAATATGAGTGAGGTCAAAGCTATGAACAGCATTGAAAAGAACAACAGACGTAGCATCATTTACAACACCTTCCCCGAATACCAGACTGTAAAGCAAAGGCGTCTCATCTTGACTCAGTATCTGCACCACATGAGTATTCAGCTTTATATTTCTCAAGAACCACAATAATAGAAACACAAACTGAAAAACAAATAAGGCCACCAGGCATATGCATCATAGTATCAATTTAATCATAAAATGAAAATGTGTGGCTTTTATATGATATTCTCTTTCCTCAACACCAAAGAAAGTTGCCCATTGTATTGAGTCTCATAGGCAGAACACATAACATGTAGAAACTTTAAACTGTATGGAAGACAAAGAATACTGAAAAGTAAATTTAATATACCAAGTGTTGATGCTAGTAATGACAATAGCACTAATAATCATAACAGCAATGAGAAGGATAATGCCTTTGTTTTTCCAACGATGTCACATTCACTGCCCTTCGGTTTAGAAGGTGCTACCGAAATTAATATAGTATCCAATATGGGAAGTGAAGGAGCGAATTTATGAGTTTGGATGGAATGGCCAAGACAATGTCATAAATATTTTGTCCTCCACAATTGATAGCACGTCACAATATCCCAAATGAGAAATTTAAAATTAAATTGAAAGTGCGATTAAAAGTTTGCCATTACATGTTGCCAAGGAAATTAGAACGGATTGTTCTCTAGCTCTTCGTAGAGCAAAGCCCCCTAAGAGCAATATCACGAAAGAGGAGAAGCTAGCACTATAGAGGATCAATGAAAATATAGATATTGTCTTGAAAACAGATAAAGGTAATGCAATGGTAATATCAGATATGCAAGCCTACCTCGATAAGATTAGTGCCCACTTAAATAACAGTAGAGACTATAGGCAAGTACAAGGGACCCTTTAAAGGAATTATCGAGAGATGTAACAAAGTTACAAAATTGATCAATAGCTCACCACCGTACAAACTGATTCCCAAAGACCCAATCATGCCCTGGATCTATGGCTCACCCAAGATACACAAACCAGAAATTCCTTTGAGGCTCAATGTAGACACAAATGATTCCCCCACCTATGAGTTGGCTATAGTTACTTGGCAAAGAAACTACAACCACTTGTAGGTAACACTTCTTCATTCATCAAGGATTCCAATGATTTTGTTAATACTGTGCCTAACCTTAGACTTGATGAGAAAGACATTCTAGTAAGCTTTGATGTTGTTTCCCTCTTCACAAAAATCCCATTGGACACAGCCGTAAACTTGTTAAAGAAGTAACAGATAAGTGAGAAAACAAAGTCAATGGAATTCTGCCTTAGATCAACCTATTTTAGTTTTCAGGGTGAAATTTATGAACAAACATCAGGTGTGGCTCCAATTGTCGCCAATCTGTCCATGGAGAGATTTGAGAATAATGCAAGTTATTCTTCCAGTCTAAAACCTGAGTGGCGATATTATTGTATAGATGACACTAATGCGAGATTGCCACATAGCATGGACACACTAAACAACTTCTTGACTCAACTCAACACACAGTCAAAACACATTGAGTTCACAATGAAGATCGAAGAAAACCAATGTCTCATTCCTAGACATCCTTATTGCCTGAAGAGCAGATGGCTCCCTTTCCCAACAAGTGTACAAAAAGAAGACATGAATATATGTTTATATAAATGCAGATTCCCACCACCATCCTTCACAAAAAGATGGAGTTATGAATACATTGTTCACCAGGGTCCTTAGAATCTCAAATCCAAAACACTTACAATTTTAAGGGGAAACACTTCTACAAGGCCCTTAGGAAGAATGGGCACCAAAATTGGCAAATTAAGAAATTATCTAGAAGGCAAAAAGATACCAAAGGCTC
Source organism: Torreya grandis (assembly GCA_037957365.1). NCBI lineage: Eukaryota > Viridiplantae > Streptophyta > Pinopsida > Cupressales > Taxaceae > Torreya > Torreya grandis. The sequence continues at coordinate 684,081 of JARHVA010000088.1, forward strand.
CCAAGATCAGACACAAGCACAAAAGGTAAGAAGGCCTATTTATCGTATGTTCAGGGTACCACTGAAAAACTTGTGAGAGTATTCAGATAAAAGGGCATCAAGCACTATTTTAAACCTATAAATTCATTTTAAAATGACCTCAGAAGTGCAAAAGATCTTCCAAAACCTAAATTTAAGAAAGAAGGGTATAGCAAATCCCATGCTAATGTGGCATACCCTTCGTCGGTGAGACTGGAAGATTATTTCAAATTAGGTCCAAATAACATACCCAAGACTTACAACATGGTAATATTAAGAAATCAAAACTAGCGGAACACGAGTACAAGATTATCACGTTGTGCTCATTGGTGATGCTAATATCTTTGGTTTTAAAGAACTGTAGAAAACTAAGCAAATTAGAGAAGCTAGTGAGATTAAGTAATGACCTCACAATCTAAACAAGGATGATTGATACAAAATTAGCCATACTTGGAAACCCCTGAGCTCAAATTAGGGGAGTTTGTCTTAGTGGTGTCTACCATTCTGTTCTCTTGGGACTAAGTCACTAACCTATTGATTATTTAAACATGAGCTAACTAGTTAACTTATTAATTAATTGATTGACTAATTGGTTAATTAATTAGTAATTATGATTAAATTAATTCACTCATTCTACCAACTAATCAACCCTTGATTAAATAATTTATAAATTACAAGTTCTTTCTCTTGGCCGACCCTTTTCTTTATATCTCCCAACCACCCTTACCTGCTCTTCCCTTCTTGTATCAAAAAAATATATTTATGGACTCAAGTTACGTTCTTCTTTCCCAAGCATTGGCTTCACTCCTTAGTCCCCTCAAGATGGACCCAGTAGTGGGGTATGAAACGTCAGATAAAAAAAGTTCAGGCACATGAATTCAAAATAATATTATTCAAAATTAAAATCTTTGGCAATATTTCAACTTCTACTACTTCAGTTTGTTAAAAAATTCAACCCTTCTATGACCCATTAAAATTCACTAATTTTGTATGAATATCACATAATATAACAGTTATTTGATTCATACTTCTAAATTGTAACTACTTCCTACAAACTTAATACTCTACCATCCTACCCATGTACGAAGTACAATATGAACATTCATATTCTAATGTGTCGTCTTGTTGACCATGAGACCAAGAACATTTATAATTTCATAAAACCCCTTTTGGTGAAGATGCCTGCCACTTGATACTTAGTAGCCCAACATGCAAACTTGATTTCTCCACGTTGCACCCTCTATAAAATGAAATCTTGATGTGCTTCTATATGTTGGGCCTCTATGTTGGTCCTCACATGATAAACAATTCACTTGTCACAGAACAATTGTTAGGCCTTCAAGTATTATGACTGCAAATCGCGAAGGATCCTCCTAAACCATGTTACTTTGTGTGTTTCATTAATTCCTGCAATGTATCTTCATTTCTGTGGATGAAATAGTAATAGCTGTTTGTTTTAACTGACAAATAAATTGGGCAGGTTCCCATACTGAAAGCATTACATTTAGTTGATTTCCAATCATCGCCCTTCACAAAAAGGAATGCCAAACTCCTAGTCTCACTTATTTATCTAAGAATCCCTTTGTTGCATTCCAATGACTAAGTCATAAATCTAGTAAACATAATCACTTCATAAAACTGAGACAAGTTGAAACCCTGGTACATCAAGATGGGATTTTGAAGTGGTTTTAACTTTTCAAGAGAGAGAGAAACAGAGAGAGGGTCATTATCCAACCCAACAACTATTACTGCTGCATAAACAAAAAACACATGCTGATAAAAATTAATTGAATTAAATTAAAACTGTTTTAAGCTGAGTGAATTCCTTTCTAACCCCTAAAGCTGACATATAGAGACAAAACAACAGAAAGTTGAACGTAACAGTGAAAAAGATCCGGAGAAATGTGAAGGAACAAATAAAAGAGAGGGAGGAAAAACACAGCAAATAGCACAGAACATCCTCTATATGCTTTATTCTTAATAAGCCTGAAATTTTTTAACATGACTCATTTTTAATCATTTCTTGAAGCGTCCTCTACATTATTCCCTTTTGTTCAGAAACAAAATAAACTTCCAAAAGTTTTTGTTGTAATTTTTTGTTTCAGTTGACATACAACGCCACCATGGTACAACCCACTCTGTTCCAAAACAACTGACCTGAAGAGTGCAGACTGAGTCTGTTGCAGAGAAAATGGTTCCAATCGCTGCACATACAAATAATTTTAAATTAAACTACATTACAATTAAAATCATCCCCACGTAAACTAAACCAGAACATTGAAACATTACCAGAAAGATGAAAAACAACCTGCTAGTACTCACCAAGATAATCCCCGATTTCAAAGGGACCAATTTCAAATTTCTTGAATAGCAACATTGCACCTGGGCATGAATTTCATTAAAATTAGAAAATTCCAAAAAATATCTATTGAAAATTAGACTGTATTGAATTAAAAGAAAGATAACCCTTTAAAAAAATTTATTGAATGCCTGAACAGTGGATTTTCCTGAAGATCAAACTCAAAAATTTAGCACAGAGAAATTTCTAACAATGGTGAAAGATAATTGCAATGCAAAACTTCTTATCGTTTACACAAGATTTGCACTCTGTAAAAATCCTTAAGGGCAAAAATAATTACTAGCCACTAGCTTCCTTGTTTTTCAACCTAGCTTTGTTATAGATCTTACCATAACTTTTGTAAAATATTATTATATTAATAAAACATGCAAAATAGTCATGTTAACAGTTTAAAGATGTTGACATTTTTGCTTTACCAGTTTACAATTTCATGTTAAGGTTTTTCCCGGGTTCTTTATGTAAATTTGTTCTGAAGTGTGTTTGGCAGTCAGGATAAAGGAGAGAAAATGCAGATCTTTTCTCTTCCAAAAACGAAAAAAAAGCCGATCCATGCATAAAAGAGATTTATGAGTACGCAAGCAAAAGGAGAAATATCCCTCACCAATTGATGAAGAAAACAGAGAAGAGAGTTTTTACCCAAAACTGGATTTGAACATCCTCAAATGGAATCACCTGGCCGAGAAGTTTCAGCATGGCACTTGTTGTTTCTCAGATTATCACAAGTCAAAGAGTCCACAAAACACAGTCCAGAAATTTGTGACTTGTCTCACTTTTGAGTCAGATGAGGAATTTAACTCATTGAGGGTCTCCCACTGAATCCTTTCTCGAAATAGTACCCTGAATTCTAAGGTCCACTTTAGTTTAGAGATTTTAACGACAATTTCAATTGAGCTTTATACGAAAAAGGACTGTATATATGATCTACAGTTGACACTAAAATTAAATCTAATCCCAGATGTACTTTAATACCTGCAAGTTATATGATGAAAAAAGCTAATAGTTCATCTACCTAACATATATGGTTTAGTAGCTTGCCAGTGGATTGGCTTTGACAGTTCAAATTTTTTCCTTAAAAAAAAATATTTCAGTTCAGATTTCTCTTAATTCATTGGCTTTGTCTTGTAACATTTATAGCTTTTAAATGTTTTTTTATTGAGTTTAAAGGTGGGGATTTTTTTGATCTAGGGTCCCCAGACCCTAGAACAAACAAAAAAGAGTCAATGGTCTACCATAGACCAAGAGAGAAACTAATACCAAACAGGGCCAGATACAGCCAAAATATAGACCAGAAACAACAGAAGCAACAAAAAAGAACTAAAGAGAAAGCTGACCCTAATCCATGTCTAAATTTCCTGAGACGTCCTCCCAGCACCTTTTCATCTTTTTAAGGTTAACATCGATTTGAAACAACATTTTTTCTTTGTCCATGTCTTTATGGGATCCACTACATTCCCCCTGCTTATCTTTCCCTTTGCCAGACGTCTTAGTTTCGAATAACTCCCCAAGATGAGCTCTAAGGTTCTCAACATTCTAAATCTCATCATTCGTGGCTGCCTTGCTACAATTAACGAAGAAGTTGATGTTGTTTTTAAGCTTCTCATTCTCATTCTCCAAAATATCCACCCTAAATTGTAGGCTCTGTAATTGTTGGTCATCCTCAGCCGAAGAGGTTTGGTTCAATATGATGTTCTCCTGCTGCAAAAAATTCACCTTCCCTTAGAGATCCGTGAGCTCCCTCATGAACCAGAGCATGATGGATTTTTGAAGGTCTAATTCTTCAAACATCTTGTCTGCATTCTCATTGCCCTTATGGGAAGTAACAAGGTTGTTGAAATTCTCATTAAGATCTTTTTGTTGCTTGTTCGTAGAATTCTTACCTTTTTCTTTGGAATCATCTCTAACCACTTCTTTCCCAGCCACAATAATCTTAGTCTGAGCCGACATATCCCCCCTGCTTCTCATTATTATACCCATCCCAAAAGACATTTACGTCATCTTCAACTACAATAGAATCGCCCACAAAACATCCTTCTTTACCCTGCTTGCCCTATTTCCCCTATGTATCAACTGCAGACCTTGACACACTCCTTAGGCTTTTTTTGATATTATCTTACGTCTTAGAGATTTTCACCTCAAAAACGTTAGTCGTTTTCTCAACAGTACTCTTGTGATTATTGACCTCTGTAATCTGCTAGTGCTCTCAGGGTATTTAATCCACACTTTTTTTCTTTTCCTAATATCTACAGGAGCACCCTCCCCAAGTTTCTTTTGAGGCTGAGAGACAACCTGATTAATCTGGTTCATACCCTTAAAGTATTTATGAATAAGATATATCACCCCTTCATGTCTAGGGGCCGAATAGTTACCTTTCTTGAACTTCAGGACCGAAACTTCAAGCGAATGCAGAATGAATAAAGGTAGATTGAAAAGAATGCCATGTTTAAAATAATTCAACATCATAAATAAAGACCATCTAACAACATTAAACCTACCTCCAGTGTTACATATTGCATTAGATGGTAGGTGACCTCAACAAACGGCCTGGGCAGTGATTCTCGATCAAACCCATTATGCAGCATTTCCAGATATTCCCCTTCCTCCAGGAATATCTCCTTATCTCTTTTGTAGTCTCTGGCAGACTTGTAAATTTTAGTTTTCTCTATTACCAAACATGTTATGTGTGCAATAAGCTCCTCTGTGATTTCTAAAGTAACTCCATTAATATTGACGATTCTGTCTTCCCAAGCATTTGCAAACATGGTCGAAATGTGCCTATCGCGCCCTTCTATCTTCTCCATGATCCCTGCAAATCCCCCAGCTTGCAATGCCTCCCAAATTTTCTCATTCTTCTTTACTTCTTGCGGCATTTTAGGTTTTATTATGTTCGATAAACCCATAATGCTCCTAGAAAAGCATAGACAGAGGTGAAAGAACCTTTGCCACATCCAGACTGTAGACTTCTCAACACATAACCGAATGGTATTTTTGTTGCTTTCGGTATTTGGGCAATCTAGTAGATGCGTCGGCAATTCTAGAAACTTCTCAAGAAACCCAATATAGATTTAACCAAACCATTAGAAGACCCCGGCTAAAATAAAGGGCCAATATCTCTTTCCTCTAAGTGTTAGAGGCTTCCCAACATATTAAAGGCTATGTTCATTAGAAATATCTTCATGTTTTATCCTTAGGACAAGGTCCCTAGGAAGTTCTTCATAGTCCATCCAAGAAGTTTGTCCCAAAGAGGTCACACCTTTACTGGCGAACCAATCCGCTATAGAGTTTCCTTCCCTATAAATGTGTTGAATAAGAACTTGCTCCAAGGAGTCAATAATACCCATAGCTTCCTCTATGACTTATTTAATGGTCCAACGGATGACATTTTTCCTGGACAAACAATTCAAATATTCAGAGAATCTCCCTCTATTATGAGTTTTTGAACACAATTGTTTCGCCAATTTGATCCCCCACAGAGCCAAAAGAGTTTCAGCCCAATGGTTAGAATTGACTCCCATATTTCCAACATAAGCTACAACCAAATTACTTTGATGATCTCTTAATATTCCACCTCCTCCAGCTGGGCCTAGATTCCCTTTCGAAGCTTCATCAAAGTTGAGCTTCAACCAACCCAAAGAGGGGGTGTCCATTTAGTTCTTTTTCTAATTTCTTCTTTAGGATCCGGCTTTCCCAACTCAGAGGTATCAATTTGTCAAATGTGAGCTAGAACTTGTTCATACGAAAGTAGAGTTTTACCTTTCTTATTTGGCACAATATTATAGTTTTTCAAGATGTTATAAAATATCATTTTGGAAATAACTTTGTTGTTCCATCTCTTCTCTCTAAAAATTCTATTGTTGTGTTCTCCCCAAATGCCCCAAATGATATGGGGCAAGGAAAGTTTCCAAATTTTCTTGAGTAGAGCATTTTGAAAGGGGCACCCCCAAGACTGCCATACTTCCATCAAAGAACCAACTTGCACCCAGGAGACATTAAATTTGTTAAAAAAATAGCTCCAAATTTTTTAAGAGAAAGAGCAGCTCACAAGCAAATGAAATACAGATTCATTGTCCTTTTCACAAAGGACGCATCGATTAGTTAAGAATCATCCTCTTCTTCTTAAGCTGTCAACGGTAAGAATTATGTTCTAAACCGCTACTCGAATAAAGAAATTTATTTTAGGAATTAGCCATTTGTCCCATAGCATCTCCCAAATGCAGCTGACTTCAAGATCTTGTACGAGAAGATCGTATCCCGATTTAACTTTGTAGTGACCATTGAAAGACTCCTTCCACACAAGTTGATCTTCTATATTAATGCCAAGTATATGAACGTTTCTCAACAAGTTATTCAGACTAGACAACCTCGGTGTATCCTCCTGATTTAAGTTGTCTAAGCTCAAACTTTTCCAGTATTTAGCTCCTTCCATCTCCTGCCAATACTCATGCACTTTATACCCATATTTGTTCTGAATAATTTCTTGCAAATGCTGCCCTATATCACTTTGAATAAGAGGAAGCTCTAAGACCCATGCGTCTTTCCAAAAATCGACCTTATATTCATTTCCAATCTGCCATTTAGACCCACTTCTAATCAATTCCTTATTAGAAATAATAAAGTTCCAAACATGTGAGCCGCGAACAAAATGTTCTTTTACAAGAATGTTTATCTGGTCTCGGCCTTCTAAATACTTGAAAGAGAGAATTTTAGCCTAAACAGTGTTAGACTTGATAAATCTCCACACAAACTTTGAAATAAGAGTTTAATCATCACTTGCAAGTTCCTTAGTCCAAGCCGGCCATATCTTTTTTTGGAGTAGACTTTGTTCTAAGCAATTAGATGGAATCTGTTTCTTTTTTCAGGTCTAGCCCAAAGAAAATTGCATTGAATTTTCGTTAACTTATCCTCGACTCCTTTTGGCAAAATTAAAAAGCGAAAGCAAATACCCAAGAAGGCTCTGAAACACACTTTTGATAAGTAAGGCCTTTCCTGCTTGAGATTTGAGCTTGCCTTTCCAACCTGCAAGCTTTTTTTGAAATCTCTCAACTAAAGAATTCCACACTTCCACAAGGAGTTGTTGCTGAAGAGGGGCAAACCAAGTTGAGGGTAAAACCTTGATTTGACATCCTAAAAAAAGAGCTATTATAACTTGTTTGGCCATTGACATATTGAAAAAATACACAGAACTTTTGTCAAAATTAATTTTCTGATTAGAGGTTTGTTCATACATAACCAGAATTTTTTTAATATTTCTAGTTTCCTGCATAGACATTTCAGCCAAAGGAATAGTGTGATCCGCAAATCGTTGATGAGAAACAGGGTCCACGAAACGAGTTGGTTTAAAGCCTTTCAAATCTGATGAATCAATAGCATTAGATATGAATCTACTCAAAAATTCAGCCATAATGATGAACAAAAAGGGATAGGGGATCCCCTTGTCTCACCCCTTTAGCACTCTTAAAAAATATGTGAACTACACCATTCACTAGAACAGAAAACATGCATGAAGTAATGCAAGATATGATGATTTTTCTGAATTTGTTTTGAAAGCCAAATTGAGACATAACTCTATCCAAGAAGCTCCAATCTAATCTGTCATAAGCCTTAGTCATATCGAATTTTATCACCATTGTTGCTCTTTGGCTATTTTTCATTGAATGAATGGCTTCATGCACCACAATCACCCCATCTTGAATTTGTCTATCAAGGACAAATATGTTTTCTATGATTGGTTGCATTCTTAGCGAAATCAGTTTAGTGATAATTTTATAAATAGAATTACACAACCTTATGGTACAGAAATCCGAAAAATTCATAACCCCTTCCTTCTTAAGGATTAGAACTAAAAAGGTATGGTTGAATTCTTTTAACAGTTACGCAGTAGAGAAGAATTCATTAACGACTGCAACCACATCATCTCCTATAATATCCAAAAAAAATTGATAAAAAGCTATGGAGAATTCATCCGAGCCAGGAGCTTTGTCCAAGTTCATCTTGGAGGGAACATATTTGAGATCTTCATTAGAAGTTACTGCTATAAGCACTTCAGTATCCTCTTGATTTACCAATTCCGAGATCACATGCAGAAATTCCTACTCAAATCTGATATTCTTTTTAAAATCATTCTTGTACATATTTTTGAAAAATTTGACACTTTCTTGATTAATACAATCAGCCTCAGAGGTGAGTTGTCCTTCACTGTCATTCATTTCTTTAATAGCATTATGTTTCCTGTTTTTCAAAGTGGACATGTGAAAAAAATGGGTATTTCTATCTCCTTCCTTGAGCCAAATATTTTTAGATTTTTGTCTCCAAAGAGATTCTTCTCTAGATGCAATTGTATGATACATAAGAGCTATCTTCTTTGTTTTGCATCTCTATATCATATCTCTTCTCAATCTCTTCTTCAATCTTCGAAATTTTTACTTTTAATGCTCTTTTTTGAAGGTGAACATTACCAAAGATTTGTTTATTCCATTGTTTAATCTTGATTTTCACTTTTTTCATATTTTCAGCCAGGTTAAACATAGTTGAACCACTTTCATTTGGAGACCACCATTCTAAAATCTTATCATGAATATCAAGATAAACAAACCACAAGGGTTCCATCCTAAAAGGATAGCTATTAGCCTTTGCAATCTGATCCTTGATGCTCAACTCCAGCGGATTATGATCTGATCCAATCCTAGGGAGGGCCTTAAGAGACAAATCTTTAGTTTCTAACCAATCCAAAGAAATAAAAACTTTGTCCCACCTGCATTGAACAAGATTTTCATCCAGTCTCCTGTTGCTCCAGGTGAATTTAGAACCTTTTAATTCCAAATCCAACAATCCTATGTCATAAATAAGAGAAGAGAATTCCTCCATGCTATCTGTAAACACTTGATTCCCTCCTTTTTTATCCCCTGAATAAAAAGAAGAATTGAAATCACGTGCCAGAATCCAAGGTATATCTCTGCAATTATCCCTGAAAAATCTAATATCTTCACAAAGATTTATGCGAACTGAATAGAATTAGGTGCATATATATTGGAAAGAATCCACTGTTTATTGTCGATCACATCCGTGAGGACTGCCACATGATGTTGAGATTTGAGGATAGGTTCCCCCAACAAAAATTTAGAATCTCAAAAGATAATAAGACCACTTGAAGCTCCAGACGCACTAACACAACCCACTTCTGCCTCACTCCAATAAGCATTTTTATGACTCATAAAAAAAATCCTCAATCTTAGATTCTTGAATAGCTAAAATAACAAGTTTAGAATTCCTAAAATTCCTAAGAACTTTTTGCTTAGCGGAACTATACATCCCTCTAATGTTCCAAGAATAAAACAACATGATTAACTAAGGGGTTAAGAGATACCTCCTTTAAACGAGAGGAGTTTTTGATATCCATCTACTATATCTTCCTCAGTACGTTTTTTGAAAATATCTTTCTTAGAAGATTTCCTACTTTAGGCGGTTTCTTGTAGGCAGGTCCTTTGCTACCTCTCCTAATGAGAATCGATGAAGTAACTTTTGCTTTGGAGCTATTCTTGAGCGTTACTGCTATTTGTTGTGAGTCTTTTGCCTCCTCATTAACAATGCCCGTAAAAATATTAACCAAATTAGACTCATTCTGACCTTCTGCACTATTCTTAACGTCATCTTGCTCTTGCACTTCCACATCCTGCTCAAGTACTTCAACCTGATTTGGTGATTGAGGAATTATTTCTTTAGCACTTCTAATTCATCATTGTTAATCTGACTAATGACGGCATTGACTTCTAGATCTAGGAACTGTTGATTTACCTGATTGAGATTAAATTTAAGACAATGTTGATTTGGAAAATTCTACGTACCTTCCTTAACCATAGTTATCTTCTCCCCAAATTCTAACACAGCCTTGGCTACATTTAAATCCTTTATCTCAGCATCTTGAGGAACCTTAGCTCCTCCCTCTACGACTAACTTGGTCGATTTTGAGTCCATTTTATCTAGTTCTCCCGAATCCAAAATGCTAAACTCTGACCTTTTAGCATCCTTAAACGAAACTCCTCCTTTCCTTTGCCATGAGGTTGAATTGGGGATAGAGGAGCATACTTTTGATGAATGCCCAAGTCTATGGCACTTATCACACAAGAGGGCAGATCTTTCAAACTCAATTTTTTGAGATTTGACGTCAAAGGGGGTATTCAAAAAAAATAGACAGGAGTTCTTGGTTCACAAAAGTAATCACATAGAACCTACCATGGACAAGCCTGGATCTGGTTTTGGTAGCAGAGTCAAAAGCAATCAAATATCCAAACGATTTGGCAATGCTGATAAATAAATCTTCTTCCCATAACTCAATGGGTAATCCAGGCAGCGTCACCCAAATTGACATGAGGTTGATGTTCTTTGTCTCAGGATCAAACCCTAGTTGCCACTTTTTCATAAATAAACCAGATTTTCCAAAAAACCAAGGACCCCCTGCTAGAATGTTATCACAACCTTTTGGGTTATTGAATCTAATCATAAAAAAACCATTAACCATTGCTAGGATGTCCATATGACCTTTAGGGCTCCATTTTTCTTTTGCCCAAAATCTGAAAGAGTCAATATTGGGTCTAGCTCCCATAAACTTGCCTATCAAAGCGTAGTTCATTCTCGATGAAGCTCGGATTATGAGAGGAGTGACTTGGATATGAATATTTTTGCCATCTTTGATAGTTTTGAGATGCTCAACTACCCTGATTTCCTTCTTGTCACTCGATCCAAGCAATTTAGCACTCCAGAACGACTTCAGTGGCGCCTGTCTGAAAATTCCATTGTCTGACTTGTTGGGTCCTCCTGGAAAGAATCCCTCTGTCTGTCCTTGTTCCCCTAATACGGCCTCGATCCTACTATCCCACGTGATTTCCCTATCCCTGTCGCCATCACCTTTCTCTCTTTCTAAGTCCAGATTTGAAATTCTTATTTCCTTCTCACCTCCATCTCCGCACTAAACACTTCCTCTGCTCATCATTTTTCATACTTTTGTTATTATAGCTTTTAACTGTTACTAGTCCCTATAGACCTTCAATATAGTCCAAGCTTAGTTCTAGTAGGAGTAAAGCTAGCAGGTTCAGCATTCATGATTTTGAGAACAATCTAAACGATTTATTCTAAATTTGAATGGATATTTTGTCTTTGAAGTTTGAATGAATACTATATTTTTGAAGTGTTTTATGATTTATCTTTTAAGGACTAAAAATGAGTATTATGCATTGTTTTTACTTTTATATATAAAAATATTATATTTTTTATTTTGTATAGTATATCGTATGTACGTTTCCCAACCAAGAGTTTTTGAAAATCCATGTTTCAGCACTTCGGACCCATTTCCATTTGTGTTTCTTAGCAACGTAGTATATGTTTGATTTTAAATGACAGGAAACTAATACTCCAACCGGTACCTTATTCTATTGGGAACTACTTCAATATGAACATTCACACATCTATGGAAATGAAAAGAAATAAAAATACAAAGCAAAGGGCATGTTCATGGGTTTTGTATTTCTTGCCCTCTTCATGGGTTTTGTATTTCCCTCTCTTCCCCATCCTCTCCTTTCCCCTTCACTCTTCCCTCTCTCTCTTCTTCTTGGTCTTTCTTTCATTGTTCCTCCATGTTTTCTCAAAGTGTGTGGGCCCCAATAGAAACATACAATTTACCAATTAAAAAAATTCAAAGCAAGGAATCAAAATATCATGACAAGAGACCATTGTCTAATCAAGATTACTATAAATATCTGATCAAAAAATTGATCATGTATATCATCCAACTCGGTAAAACAATCAACTATCAAATATGAGTAATCTGAAAAAATGATAAGACTTAGAAAATGCTAGTTTTTGTTGTATGGGCTAAAACAACGTATGTTTGGCATCAAAAGTAATTTTTTAATACATATTTTGAGTTCCTCTCGAAAAATTAGACAAGTTTTAAAAAACAGCAAGTCATTTTGAGGTTGTATGCAAAATTTATGGCCTTCAGAAGTTGGCAGGTTTCTTTCTAGTTTGTCTCGGGAGCTGCGACTGTGACCTCCAAAGTTGCGACTGATGACCTCCAGATCTCAACTGTTCATTTCCGAAGCCGCATGTATTGGACAGTTTTTGACGTTTCCACTTTATTTTGGCAGGTCAGTTGAGTTCTTGATGGTTTTTTATGCTGGAAAAGGATAAATAAAGGTCTTGGCAAAGGAAAGGTAATCAAGAGAAATAAGAGTGGAGACATCAAAGATAAATCCAAAGAGATCCATCCAAGGAGGAGTACACAACCAAGATAGCTAAGTTCAATAATTGGAGACTACATTGTTGAGATAGTTGAGTTCAATAGTTGAAAATTCAACAACTGAGACAGCTAAGTTCAGTAGTTTTCCTTTTTTGAGAGGTGAGACTTCCACTGACTATTATAGAGATCATTATGAATATGGGAGCCACGAAATTAGTTTTACTTGTAAGCCCAAAAAGACGAAAATCTTATAAACTACAAAACATAGTGGAGATGAGGAAGCATCGTTTGACTCTTATTGAAGTTTTCTCACATTGAGTTTCTTCAAGGTATGTCTTGTATCATCTCTCTTTGATGTGTTTGGAGATGTGTTTGCTTCCCTTATTTACATGTTTACATTCTTTGCAACTAAGCTCATACACCAGACATTTAAGAAAGATCAAGATTCAACCCTAAAGATTAAAGAACTTCACATTTGGTATTGCACTTCTATCAAAGCATGTTAATTGCATTCATGTATGGAGTAGTGGCATGTTTCAAGTGTGAAAGAATATATGCAATGCATGTAGCATGTGGAGATTGCATGTGAAGGGTTGCATATTCTTTTGTATATTATAGATGACAATCACAAGAGCTGGAATACATCTTAAAATAGCACTTTGGGTGTTTTCTGTGGCATAGAACTTGAGAGAAACACCTTGACTTGAAAGGATCCGTGTTAGTGAAACTTAGTGTGGAATATCCACCTAGTTTACAAATCAAATTGATATCAGAGCAGATTATCTTTTTTGCCATAAAAGGTTTGATAACATATTTTCGCAAATATTATATTTGTTTGTGTTCTATTTTGGTGGTTGTTGTGGTGACCATTGTGCAGATGTTTCTCATTAACCGGATAGCAAGTGCTAGTGGAGAGATTGTCTTGATTCATTGGCAACAAGGTGAATTTAAATTCCACTATTGTTGTTGATGCAAGACATGGTGGGCTTCTATGAAATGATGGTATTTACCTGAAGTCTTTAAGGACCAGCCATCCAAGGGACAAGGAAAAAATGTTAAGCATTCAACTTGGCAAAAAATTACTCCTCCAAAAGAAAGAAAGATTAAGAGAGTTGTAGAAAAGTGCAAAGCAAAACATGTTCAACATGGATTTGAGCATAGTTTCCTTGTGACAACACAAGGTATGGTTGTACATAAGCGAGAAAGACTCCAAAGACAACACTATGAAGCCTAAGAAAGAATGTTTTTACTTGGATGTGCCTCTTTTTTATTTGAAAAATGATGTTCTGAGTCTTCCATGTGGAACAAAGTGGTCTCTTGTACCTTCCATTGTAGATCCTTGCTCCTATTGGCCAAGAGGAGTGAGAAAAAGTGTCACAGATGAAGGAAAGAGCATCACAAAGGGGAGAGCAAGAAAATCCAAATAGCATTCGAAAAAGTGGGGTAAATATTTTCCTCACCACTTGAGTTTCTAAAATTGTGGGATTGAAAGCATTCAAATTGGAGAGTTGATCAGATTGGAATCTTCTCAACGTATTATCTAAGAGTTGATTAGATTGGACCCTGAGCAAGATACTGCCCAAAGGTTAATCAAATTGGAACTTGAACAAGATATTGTCCAAAAGAGTTGATCAGATTGGAACCTGAACATGGTATTGTCTAAGAATTAATTAAGATTGAAACCTAAACAAGATACTATCCAAAAGATGATCATATTGAAACCTGAGGAAGGTACTGTACAAAAGATGATCAGATTGGAACCTTAAATGAATAATGTCTAAGAGGATGATAAGATGGGTTTCTCACTTAGGTGATAGGAGGTAAATCTTCATTTTCTTTTTATAGCTTTTGTGGGACCCAAAAGCCTTTAAATTTTAAACGGGTGATCAGAAATTTCATCATGTATATCATCCAACTCAGTGGTTAAAACAATCAATTGTCAACTAAGAGTAATCTGCAAAAATGTTGACACCTAGAAAATGCTAGTTTCTATTGTATGAGTTAAAACATATGTTTGGCATCAAAAGTAATTTTTTATTACATAGTTGAGTTCCTCTCAAAAAAATAAATGAGTTCAAAAAAACCAACATGTCATTTCTAGGTCATATGCGAAAGTTATGGCCTTCAGAAGTTGGTAGACTTTATTTCTAGTTGGTCTCAGGAGCTGCGACTAATGAACTTCAGAGCTCGACTATTCATCTCTGGAGCCCAACTATTGACCTTCAGAGCCACATGTTCTGGACAGTTTTTTTTACGTTTCCACTTCAATTTGTGATCAATTGAGTTATTCGCAGTTTTTGAGGCTGGGAAAAAAAAATAAAGGTCTTGGCAAGGCAAAGATAATCAATAGAAATAAAGGAGGAGGCATCAAAGATAAATCCAAAGAGATACATCCAAGGAGGACAACACCACCAAAATACCTGAGTTCAATAGTTGTAGACTACACAGCAAAGATAGTTGAGTTCAATAGTTGAAAACTACATAGCTAAGACAGTTGAGTTCATAAGTATTCCACTGAATATTGCAGAGATCATTACGAGTATAGGACTCATGAGGTTGGTTTTCTTAAGAAGGAAAAAATCTTGTAAACTGCAAAACATAGTGGAGATGAGGAAGTATGGTTTCACTCTTATTGGAGTTTTCTCACATCGAGTTTCTCCAGGGTATGTCTTGTGTTATCTTTCTTTGATGTGTTTGGAGATGTGTTTGTTTCCTTTATTTGCATGTTTACATTTCTTGCAACTAGGCTAATACACCAAACATTTAAGAGAGCTCAAGATTCAGACATAAATATTAAAGAACTTCACATTTGGTATTGCACTTCTATGCAAGCATGTTAATTACAGTCATGTATGGAGTAGTAGGATGTTTAGAGTGTGGAGGAATATATGCAATGTATGTAACATGTGAAGATTGCATGTGAAGGGTTGCAGATTCTTTAATATGTTGTAAATGACAGTCATAAGAGCTGGAATACATCTTAAAACAGCATTTTGGGTGTTTTTCTATGGCATAGAACTTGAGAGAAACACCTTGACTTGAAAGAGTCCGTGTTGGTGAAACTTATCCACCTGGTTTATGCATCAATATCCCAATAAAGGAATGGGCAATTAAGCTTAGAACATTTTTAACAGGTCTCATCTGCATATCACACCAAAGCATGAAAGCATGGTAAATGAATTTCCATGAATAAACAAACATATCAAGTTAAACACAATATTTGGCATTATATAAGAAAATTCATTTATTTCATCCAAAAAGTGGTTGCAACGAGATCTGAATTTAAATTATAAGTATTTCCCAAGTCCCAACTTACAATGAGCATCAAAGGAACTATGGAGTCACAAACTGATTCCTTCTCATGACAAAATAACTACATAATATAATCCAAAAATCTCAAGACGTCGAAATTTATTAATATCATGAACATACAGCTAAATGGATGAAACATGTAAATAGAGAGAACACGGAATTTGGTAAGAGGAGTGAAAGCACTAGACACAACTACGGGAAAGAAAATACGATCAATGAATCCTTTGGAACAAGTACCGGTCAGAGTGAAAAATCTATTATCTCTTTGCAATGATGTTGAGCTGCTCCTGTATAGGATCGCTACTGAAGGTACAACAAAGTTCTGCTCCACGTCCAGGCATCATTTGCTCTTAATCACTCTCCAGTTCAGCAAGAGTCGCTTCTTTGCATGGATGCCACCATATGCAAGTTCCTGGAAATCAGAAGGTAGTTGCTGGAGGTTATTGATGTAGGGCCAAAGCGAGGAGCAACTTCCAGTCATCATTAGACGGCAAGGGAATGCTGACCATCTCATTGTGTGTTGGAGGTTACTTGTAGGCTGGTAAGACAATGAGTAAAAAACTTTGTTCAGCCCTTTCAATCTTAACTTAAGTTTGACAATCAGTTGGATGAGTTGGAGGTTATGGAGTAAAGTTATTAATGGTGTCCTTCCTTTACTCCTTCAATTTAGCATCACATTTTTCTTCGGCGACAATACTACCCTTGTCATCCCATGGGTTAGGCAGTCTCATTTTCATCAACATTCTGACCTTTTGCCACATTGAATGCAGCTCTTTGACACATTTACTATGTTTGTTGCCCACTTTCTCACAAGCATCATTCCTCCTAATTACTGATGCAGCATTCAAAATTTTCTTTCCTCGGTCTCAAATCCCAAGTGCATCCAATTCACTATGAGACAAGATGTACAATTAAGCCATTATCCTATTGGCCACTGCATCTTTTGCATCGATCTCCTTCTGGACTTGTTGTAGCTCCTTATGTACCATGTTAAATTTTAAAAACATGTCATCCATGAATTAGAAAAAAAATCAATGTGGCAATGGTAAATTGTATGTCACTCTACATAGCCTCGTAGGTCTCTACCATTAGATCTTTGGCAATTCTTCTTGATTCCTTTTAGTTTCTTTCTTTCTCAAGCTCTTGCTTGAGGGTATCCTCCTCTGCCTCCAAGCCATTAGTCAACTTCAAAAGCCGAGGATCCTTCTTCTGAATATCATTGATCAATTTCATGGAGGCCGACTTTTTGCTTCAATCAATCCCTCTCCTGCCCCACCAAAACAATCATCTTAGACTGAGCGTCCAGCCTAGTCTTGAGATCTTTATTGTATCATCTTATCTCTTTAGCTTATTTTTCTCAAAGTTCAAGGATGTCTGCAATTTTTCAACCTGCTTCTCAAGCTTCTTCACCTCCCTAACACTTTTAAAATAGTCATGATGCACATTGTAAATCATTATCTTACTAATTCTGATTATATCCTGAGTCTAAGCCCTAAAGAGGTCCAAATACAAAATCCTGGTTTTCATCCAATTTTCAGGTTTTTCCACCTTGGGTTGATGAATTGGAAATTACATCTTTTCATTCTTTGGATCTGAAGCTAAGAGCACCCTGGGCCTAGCCATCTCTTACGGGATCAAAGAAGGCAATTCATCCTTCTTGATATTTTTCCTTTGGACCTTGATAGTGTCCATAACTGTAAAGAAATTAGGGGACTTCCAGGTCTGATTTGAGCCCAAAGTGATGGAAAAGGCTGGTGTGGAGAGGAAGATGTAGCGATAAGAGAGAAGCCTGAGGGGTGAAAGAAATGGACATTTTCTAAGAGATTGTCCCAGAAATCAACTACTGCCAAACCACATGAGGTTAACTCATCAGTACAAACTGCGAAGAGGTTAAATCAATCCAGATTGATCAGTAGACTCTGGGTGGCTAGACAACCCTAATTGGTCATATAACTTGACCTTGTTATCTCCATGCTTCTCTTTCTCTGCCTATTCATATTTGTCCTTGATCTGAATTGGATCGGGAAAGTTAGTAAAATCAACTACCTAAGCCACTATTCTCAATCACTGGTCCTACTGATTAAATATGTAACTTAAAACACTTTCAAACACTCCCAGTATGATGATTTTGATGCAAGAATGAAGTATACAAAGCTGCATAGGGGTCTACAGAGGTTGCAAAAGGTTTTGAGATGATTTGGACACCTAGGAGTCAACACAACTGAAGCAAGTTCCTGAGAAACAGACCAGTAACAAAGAACAATTTTGTCAGTGACGAAACCACCAAATGTAGCAGGGTAGCAGGCTTTACACTTGTAACATGGCAGTTTTGAACCACCAAGATGAATGTGCTTGTGTCATGGCAATTTTGCCCTGACATGTGATGTTTTTTCCCAAGTGAGATGAACATACAGGGCAGCAGCTGCATGTTGGTGTATATTTATATAAACAATTTTATAACTTAGGCTTTTATTCAATCTCCTAAGTTGAGTTTTATTTATGAGTTGAATAATAATAATTCCTACAAATATCCTGACAACTCATTATATTCTAGCTTTCTTTCCGGGATTTGAGTACAACTTTTCTAGATTACATTCTACTTTGTTTCTAAGCTTGTCTTGGTGAATCTTTCCAAATTGGAATTGATTTTGTGGACATGAGTCGTCATCCTCATCCATATTTTATGAACTCTATATATTTGCATGTGTTATTGCATATCAAGTTAGTGTGAATGACAGATATTTTACAGCAATACTGAATCTTGCTTTGTAGCCGATTCATTACTATACTGTCAATTTTTATGCGTGAGGTTGTGTAGATTAGAGAGATCCTGTGATTTATTAAAATACTAGTGATTTTTCACATGGAATCAGAGCATAAAAATCCTTTGATTCTCATGAATTGGATACATCGTGGATCCATTTGATACCAAATATGCACCCACTTTTCATATTCCCTTATTCATGTATTATGTTGAAATCACATTTTGTGAATGTGTACTCAGCCTAATAGAATTGTTTCAATCATCAACTATTTTTTGTCTAGCAAACTCCCTTAGGAGTCATGGAAATTGAGAAAGTAACTTACCATGACCTTTTTGGTTTTAGGTTTCATTGTGTCCTTCAGAATCTTGTTGTGGCACTTGTGAGTTCTCTTCATGTGCTTGGGAATCTTATTCAAACCCTGATTTATTTTGTCCATCCTCATCACCAACATCTGCATAGTGATGAATTGGTAGTTGGTGTCCTTCAATAAAATATATCCTAATCAAAATGTTTATTCTTCAGTAAATTATATATAAACAAATCAGTTAGAATCTAGAAAAAATATGAATTCGTCACAATAACACGTGACCATTGTTACTTTACCTATTTAAATAGCTTATATAAGCTGGCACGATTGACTTCAAAACATAATCAACTTTTTCCTTGAGGTTACCATACAAAATGAATGTTTTTTTTTAATAATGTGATAATAAAGTTGAAGTACCATCAGAAATACGATTCCTTATTAAATTTTTCCAAGCTTCATTGCCTTCGATATCTCTAATTATCCATTTAGCACGTGTAGTGCCTTGTCGATAGACATCAAGCAAGCCCAGACCTCCCGCATCGTTGGGAAGAAAACAATACTCCAAGAAACCCGGTAGAAAACTTTTGCCCTGCTCACAATTGGCCCAAATAAAACCCCTAAGTTGTTTCTCCAGCTTAAAGATATTCCTTGTCATAAAAATAAAATTATCATCCCTCCCGGCGTACTTTGTACATTAGCGGAAATTGCCAATATAGGTTTTTTCATAGCAAGCAAAGGTAAATATCAATTGTTTTAAGGAAAGATCAACAATCATTCATGACCAGCGACGAGTTTATTTCTCAATGAGCCTTGTTCAAGCGAGATTCCATCTCCTTAATTTATCTTATCAAGTGGTTGAATAGTGACCCCATTATATTATTGAAAGATACCCCACTAGAAGCAACCAATTAGTATATATAAAGGTACTCTCCATGGCCACGATACTTTAGGAAAAGGGCGAAAAAAGGAGCATTAAAAAATTACGACAAAGCTGAGCTTTGCCAATATTCATAATGTCTTTCCCAGAAGATAGTGTATGACCCATTTAAATGATACAGCCTTTTGAAGTACTTAGGTTATGTTGGAAAGCTCTCTTCCTATGGTCAAGGGGAAAGAGGCTAGAGGTGAAAAGCCCAAAGCGGTGGATTTTCCATAGTTCCACGGGTTACCTGACAAGGGGACGTGGGGACGGGTTTCCGGGATGGGGGACGAGGGGCCTGAGTTTGGGGACGACAATGGGGGGCGGCAAAGGAGCGGTGCAAATACATATAGTACTTGAAAAATTGGTTACAAAAAGATGTATAAGGAATAAGTATATTGCATTGAACATCAACAATTTAACATTGTGATTTAATCATTTAAGTTTCAAGTTTGATCCATTGAACCAATGAGCATTGAACATTGAAAATGAAAATAATAATATTGAATTCAAAATTTTCAAAATTTCATAATTATGATTCATGATTACAATCAAGTATCAACAATGAAGTTATAAAATGCTCTCTCACTCTTGCAAACTTCTCCCTCTTAGCGTGTTGCCTCTACTTTCAGCTCTCTACTTCACTCAATGAAGTTTTTGTGTGATTTGGAATGAGATGGAGAGGGCTTTTTATAAGCTTTTGGGAGGCCTTGGGGGGTGGGGGTGGGGCTGGGACCCACTAGCAATTAGGGTTAAGGTAGAGGGCTCAAAAACCCAAATTTTTTTTAAAATTAAAAAAAAAATGCACTTTATGGTGTCCACCTGAGTGTTTCCTAGGGGGTCGGGGGACTTCTGGATGTCCCAGAGTCCCCAAGACATCCCCATTTTGAAGGAGACGTCCCCTCTCAGAGGGAAATGTCTAGGGGACAGCGGATGTTCATGGCGGAGGTGACGGGACGGCTGGGGGATGTCCCCATGACATCCCCACGTCCCAAGGACATCCCCATCCCGGAAACGCGAGGTTTTGCGAGGGGAACACGTCCCTGTGGAACACTGGGATTTTCTTAAAATCATCATTCCTCGCCCATAATAACAAATGCTTAGAGGTGCTTGTGTGTTTTGACTCCCTACCTTGTGATTATTCAACAATGTACGAGTTAAAAGGTCATAGAGAAATGACTACTAGTGGAAAATAGTCATGAGGGTGATTACATATTAAAGATACTCCTACGTAATGAAAAATCCCACAAAAATAAAATATCTAATGATACTACACCATGGAAGCTCCCATTACTTAAAAAAAATAGAATTGTGTAAGGAAATCCTAAATTGATAATGATTGAGAGTTGAGGTAGGCTTATAAGGCATTACATGCACCAAAAGCTTTGGCAAGCCCAAAGCAAAGGATTTTCTAAAAATCAGTGTTCCTCCCCCATACTAATGCTTGTGTGCTTTATGGGTTCCCATGCCTAGAGATTATCCAAAAATGTGCATGACTTAAAAGGTCATCTAGAAATGACTGCTCATGGACAATAGGCATCAAAGGGATGAGTTGAATGTTAAAAATATCCCAACATAGTGAGAATTCCCACAAAAATAAAATATCTAAAAAACTCCTTGATTACGCTGGCCTTCAATTCAATCGATTAATCAAATTGACTAGATAGGACCCCCAAATCCACAAACCATGATGTCCCTGCTTGACCCTTGACTCTTCTCAATTGCAAGACCCGTCATTGCGGATAGGATGAAGTCATTGGACTCTCTTGCCTCTTACCTTTGTAAATGGAAACAAGGTACCTCAAAATTTCAATATGGCTCCCCATTTTGGGGTGGTTAGCAACTAAAAAGCATAGGTGCTTATCCGAGCATTACCACTATTGATGCTTGAGCAAGAAAATAAGTCTGAAGACTTGGACAAAAGACCAACAAAAATGACAGCAGGTCATCATCTTGATCTTTTGTGATCTCCTTCCTCATGGGTGATCTCCATCGCATCGTTTCTCTATTGTCTTCTAGTTCAAGCCCCGGTTTAGGCAGGTTGGTTTAGCCTTTAATGTCTTCTTGTAATTCCAACAAGGTCTTGAGTAGTTTGGTGTATCCAAAACCCATTGTCCTTCCAAAATGTCCTTTTCTTTCTGAAGGTTTTATAGCTCCTTTTGGGTTGGTTCAAGGAATTCATCCAGCTTTACCCTCCAAGTTCGCTACACCTAATCTTCTAGAGCTAACTAGGGGTGTTCTTCCTTTAGCTGGAAACTCTTCTAACGTGGAGCTTTATGATTGGCCTTCATGTACTGATGAATCTGAAAGGTGGATAACGATTAAAAAAAAAGTATCAAAAGAAATGGCATATGGGTAAAGGATTCTTAGATCTAATCATAAGAAAGGGTTTGTTTGATTTGTTGCTGAATTTATGACTACAGTTCTTGGTTGAGGTTCTTTGATAATGAAGTTTGAATGGTTGTTGCAATGGAAGTTGTTGTAGTGGCAGTAGGTGGTTGTGATTGTTGTGGTCCTTCCTAGTTGCTGCAGGAGATCTGGGTATTAGCTCCTGAAGACTGTTTGAAAGAGATTTTTTCATTAGCTTGTGCTGAAGCTTTTGTTTGTATGTCTTGCTGAAATAACAGTTTGGACTTCATCTTTTTGGACTGTTTGTGGACTGATTTGTTCCACTCTTTTTTCTCTGGGGGATTTAGATATTTGTTTCCTTAGCATAATTGCTACAGAAGTCCTCATTTTTGGCTGCAAAAGATAGCTTGTGTTGGATTTCTTTATGAAGTTTTCTAGAAGCTTTTGGTATTGCGTCTTGCTAGTTGGGCATATTAATCTTTATGTATGAAAATAATTAGAAATCAATATATGGGCAAGGGACCCATCAACCCTCGTGTTTAAAGATCGCAATAAGATATGTATTAGTAAATACATATACAAATGTTATATATATAGCAATTGGATATATATTACTAATATATGTTCAATTGTTTTTTATTGGTAATTGAAGGTTTTGGGGTCCCTCACCCGTTTATTAAGAAAATCATAATAACAACAAAAAGAACCTTTTTTCAAAAAAATCCTCGAAAAAACTGCTAGAAAATACTAGATAGCCAAAAAGAACCTCAAATCCTTACAGATACAAGAAAACAAAAAGGCCTACTAAAAGTTGACATAATAATTACTGAGAATCGCCAACTCCACCAACTTATGGAGTCCTCAACCGTGAGTAGCAAGCACTCTCCTCCCCTACTAGAGAGAAGGACCTTCATGGTCCATTGAGAGCCCCCATCAATGGAATTCATTGCATCCAGACAAAGCCTTTTCGCTTTCATCTTTCTTCCTCCATTTAGGCTTTCCATAATTTGCTTTGGTCAATAAGGATTTTGTCTGCGAGATGGTGAGGATCTCCCTAGATGCGAGTTGATCCTCTTCTCCCTCTTGAAAATAAGGTTCCTATAATTCATGCAAGAAGTCAATGTTTTGTTGCTCCAAGAACTTAGCATCCAATGCCCTGCCTTTGCTTGCTAAAAACGGCTTTACTCAGTCCTTCAATCTTCTGTGATCCATTACCACCCTTATTTCTGACTTAAGTAATTTGCTTTGGGCATGTCTCTTTCATAGCTGGATGAAAGTTGTGTTTTGCTGCTCCTGAACCTTTCTTGCCTATGTATATTCCCTGCTTGCTGAAAACTCCATCAATGAAGCCTCTTTTTCATACGTCCTATTCCCATCTTTGCCAGGGGAAAATAAACCATGCCCCAATCCTACAACCTGACCTGTGGTTTCCTTTGCTGCACCCAAATCTGCCTTATTCAGGAGCCCTTTTGCCAAGTTGATGCTTTCCAATCTCTTGTGTACCTACTACTGAAGAATGGTACACCAAAACAGAACATCCTTGATTTCCTTTAACAGAATCTGAAACAAGGTAGTCAATTTTACTTCGACTGCATTTTTCAATCCACAACTTGATCCATGAAGCAAGGCATTGTTACTATTTCGCAGTCTCCGTTACCTTCCAACTTGATTGTATCAATAAGGTTAACAAATTATGTATCTGGGACTGGAAGTACTAGCTGCAACAATTGATTAGTGGTAGCAATTGAAGTATCGACATCCCTATATGGCAACAATAACTTTAAAAAAACCAATCCCTTGTTCATCATCAGTCTTATTGTTTTTTCATGGGGGCTCTTTGTCACATGAATTTGGGCTACCAGTAACCAGCAATCATTTTCAATCCCTTGGGAATTGAATCTTCATTTGATCCCACACCATGTTAACATGGGATTTTGGATTTTCAATATTGGAAACAAGTTGAGCACTTGGATTGAGTTGGTCTAACTTGTATTGAGATTCACCAAGGTTTGTTCATTAGCATTGTCATTTTCCCTATTCACATTGTCTGAGCTTTGCCAATTCCTGTCATCAACTGCTTGAGTTTCAACGTTCTTAGTTCCAGTATCAATAACCCACTAACAACTTCACTACCCTAAACTCGTACATTTTCTTGACATTTTCGATACTTTTCTCAACATTATTTAATATATCATCCCCAACAAATTTGCCCGAAGGCTCACTAATCGTCCTTCCAGAGCCTAGTTTAGAGACTTGTTCATTGCAATCATTATGCACAATGCTAGGCATATACACAATATGGGTAATACTTAGATCAGCAACTCATCAGCAGAAATGTTAGGAATGCTTATCTCTACATTCTTGATTCTAACGACTTGGAGATTTCCATCGGGTTGCTTCTTAGAATAAATTTTGAATTTCATTGAAGATTTTCTTGTTCTACATCAAAGAGGTTCCTTTGGCCTCAGTATTTTGGCTTCAAACTCTTACTCTCCATCTCTAACTAAGCTGAAAACTTGTGCATCAGAAAAATTCCTATCATAAGACGTAGGATTTGGCAAAGAATCATCATCTTCCTCTTGATCAGTAAATAAGCCCAATTCCTCTAAACACTTCCTCACCTTTTTGCTGAAGGAGGATGTCTTTTCTTCTATCTTACATCATCTGGGAAGTGCCATTTGTTCCCATGTTCTACAATTTATATACCTTTCTTCTTCAATGACCTTTACACATACCAATCTCCCTAACCCTTTTTTTTTGTGAATTGGCATTGAAATTTCAATAACGATCATATAGTCTCCATGGAAGATCATCAAACTTGAAAGATAACATCCTCCTTCGGCAACAAACTATTGCCCACTTTGTTAAAACCAGTGTTGTAGGGAGACACGTCTCCCACCCCATGGGACGCATCTCGGGTACAAGAGATGGGTATGAGAGATGTCTCCCGTGCCCAGAGACATCTGCCTGCCTATTCCTACGTCTCACACCCATTCCCGAGACTCTTTTTCGCAAACCCAAAATGTAGGTCGTCGTTTGTAGAAAATAGTGGAAGTTTGAAATGCTTAGTTTTTTTCCTTCCCCCGAGCACTGCCATTCACAACAATGCCCATATTTTTTTTTGTTGTTTTAATTTTTATAACTATTTACTAATTTATTATTAACCTTATATTTTATAACTATTTATTTTTTATTAACTATTCAGTGTTATATATATATATATATATATTTTATTGATATAAGTTATTATAACTATTAACTTATAAGTTATAAACTTATAACTTAAAAGGTTTATATTTTTAAAATAATTTTAATTTCCTAGGTATTTTAATTTTAATTTCAGTGTATATTATTATATATATATACATATATATATAGTGAGAGAGAGAAATACATACATACATATATATATATATATATATACACACACACACACATTGTTGTCCCCCCATACCCCCATCTCCTATTTTTCAAAAAAAAACGTATCGCACCCATACTCATGCCCATCTCCAGGCAACTATGGTTAAAACTTTAAATCTTTCGAATTCAATGGGCACGTGAATTAAACTTCCCTTATTTTTCCCACCCAAAATCAACATGCATAGGAAATTTGTAAAAGCCTACTTGAAAGCCACGTACTCTAATGTAATTATAGTCTTTGGTCCATGTGCTACTCTTGAGTGAGCACACTTAACTTTGGAGTTTTTACTAGCTTTGAGGACAAAGCTGCTTAAGGGGGAGGGCATGTTGTGTACCTAGGCACAACACATGTTATAGGAAGTTTTCTCTTTTAGTATTAGCTTTATTATCAAGTTATACTATATTTTGGATGTCTAAAGTTAGTGAAAGGTCGGAGCATGAGTTAAGTAGGGTTTTTTGTGGTGTTGGTATAAAGCGTGGAAAAACCCTAAAGAATGCATCTTTTGCCATTCAACTTCTAATGCAAACAGAGAGCCCCCATTGTGTGAGAACTCCTGTGTTATAGACGGATTTGCAGCTGCAATCCTCTCTTGGGTGAGCAAGTGCTCCCTTTATTTTCTATTTTTATCATTTACTCTACTTAAATTTGTAGTTATGTTACCTATGTTAATTGGAACATAACAAAAGGCTTTTGGGAATATATATAAAACATAACTCGATGCCTTATTAAATGCTTGCCCATCACATAATGCCCACTTTTATGGAGAAGAGACTATGATTTGGCACTCAAGGCATGAAATAATATTTGTAGTGATGTCAAATCAAAATACCAGGACTTGATATGCTATTATCATGAATAATCAACCTTTTGAAATGACATTAATAATTAATGCCCTTTTGTCGCGTCATTATTCTCATCTGTCACATGCCCTGTACAGCTAGAACAATTATTGCCTTTGCGCCACATCATCAACAAACACACCATTCATAATATTGGCCTAATTGCTCATCGGGCAAGCTTAGTAAGTTGAAAAGCCAATGGATCAAAATGCCGAAAATGAGTTGTACACATTTCTTCTTGTGATCACCCATCGGGCGATCAAGTGATATGATTATGTTGATGCCTTTACACTACTAAATAACTCTATCTTTTCAATGTGATCGACTCATAATTGATCAACTTGTTTCCACTAGCCAATGGGCATAAAAATCCAGTCAGCAAAAATCGACATTGGAGTAAACTTTTCTTCATTTTGATCAGTTGATCGTAAGGCCTAAGCGAATTGATGGGCCAATGATCAAAAGACTCTTAGCCAATTTTCCAATTGATGAGACCATCAATTGATCACTCAATTGGCTCGAACATTTTCATTCAACTACGATTAGCCAATGAGTGAGTTGCCACAAAATTAACCATTTTTTCTTTAAAACCCTTGAATTGTGCCAAAAAACTAATAAAAAAGGATGTATGTGGGCAGTGTGCTGACATGCAGACTGTATGCAATGAGGCTTCACGCATGCGGGCAAGTTGTTATGTTTGTGTGGGACTTTAGCAACAACAAGCATGATGCCTTCCAAGTTTACATTCTGATCATTTACCTCCAATTGAGAAGCGAAGGTCCCCATTGTGTTACTCCATAGTGGAGGAAAGTGTATCTAGAGTTGCTATTGTGTGTACTACATACCCTAGGGCACGTATTGTCCAACTTTAACAAATCAAAAGAGTTGTTGACTACTTTGAAATGTGCATGTTGAATTAATCTCAATTGTTTAATCCTTCTTTGCAAGGGCTAGGCATTCTTGATCTGATTCTATTGGATGGATGGTTGGCTTTGCTCTCAATTAGAGCCAAACGTTGCTGCCAAACCTTGAGCCAAACCATGAGTAAGGTGTAAGGTCGAGTAATGGTGTAAGGGGCAACTAGAGCCAAACCTTGCTGCCAATCAAGAAGTGGTGTGGGGTGCAATGCACATCATGTCACTTCTCTTACTTGTATTGTTGACACACAAGAAAAGGTTGCACTTATTTGCAGATTTGTTTAATGTGCTACATGAACTGCTCTTGTTTTTTTCTTGGCTGCATGGAAGACTTAGTGATCAACGGTGAATGAAAGATATGTCAAGGGTGCCCTTGGAACACAAAACCTGTCTAGAATAGACAATTTCCATGAGAACTTTAAGTAGCTCTATTGCAAGCACGATGAATGAAAAGCAAGTTATTATCCCAAGGGTGCAAGTGCACGCTACTTCACATTGGAAAGAGATGCACAAGTCTTTGGTTGACTACTTGTGTTTGCACAACAATCTGCCAATGAACTTCCATGAAGGATCCAACAAAGTACGTCCAACATGTCCCATAGAGATTTATATATTATGGCTAATGAACTTGGGATCAAGATTAGACACAAATGAGGGGAGAAGTCTAATGTAGATTCTTACATGGTGAAGAAAAGTCTAGCAGTTTCAAATATGTCAATGGCCTTCTTGCAGGCAACCACTATGGCCATCTTAAAAAATCAATCCACGACCACATAGACACAAAGGTTCTAAAGCTTTGTCATTAGAAAACATGTGAGGTATTCCATGCTAATAGATGTGCAAGGGCTTGTCGGGGTAGGCAACATGTACATAGCAAGTTTACAATGCTCAGCTTGGCAATGTTGCATTGAATGTATGATTTGATGTGCACCTTGATGTCACAAAGCATGCTCAATCAACATAAGTATTGTTCCCGCAAAACTAGTGTCTCTCTCACACCCCAATGTCCTGCTGATTTCGAGTAGTGCACCTTCAAAATCAGTCATTTGTGTGGTGCATCAGAGAGGACACATAGGTCGGTAAACAAATAGGCAAGCTTCTTAGACAAGTAGAATTCAGCGACTTCTTAATATTGCAAAATATTGTTGTAGGTCTATGGGAACTCTAGATCAAGTGAATCAAAGATATCCAATTGACACAATAATGACCTCAACTCTAAAGCACTATAGGAAGTGATGTTCATGTAGCTAATGATTGGCTAAGGAAATTTGTTGCTTTGTTGTCCTTTCCCTTCTTTTGCTTGAGCATCCGATGGAATTTCAGTAGCCTTGCAGGTAAATCGTCCATTTCACATGGCACACATTCTCCACCTTGCTCTAAAATTGCAAGAATCAAAGTGGCTTATGATCTGAATGAATGATGATGACCATCCCTAGGACAATGTGTCGCCATAGCTTCACTACTTGAACAATATCATACAACTCCTTGCCATAGTTGGAGTACCTATGCACTATATCATTGAATGTCTCAAAATGAAATGTGACAAGATACCCATGTCGAGTGAGCATCGTGCCAAGCGCATAGTCAGATATGCATGTCTCGATCACAAAGGGGTGGTTTACATCTAGCATGGACAATGCCGACATGCAAAATTCATGCTTTGAGTTATTCGAAGGCATGTTGTTGCACAACATTTAATGGAATACAAGATTTGCATGCATGATCTAGTTCAAGGTCCATGAGATTTGAGAAGCAAAACACAAACTTTCAATAGGAAATCAAGGCAAATTAAACTCCACAACTCTTTAAGCTTGTGCAAGAAATGCTAGACATTGATGACCTTGATGTTTTCTAGGTTGACGTGTTTACATGTGCAATCAATAATGTAATGTAGGTACAGGATATGTGTTGCAACAAAGGTGCAATTGCCTAGGTTTGTGAACAACTTGTGTCATTTCTAAGATCGCACAAGAGGACATGATCAACCACTCAAACAAACCTTTAGGTCTTGAAAGTCATCATCCAGATGTCTTGAGCATAAAGCAAAACCTAATTGCATATGGACTTGAGGTGGATCTTGGTTACTCAATGTGTGTCTTTGAGTTGGTCCAAAAGGTCACTAGTCCATGGTAAGGGATATTTGTACTTCACTATGATCTTGTTGAGTGTAGAACAGTTGATACACAATTGTCATGAGCCATCTTCGTTTGGATCTAATATGAATGGGCTATCAAGGAGGTGAGCTTGGTCTAATCTTCCATTGGTTGATCAACTTTTGGATTTGCAGATCTCATCGTTCTTCAATAACAAACTGCAATAGAGAAAGTTGTTTGGAAGAGGATATCTAAGAACAAGATTAATTGATGTTAAATCAAGCAATGTGTTGGGATTTCCTTAAATCTCCTTGAAGACATCCCCATACAATTGTAACAGTTTGTTGAGTCTTTGCTTCTACATACTAGGTTGTGCACCTCGAGCAACTAGAGACTAGGTTGCATAATGGAGCACACTAATGATTCTAGTCAAACCATCAAAAGTACAAACTTTTGTGCATACCACATAAGCTTATTGCATCGCTTAGCAAACACAAAACTCTATTATTTGGAAGACATTCTGGGATGTGTTCGATTATATCATTGACCTTGAGGGACCAATGTTGCAACTTAGCTTTGTAGGGTGTATTGTGCTTGTAGATGTATGGTCTTCCCAAGTAGCATGCCACAAATGTTGAGAGGTTCTATGTTGCAAGTGACGCACCCGCACATGGCATCAATGCAATACTCAAAAATGCATGGGAGTATGACTTAGATAAGAGTGTAAGGTTGACATTTTGCTGCAATGGTGAGTCCAAGGTGCTTCACTATGTCTTGCAAATCATGTTTTACCTACCTTAGGTGATTTAGAAATGAAAAGGTTTGCCCCCTTAACCCACCACTTAGCATGAAACAAAGAGTCTCATTCTTCTGCCACATCTAGTGGTGGCACAATTGGATTGATTGTAGCATACAAACATGTCATGTTGTGCGGCATGTCTTTAAGCTTGAGCTCTGGTGTGGATTGAACCAGATGCACAATCATGGGCTTGAGCACAACATTTTCTATGGTCATTCGTGGTGACTTTTTGTAAGTCACACCACTTCTTGCCTTGTTTATGTTTTCCTTTGCTTTTTCCCTTTGCTAGTGGAAACTCACTGGGGTGTATTTACACATTTGGTGGTTGTTTGCTTGATTACGGGTTCTGTTATGTCATTTTTGTTGTTTAGGCATGAGTGAGTTTTGTGTGTTCCTAATAAACTTGCTCTCGTGCACATGTCAAGAAGGACTAGCGCCTTTCTGCTGCATATTGAACTCCTTGATCTTTGATGTGTCTAAATATGTCTGAACCAAAGTGGTGAATACTTCAACTCCACTTGAATGTCCTCATGCAGCTCACTCAAGTATTTGGAGATCTTGTGCTGTTCTGCATCACATGCATCCAAGCATTGAGTGAAACTCATCAACGTATTTCCCAAATTGGCTTTTCTTTTGCCTCGGCAGTAGCCACTGAATGAACTGGTGATCGTAGTGTTTCAGATGATAGAAGTCTTCGTGCACAACTACCACAAACATGCTCTGTGTTTGTGGTGCCTGTCTCTTTCACACAATTTTTGTTGAGATTCCCACCAACAAAGAACTGAAGAGGCCATCTTTACTTTGGGGAAGGAAATCTTCTCTGTCATAGAAATGATTAATAGAGAAATATGATTCTAGCTGTTGCAGCTATCAAGTGCTTAGATATTGATCTTGCCTTGGAACATATATAAGTTGATGTTGACTTGCATTTTAAATGAGGTATGGTTCTGAAACAGAGCATTGTCAGAGGGTTGTTGACTTGCAGACAAAAATGATGAAGGGCAACGAGTTGGAAAATTTGGTCAGGTTTAACTCGGATTCTAGACTATTTGCATCTTATGTGCCCATGTTGTGATGGCACAGAGGACAAAATTGAAATTGAGAGATCTTGAAGTGATGAGGTGAATATGAGCCTGCAAAAGACAAACAAAAACCACAAGGTACACACACATTCATAAGACTCAAAGATATGGCATAATTTGGGACCATGTATAAGAGGGGTTTTGACATTGAAAAATCACACACACTTGCTAATTCAGAGATTTGTGGAGCTCTGCACACAACTAGATAACTGGAAAAAAAAACCCTAAAAATGCTACGACACATAAATGTACAGTTACGTCAAAGACTGGGTACAAAGGAATGTTCTTCAGTAACAACTCTGAAATGGCAGTTTGATTCCTCATGGGATTCTCTGCATATTGGTGCCTGCATCGATGGTTCAGTTGCATAACAGTTCCAACTATTCTTTCAGATTATGCAGGCATGCAGGTCACAGTTGTGAGGAACAAGGATGTTGGGAATGCTTAGGTATGAGTTGAAGTGGTGCGTATGGTATGAACACACGAGATATGTGCAATGAGGTTTGCACATGCAGACAAGATGTTATGGATATGCAGGACTTTGGCACAGCTGCCATGTTGCCATGTAAGTCTGTACTAGACCCAAATCATGACAAAAAACTTAAATTGAAAGAGTATCAACAATCGAGACCTAAAATTCTTATTTCCATGGTCAAGAACACCAGAAGACATGCTCCACTTTTCAAATGATTTAGCAATAGTTTCAAGCCATTTTTAGGCATTTTAATGAACATCGCAGGGGGAGTTCGAACTACTTTTAGTTGATCTCTGGTTAACTAGAGAATGAAATCTTTCAAGTGCATGCATTTTCTTTCCTCTCATTATCTCAGCTTGCCATGTGTGCTTAGAACATAACCTTTCGTTGTTTTTTTCAAAGTACTAAGCTCTTCACACATTAAATACAATGACAACATTGCAAAATATAAGATTCATACAAAACTTGAAATAAAAATTTTGTTCAAAAAGAAACCAATTTCTGACCTCCAAGTAAACTAAGCTAAGATTTTCATATCCAAAGATCCCTTTATGAGGCTAGCTGTCGGTTTATCTGTTTAGGTTTTATTTCATTGAAGATTAGTATTGGACTAATGGATCCAATAAACTACAATTAATGCAAGGTTGTGCCTATTAACTCATATGCTTACACATTCTTCAACCATTCATCTAATCTCTACAATGAACCCAATCAATAGCGTATTAAACCCCAAGTTAGGGTACTTAACCTTTTAATTCTTTTGAGCTAACTGAATTTCTTACTCAAACTTGGTTTCATTGGTAAATAAGGGGCCTTGGTCAAAAACAAATGTACATATTACCTCAATTTAGTTAGGTTTTGGTGGAATAAGGTCCCTAACAAGTTGTTGCAACCATAGTCGCATGACTTAGCAGTTAGCACTACACAAGTCTGGCCAAGTCATAGGCCGAGCCAAGTCGAGTTGCGTTACCAATCCAAAATTAAAAATGACTCATCATGACTCACAATGTCTAAATTGACTCAGACAGACTCGACAGGTCACTACCCACTTGATCGTTTTGGTTATTTGATTTAGCCAGCCGTGTACAAATTTCTAAGAATGACTCACATTGAGTCCTTGCAGTCAAATTTTTAATTGCATTTTAGCAATCCCAAGGCATGGGAACAAGAACTAAACCAACCAAAAAAAGCAAATGAACAACATCAAATTAATGCTTAGTTTGGCATGTAATTGTGTGTATTGTGATCTCTATGAAATATTCTGAGTGAAAGAATCTCTGTGATCTTAAAAATTCAATATTTCATATATCTTTTATTTCGTTGAGTCTCTTCTTGATTGTTGGTGTCAAGTCTTGCCATGCCTTTTTTCCTTCTAGGTCGCAGGCCTTGCTGAGTCATTTCTGATTCTCTTGGAGTAGCACACTTAAAGTTCCAACATTTATGTCAACGTTGACTAAAAACTGAATTTTTCTAGCAGAAACAAAAAATTATGTAAATAGCACCTAGAAATGTAATAAATTTCTATATGTGAACATGTTAGGTTAACACAGAATGCAATTAGTTGATTGATAAACAATCCTTACCGCTTTCACAATGGATAAATAGCAATGATAAAGACAATAACATGGAATGAAAAGAACAGACATTTTAGTGACTTTTTCCATTGTGGGTTTTCCCACTATAAACCGTGTCTATTCTCATTGAGTGAGTTTGCTTATCTATTTAAATCTACTAGTGATATAACTATGTGCACATATTGAATTCTTAACATGGTATTGAGGCAATACTCATTCCTATATGTGAAAAATGGGAAGATCAAAGCACAAGCAATGGGGTATTTTTCTCAAGAGTAAAAATTCTACTTTCCCAAAGTTGAACCAAGCAAGTTTGATGGCATGTATGTGACTTTTTGGCTACATCTCATGGAACAGTTTTTTCAACTTCATAATGTACCAGATTATACAAGTGTCAACATAGCTACATTCTATTTGGAACCTAAACCCTATCAGTGGTCCCAATAGAATAGAAAGGAAAAGAAGGGATAAGCTCTGGATTGAATGACCTTTAATAATGAATTTTCCGCCCATCATGAGCAAGCATGTAATGGAGATTATTTTGACCAATTGCCAACCCTAAGGTAAACAAGATCAGCACCAGAATATAATGTAGAGCACATGAGACTGTCCCCAAGGACAGATAATTCGACAGATTATTAGTGACTTCTACTCTACATCAATGGGCTTAGTGATCGAGTTAAGCATGATCTTTGAGTACTAGATCCTTGTACAGTTAGGGATGCTGTGCAAAAAGCTTTGTGCATAGAGCAAAGGAATGTCAATACTGGAATATTCCCAGGGTCAACCCTTGGGAACTAGAAATAGAAACTTGCCCAATACTTTCAACCCAAGACAAATCACCAAGCTCTCACCTCAACAGGGAGTGGAGGAGAAAAAAATGACTATGTCGGCATTGTGATAGCAAATGGTCTAGGGGTCATAAGTGTGCCAATGGTGAGAAACGTCTAATGATTATTGAGAATGAGGTTTCTAAAGAAGAAGGGACAGCTGCTAAGGTAACAGTTTTGGACCAAGCGCCCAACAGATGAAGAAATCACCACAATTTCCCTACATGCATTACATGGGATAAGTACACCTCAGACTCTCAAACATTTTTGATAGATACGGGTGCTACACACAATTTCATTAGCTTAAGGTTAGCAAATGAACTCAATTACTTTGTGTTTCCAAATTCTAATATTCAGGTCCTTTCATCTCTTTTGAGAGAAATTTATTCCCAACTTCTACATTAGATGAGAAAAAGTCTCCTCAAAAGCAATCTTAAAGAACCACTACGCATGTGTCGAGATGGTGCCTTTATGATCAACCACGTAAGTATTGATTTGCTTTTTCCAAATGATGTGAGTTCGAACATTGAGCAAAGATACCTTGACCAATGGCTGTTGAAAATACGAAATCAAGTGATGAAAATCTCCTCCTCGAAGTGAGGCGGGTTGTTGAGCTTAACTTGGCTCACATTGACAACATCATGGTTACCAAGCTCAGCTAGAAGATCTAAACAAAAGACATTGAACCCTACTAATTTGAGACTATTGCAAGGCCCATACTTGATGGGCTTGGAACTTATGAGATTGTTTGTTGTTAATCCTTTGCTTATCCAAGTGAAACCAAGCACAAACTCCAACTTGGAAAGAATGAGATACTCAGTAATGGTCATGGACTGCCTTGAATTTGGCATGAGTATGCATAAGAATTTCTTCAATTTTGGCATGAAGATTGGCCAAAGTTTTACAAAAGAAATTTCATCCAGCTCCCACTATCGAGATGTATCTGGTGCTAGAAGAGCAACCTAAATCTCATGAGGCACCAAAGGCTAGAAGCCCTAACATACAAAGAGGATGCTCCGTTAAGATATTGATAACTGTTAGTAATTTTGGCCTGTCAAGGCCAAATTACTACCCTACCATATAAAACTTTCTCAAAATGGTCAATTAGCCTTTGAAGTTGGTCAAAATGGTCATATTTGATCAAAAATGTCAAAAGCATAAAAAATGGTTTCAAAGGTCATTAAATTGTCTCAAGGAGCTTTAAATATGTTCAAAAGGGTTATTTTATCTTAAATCTAAAAATTCAAATTATAAAAAGGTCATTTGATATGCCAAATAGCCCGAAATTAGCTCCCACATGACATATTTGATATTATTATTAATATCCATATATTTTTTTAAAATGCTATTTCATGCAAAGAAAATTTTCAACGCCAAAATGGAATTCTTGCAAAAAACAAGGAAATTAAAAGATTCTTGAAAACTATTGTATTAACTTTGAAAAAAGAAATTTGATATCAAGATGAGTCCCACTTCAAGAAGGAGAAGCATGCAAGTGGAGTTAGTTAAGGTTGACTTGTCAAAGTTTGTTTCTTAATTTCCATGCAAGGGGAATCTATTCTTGTTACAACTCAACTTGCAAGAAACTCAAGTGGAGTTCTCCTTGAAAATATGGCGTAGTATTTTTGGAAAGGATATTTATTTTTATCAAACTTGGGCCCACCATTCTTTTCAACGACAAGATTTGGAGCTCATCATGCAATTTTTGTAAGGATTTAATGAATAAATTATTGTAAAAAGGGGTTAGTCTTGAGTTGAGTTAACCAAGACTAACCCTTATCTCTTCCCATTTCTTGTTTCAACGCCAAAAAGGAAGGTTTCTTGAAAAACATAAAAGAAATATTTCAAGAAGGTTGTAATTAATTTGAACTCAAAATTGACTTGAGTTCACATTCACTTGATCTTCTCATATTCTTTCAATGCCAATCTCTTGGCCTTTAGTATAATTTTCTATAAAATGATCTTTTGGAAGTCATTTTAAAAAAGAGAGATTATTGATATTCAATAATAGATTCCTGGAAGTTGCACAGAGGAAATTGATTCTGAATTATATATTTTTGGGTTTTGGATGTAAATTCTATATAGTGTGTATTTGATTGCGTACTAGTATTAAGTGGGATTACATCCCCTTTGGGCCCTTCCCCACCTATTACTTCCCATCTCATTTCACCTCTCTCCCCTTGCATGTCATTTGAAGAGGCAGAGCCCTTCATCTGAAATGTTTATGCAAGGGTAATATAGAACTCTATTTTCATTTTGATTAACAGTGCCCACTGAAAATCACAACATTCAGGTGCATCACCCCGTTAAAATAAGTTTTCCCTTCTGATTTTCCCTTTAATTTTCCCTGCCCCTTTTCATCCGAGAACAAGAAAATAATCAGATTTAATAGATAAATCTTAAGGGAACCAGCGCTCTCTGGAGGTTCTTCTCAACACAAAGACACCCACCCTCTGAGAAGATCCCATAGTTTCAACTAGAGAAAGGGTTTGTTGCGTTTGCACATCTTCAATCAGGGTGCAACTCCTAGTTGACAATAGTTTTTGGCACGCCCGGTGAGACCACAAAGAAATCCTTTGCATATCTGAAGAAGTTTGAATCTAAAGAAGTTTTTGCAGCAGAAGATATCCATCATCACAAAAAGCTGGTTAAGCAATCCAAGTGCACAAACAAAAAGAAATCAGAAAGTTTTGGTATGTATCAGTATCCATTTGATCAATATTATTCTAATGAGCGCCTCTATCAGTTTCATCAAGGTAATGTTGTTCATGGAATCTCCTCAAGTAGTTCTAATTGTTTTTCTCCTAGTCAATCTAAGAGTGTTAAGGAGATAAGTTTGGAATTTGAGAAGTAAATGGAAGAGTGTGATAGGTTGGATGAGTTCAATAAGTATCAAGAGGAGCTTCAATATCAATCATTTGTTCACCAAGAACAACAGAGATACAAAGAAGAATGTTTGGCCAAGCAATCCCAAGACATCAAACGTATGGAGGAAAGACTAGTGAGTTGGAAAGAATCAAGCTACTCAACGCAACCAACCTTGTGTACCCTCTCCCATCTCCAATCAGCCTCTTCCCATGCAAAGCCAACCCTCTTGTGTTCCAAATCTCTTGCAAATGGCAGTCCAAGCTCGAAGGAGGCTATTCCAATATTCCAAATTGGAAGCCCTCCTTACTCCAAGAGCAGCCTATACCTCGTGAAAATCAGTATGTGCATCCTCAATCAGCCCCTCCTATGCTTATGCAAGCTGGACCTAAAACTTCTCAATCTAGCATCAAAATCCCAAGTTGGAGAACTCATCATGAACCAACTCAAAACCTTGTAAAGATCAATGAGTTTGTTACTCATCATGAAGAAAAGGAAGAGACAATTCTTGAAGAACTTGCAGCTATGAAAATTCTTAAAGGTGAACCTACTCATGAAGATACTTGGCAACAATTGTACCATGTCTTTCAGGATAAGATAGACAAGTTTAACATGTCAACATTGGATGATGAAGAATGCATACACAATGAGCTCCCTCTCACTTTCTTTGATTAACTTCTTTTTTGTCTTGAGGGAGATTGTGATCAATCCGTGGATTATGAGTTGAATGAGTTTCAAGAACCTATTGTTGGGCAGCCAGACACTCCTATGTTTGAGTGAGAAAGTGATGATTTTTGGGATGAATTAGAAGACGATTGTTTCAACTCCAACATCATACCAGCCACCCTTCCTTAAGAAAGTCATGATGAAGCTAAAGATCAATTTGTCAAGCTCCTTGATGAGATAGAGCAGTTAGAGAACAACCAAGAGCCATGCCTAGAAAAACATGAGCCAAATCAGCCTTTCAAGAATGAAGACCAGCAAGGGATATGTCTTGAAAATCACAGTACGTGTACATTGGGAACTTATTTGATGCTGATACATTTAGAGCTTCTCCAAGCACAGTAGCACGCAAAAAGGATGATTCATCAAGTTTCAACTTCAACAAACCACTTATATGGCATCATGAGGTTTCTCATCATGGAAGAGACCTAAGGAACGTCCGTTTTGATCCAAGTGGGAGAGGAAAGTACCAGGGCAAATTTTCATATTAGTTTTGCTTTCAGTTGTTTTCCTCTAAGTGCATCTTGCACATGTTTTAGCCTTGTTTTTCCTTTCCAAGTTTTGTCCTTTACTCCAAGAGCTTGTGCACATGTTTTAGCCTTGTTTGTGTTAGTTATGACTGTGTCTATGGTTTTCCAAATTACTACCTTACCATATGAAACTTTCCCAAAATGGTCAATTAACCTTTGCAGCTGGTCAAAATAGTCATATATGGTCAAAAATGTCAAAAGCATAAAAAATGGTTTCAAAGGTCATTAAATTGTCTCAAGGAGCTTTAAATATGTTCAAAAGGATGATTTTATCCTAAGTCTAAAAATTTAAATTCTAAAAAAGTCATTTGCTATACCAAATAGCCCCAAATTAGCTCCCACATGACATATTTGATATTATTATTAATATCCATATATTTTTTTAAAAAATTTAAAAAATGCTATTTCATGCAAAGAAAGTTTTCAATGCCAAAATGGAATTCTTGCAAAAAACAAGAAAATTAAAAGATTCTTGAAAACTATTGTATTAACTTTGAAAAAAGAAATTTGATATCAAGATGAGTCCCACTTCAAGAAGGAGAAGCATGCAAGTGGAGTTAGTTAAGGTTGACTTGTCAAAGCTTGTTTCTTAATTTCCATGCATGGAGAATCTTTTCTTGTTACAACTCAACTTGCAAGAAACTCAAGTGGAGTTCTCCTTGAAAATATGGCATAGTATTTTTGGAAAGGATATGTATTTTTATCAAACTTGGGCCCATCATTCTTTTCAATGCCAAGATTTGGAGCTCATCATGCAATTTTTGTGGAATTGAAGATTTAATGAATAAATTATTGTAAAAAGGAGTTAGTCTTGAATTGTGTCAACCAAGACTAACTCTTATCTCCTCCCATTTCTTGTTTCAATGCCAAAAAAAAAGGTTTCTTGAAAAACATAAAGAAAGAAAATATTTCAAGAAGGTTGTAATTAATTTCAACTCAAAATTGACTTCAGTTCACATCCACTTGATCTTCTCATATTCTTTCAACGCCAATCTCTTGGCCTTTTGTATAATTTTCTATAAAATGACCTTTTGAAAGTCATTTTTAAAAAAAATGAGATTATTGATATTCAATAATAGATCCCTGAAAGCTGGACAGAGGAAATTGATTCTGAGTTATATATTTTTGGGTTTTGGATATGGATTCTATATAGTGTGTATTTGATTGTGTACCAGTACTAAGTGGGATTACATCCCCTTTGGACAAGTCCCTCCCCACCTATTACTTCCCATCTCATTTCACCTCTTTTCCCTTACAGGTCATTTGAAAAGGCAGAGCCCTTCATCCGAAATGTTTATGCAAGGGTAATATAGAACTCCATTTTCATTTTGATTAACAGTGCCCAGTGAGTATCACAACATTCAAGTGCATCATCCCATCAAAATAAGTTTTCCCTTCTAATTTCTCCTCCCCCTTTTCATCCGAGAACAAGAAAATAATCAGATTTAATAGATAAATCTTAAGGGAACCAACGCTCTCTGAAGGTTCTTCTCAACACAAAGGCACCCACCCTCTGAGAAGATCTCATTGTTTCAATTGGAGCGAGGGTTCGTTGCTTTTGCACATCTTCAATCAAGGTGCAACTCCAGGTTGACAACAATAACCTCATTGTAGTCGTGTTAAACAATATGCAAGTAATCCCACCATTTATTTTGTTGGTGATAGAAGCCAAATGCAAGGACTAAGGTGTGATAAACATTGGACCAAACTAGAGATACATTGAGCAAAAAAAATTCACTCGTCATAGATTGTGCACCGAGTATCTAAGATATTGAGTACTCAAAAAGGGTGGCTAAAAAGCTCCACCACTTTGTATGTGATTCTAATAAATATATTGATTTAATATATTCGTTAGATTTAACTAATACTATATTAGATAGCATTAACTAATGGTTAGTTGCCAACTACCACAACTATATGTAACTTCCTTTTGCATAATAAATGGAGGATAAGCACACACTTCAAGGTGTGCCTTCTAGTTTCTCTTCATTCTTTCAACAATCATATTTGCTTACATTGGTATCATAGCACTGTTCGAGGAAGCCCTAGGTGAGGGTAATAACAATCACTTGCAGAGTTCAAGGAAACCCTAGTCAATTACAAACTATGGTGAAGAAGAAGAGGTCGAGTTGCAGAGGCAAAGACAGAAGAATCAAACATGCAAAACACTCGGGCAAGGCAAAACTAGGGCACAACATAGAAGTGCAAAACATAGACAAAAGAAGGAACAACCTTGTTACGTTGTGGGAGTGCGGGAAGAAAAAGCCCTGTTATTGCATCATGGAAAATTGACAAGATTTGCAAAAGATGGGGCAAATCGACAAGATTTGTTGCAGATATGAAAGGAAAAGACATGTTCACTTGTAGACACGGATGGAAAAGCCTTGTTCACAAAAGGAAAATACATGTTCACAAAAGACCGCGAACATACACAAAACCATAGAAGATCACTGACTAGAGCAAGCATAACAGAACGCGAATGAAAAGAAACAGAGAATCGCGATTTTTTATTTGAGCAAACCATATCATGGGAGTTAGGGCACAAAACAAGTTTCTCTTAAAATTTCCGTATGGAAAAAGAAAAAATGCAATTTACAACAGTCTGTAGATTGATGCAAGCTACGGCACGAAAAGCAAATAAGCTATCATCGGGTATAGTCACATTTTATTTTTACAAAAAAATAGTAAGTTCACAAATTTTGCATTTTCCTTTGTTGTACTTTCCCCATTGCATTGATTTTTGGATCAGAACTGTACACTTTGATGTGCTTTTTTCTATTGCATAGATTTTCAGTTCAGAATTGTTCATTTCCTAGTCAAAGGTCAAAACTGTACTTTTTATGTTGCATTGATTTTCAGGTCAGCCTTGTACTATACTTTCTATGTTCATAATCAAACATTGTGTATAAAATGGCCAACATAGAAAATCTAGTTCTACCAGAAGTGCAAAAGTTAATTGGCCAAAATTATAATGTTTGGAGTCATAAGATTTTGACAATCATGGAATACCGTGATTGTAACAAAATCATTCTCAACACTGAAGCAAGACCAACGACAAACTTTGTTGATTATGATAAACATCATAAGTAGGCTTTGTTTTTATTGAAGCTATCTTTGTTGGATGAGATGATTCCTAAGGTCCAAGAATGCCACTCAGGCAAGTGCGTTGTGGACCAATCTAAGGAACAAATACCAAACTTTGGAGAAGAGCCAAACCCTACATCTGAAAAATATGTTTTTCTCTACAAAGTTAAATGCAAGTGGGTCTCTATCAAAACATCTACTTCAGATGAAAGATCTCTAAGACCAACTATCAACGATCAACAAAAAGTAGGATGATGATGATATAGTGGTGCTAGTTCTGAACAATTTGCAATCCTCCTATAAATCTTTCGTGGAGGCTCTACACCTAATGGCCTAAGGTCAAACTCTGATATTTGATCAAGGTAGTTTTTATTTGTTGCAAAAAGAACACAGGCAAACATGCTTTAGTGAGTCCAATTCTCGACAAACAGAAAGTACACTTGTTGCTCAATCAAAGGGGAAGTGGAAAAGGAATCCCAAAGGATCTACTTCCAAAACCAAGGTGAAGTATTAATATTGTCATAAAGTCGGGCATGTCAAGAGAGATTGCCAAAAGTGACAATATGATTTTTCACATACAAGAAATCTTAAGAGGAAAGCAAATGTGGCAGCAGTTGACGTTGAAAAAGAGTATAAAGAAGAATATGCTCTCATGGCATCATGATCAGATGGAAGTACTACCAATTGTTGGTTCTTTGATTCCGATGCAGGGAGACATTTCACATGTCGCAAGGGCTGGTATGTAACTTTAATGAAAAAACATTTCTTTCTGAATCAGTTTCATTAGGCACTGAAAGATCACATGTCATGGAAGGGATAGGAGATATACACATTGTATTGAATAATGTTGCAAAATTCGTAGTAAAAAAAGTTATGTATGTCCCTAAAATGAATAAAATACAAAATGTTAGGTATGTCCATAAAATGAATAAAAATCTCCTATCTATTAATCAATTAACTAAAAATCCTAACACTTCAGTGAATTTCTCCAGCAAGAAATGTGGTGTCTGATGTAAAACTTGACAGAGAAGTACCTCTAGTCATTGGGTAAAATGGCTTGTATCGGCTTGTTGATCCGGTTACAATCAACTTGCATGCATTAGTTGTGGAGGATAATACTAACATTGTGTGGCATGAGAGATTTGGACATCTCAACCCTCGGTACTTAGCCAAACTTAGAAGAACAAATATAGTTCTTGGTTTGCCTACTATCCAAGAAAAACAAGATATATGTACGAAGTGTTTGGCTGGCAAGTAGAAGCGAAAACCATTTCCCAATGAAGGTGCATTGCATGCCTAAGCGCTCTTAGATCTTGTTCATGCATATCTTTGCAAGCCATCCTGGAAATCATCTATAGTCCTCGGAGCGAGGTATTTTATGTTGTTGGTGGATGCCTTCTCCAGGAAGATGTGGGTCTATTTCTTGACAAAGAAATTCGAATGTTTTGTTGCATTTGTGAACTTCAAAGCATTGGTGGAAAACTAGACAAACTAACTGATCAAGACTCTAAGATCCAACGATGAGGGTGAATTTACTTCCAAGCAATTCTAGAACTACTGCAACAAGGATGTAATTCATCGATAGTTGACAGCCCCATCCACTCCTTAGCAAAATGGGGTAGTTGAGAGGTGTAATCACACTATCAATGAGATGGTTCCATTCATGATGCATAGTAGGGCATGCCATACAAATAATAGGGGGAAGCAGTGAACACAACAATATATGCCATGAATAGGAATCTTTGTAAAGCTTTGGAGGATGTCACACCTTAGGAAGCATGGTCTGGAATTAAACTTGAGGTAATGAAAGAACAAATATGGTTCTTGGTTTACCTACTATCCAAGAAAAACAAGATATTTGTGCAAAGTGTTTCGCTGGCAAGCAAAAGCGAAAACCATTTCCCAATGAAGGTGCATTGCGTGCATAAGGGCTCTTAGATCTTGTTCATGCACATCTTTGCAAGCTATCCTAGAAATCATCTATAGTACTCAAAGCGGGGTATTTTATGTTGTTGGTGGATGACTTCTCCAGGAAGATGTGGGTCTATTTCTTGACAAAGAAGTTTGAATGTTTTGTTGCATTTGTGAACTTCAAAGCATTGGTGGAAAACCAAACAAACCGACGGATCAAGACTCTAAGATCCAAAGATGAGGGTGAATTTACTTCCAAGCAATTCTAAAACTACTGCAACAAGGAAGGAATTCATCGATAGTTGATAGCGTCGTCCATTCCTTAGCAAAATGGGATGGTTGAG
Organism: Torreya grandis; assembly: GCA_037957365.1. Classification (NCBI taxonomy): domain Eukaryota; kingdom Viridiplantae; phylum Streptophyta; class Pinopsida; order Cupressales; family Taxaceae; genus Torreya; species Torreya grandis. The sequence continues at coordinate 727,825 of JARHVA010000088.1, forward strand.
AGGTGTAATCGCACTATCAATGAGAGGGTTCCATTCATGATGCATAGTAGGGCATGCCATACAAATACTAGGGGGAAGTAGTGAACACAACAATATATGCCGTGAATAGGAGTCTTTGTAAAGCTTTGGAGGATGTCACACCTGAGGAAGCATGGTCTTGAATCAAACTTGAGGTAAGACATTTGTGTTTTTGGTTCTACCGGATATGCTTTAGTTCTTGATAGAAAAAGGAGTAAATTAGATTCCAAGAGTGCTAGATATTTTTCGTTGGCTATAGTGACTAATCTAAGGCCTATAGACTTATTAATGTTTCCACTAACATTATAATTGTTAGTTGAGATGTTGGTGTCAAGGAGACAAAATCCTTCTTTGTTCGTAACCAACAAGCACTCTCTGAGGCACCTGCATCTAGTGTTGTCATTCCTTTGAAAGAAGAGGAATCGAGATCATTGAGTACTGCATCACAAACTCTAGTGCAGCAACCCATGGCTAATATTTCCAATACTCCACTAGTATATCAATGAAACCAACCTACGTCTATTAGCACTCACGCTGATATTCAACCAATACGAGATTCTTCGGTACATTGAAGGCCTAAGTGGTTTTACTCCACTCTACAGATGTGTGCAAGGATGAAATACCTCAATCAGATGCACGGCCTTAGAGGACAAGCAAGAAAGTTATAGATTCCACTGAGGAGCAAGTTCATTTTGTTTTTGCTTCTAATCTTTTCACGATATATAAAGCACAGAAGTATTATAAAGCAAAAGGCAAACCTGAATGGGAGACTACAATGCAATGAGAATATGATGCCTTGATAAAGAACAATACCTGGTAATTAGAGTTACCTCCAAGTAAACAACCCATTGCCTGCAAATGGGTGTACAAAGTAAAGTGCAAAGTTGATGGTACTTGAGATAAGTACAAAGCCCGTCTTGTTGTGAAAGGTTTTTCCCAACAGGAGGGAATAGACTACAAAGTAAAGCGCAAAGTTGATGGTACTTGGGATAAGTACAAGGCCCGTCATGTTGCGAAAGGTTTCCCCCAACAGGAGGGAATAGACTATGAGGAGACTTTTGCTCTCATAGCGAAGATGGTCAAATTTCAGTTGCTTCTCTCCATAGCAGCTCGGTTTGGATGGAAAGTGTTTTAAATGGATGTCAAAAGTGCTTTCTTGAACGAAGATTTGAATGAGGTCTACATGGTGCACCCTGAAAGCTTTCAAGTACCTGATAGTGATCATCTAGTTTGCAAATTGATTAAGTCTCTATACGGGCTTAAGCAGGCTCCACGAACATGGTATATCAAAAATGATCAACATCTACAAGATTTTGTAATCATAAAGAGTCTTTCTGATCCGAATCTTTATGTCAAGGCGATGGTGATGACATTGTGATATTCATTGTCTATGTTGACGATCTTGCCATCACAAGCAATGGAGCCACTGCAATTCAGCGACTAAAATCATATTTTTGTGTTGCTTTTGACATGACTGATCTAGGACTCCTACACTATTCCTTAGGTGTAGAATTTTGGCAACATAACCATCTCATTTTCATAGCTCAGGTCAAGTATACCACAAATATTATGAAGTTTATAATGGTAGATTGTAATCTTGTTGCTACATCTATGGAGGTCGGGCTGAAGTTGTCAGCGCATGATGATTCATTATTGGTCAATGAATCACTCTACAAACAATTGGTGGGCACCCTGATATATCTTACGTCCACACAACTGGATCTATGTTTTGTTGTTAGCTATCTTGCTCGATTTTTTGGACAAGAGCAAAACATGTTTTGGGATATGTCAAAAGAACTCGACTTTGCAATCATATATCAGAGAGCAAAAGATTTCAGATAGACAAGTTATACAGACTCTAGTTGGGGAGGATCAGTGGATACTCGGAGGTCTACCACCGGGTATATCTTTTCCTTTGGTTCAAGGGTTGTTTCATGGCAAAGCAAGCTTCAGTATATTGTGGCTATATCTTCCACTAAAGCAAAATACAAGGCAGAAATCAATCCCAGTTGTGAAACAGTATGGGTACATAGAATTATGGATGATTTGCAACTTCCTCCATCAACACCTAGCTCAATTTTTTGTGATAATCAAGGTGTATTAAAGTTGGTGAAGAATCTTGTATTTCATGCACAGACAAAACATATAGAGATCCATCATCACTACATTTGAAAATTGGTTGATTCTAGTGATACTTCTCCACTTGTGTCCTTCTACAAAGCAGCCTACAGATCAAATGACTAAATCTCTTGGTCCTATTTTGTTTGTAAAATTTCAAGACAAACTTGGTGTTGTTTCCAGTTTAGTCATTAAGAGGGGGTAATAAATATATTGATTTAATATATTACTTAAATTTAACTAATACTATATTAGTTAGCATTAACTAATGGTTAGTTGTCTATTGCCCCAGCTATATGTAACTTCCTTTTGCATATTAAATGAAGTGTGCATGCACTTCAAGGTGTGACTTCCATTTTGTCTTCATTCTTTCAACAATTGTATTTGCTTAAAAATTCCCTCTTATACTTGAACCCCAAATAAAAGTATCAATGTTACTGAATCTTAGACTGAGAACTCAATAAATGAAGGGGTTGAATGACCTCCTTACCAAGAAGATAATGGCACCATTGTGTGAATGGTTGTACAAGGTCATCAAATTCCTTGTTGTGTGTGCTACAAAAGAGCTTGGCTTACGACAAAACCTCTAATAATAAGCCACTAGATGTCCTCCTTGCTTAAGTAGTGCATCTATGGCATATTTGGAAGCAACAGCCTCATGAAACAGTTGCTGCAAGTCACATAGAAAAAGCACTAGAGCAAAGCAAAGAGCCTCTTTCAAATGGCTAAATTTTCCAACTGCCTCTAGACTCCAATTAAGCTTTATGAGTGGTGATTTGATAAAGGGGTTAGGCAACATGTGCATTGTCACAAATGAACTACCCATATAAGTTCACATCCCACTAGAAAATGCTTTAGAATTATGAAATGTTGGATGGAGGGGGCCACTTGCAGCTGTCCCTAACTTTACCTAGATATGCATGTACTCCATGCTTGCCAGTGAGGAAGCCCAAGAACTTGATTGAGATTTGTCCAAAAATTTTATTCATATTGGCTTGGAATTAGTGATGGCGAAGAAGATCTAGAGCTCTCTGCACCTAAACCACACAGTCCTCCCATTTTTTCACACAGCGCTGAGACTATTGAACCTTTACCATTCACAAGGCTGGATGGATTCCTCCTATGATATGGAGAGTTCCATGGGTGATCGAAATCGCTTGCAAGTGACTGATGCATATCCACCTGCTAGAGATTTGGAAATGGGGTGAGAGTCCATTGAGTGTCTCTATTAGCCAAGGTAGCAACTTGAACGAATGTAAGAAAACAGTGGTTGAGTTTGAGCCTTGAGCCTCACCAGTTCAAAATCTATAAAAAAATGAAACCAGCCATTGAGAATTAGCATAGAGATTTCATTGTTTCTCTTCTTTTCTAACTCAACAATTTTTTTAATGCAAACAACAAAGAAAATTCTAACACACATTGCAAAGTAAAATCTTCTTTAGTGATCAATAAGGTAAAAGAGTTGGAAAAGACATTAGCTAAAAAACAAGTATTTTAAGGGGTGGACTAATTATAATTAGTAGCAAGCTGAAAAGGATAGGCACGAGAAAGAGCTTGAGGATGAGTGCTAAAAAGTTTTAAAAAAATATGTTTTCTTGTTCGATGTGAAACACTAAAAAAGAGTAGACCCATTGATGTTTAGGAAGACACTGCTACTATTTGTTTCTCAACTGGATCCTGAAAAAGTAGATAAATCTTCTTCTTTGGAAACCTCTTCAGTTGACAAAATTTCTGAAATGTATATAGCTTCTTCCAGCAACAAATTTAATATATGTTTTTTGTGGTGGAGAAGTTGAAATTTTCTGTTGGTAAGACTCACTTCATAAACCTTGGGAAGAAGACAAGTCTAACAAAAACAGATGTGGACTTGGTTATTAGGGTATTCTTGATTTTGAAACTCTTGATTAATTGAAGCAAACCATTAATAACCTAAACTTCATTGAACTTAGGAGGAATACGATCTCTAGGAGAAGATAAAAAGCTTTTATAAATTTTTTGGAGTTATAGGGGCACTTGGAATCTGGAACTCAATTCCTTTAAGTTTGAAGACATACGATGCTTTTCTGGCGATTGCAACTAGACCTAGTGGACCTTTTTAGAATTTTTTACTTCTCTAAAGTCACAAACTGTTTAAAATTTGATTTTGACCAAGAGCATATGTATTGTGTCTATATGTATTATGTATGGTTTGATTACTTTCATATTATAAAATCAGCAATGGCCTCAGTGAGACTCTTAATGAAACCAGCCTTTGAGAATTAGCTTGGATATTTCACTGTCTCTATGTTCTTTACTATCATAACATTTTCTTTAATGCACATGACAAAGGTATAGCTGTTATAAGGCATTAGCTCAGAAACAAGAAGAATATTTTTGAGAGGCTGACCGAGCAAAATGAGCTGCAAGCTGAAAAAGCTAGGCTCAAGAAATAACTTGAAGATAATAAGAATGGAAAGTAAAAAAAATTGTTTTTTTCTTCAATGAGAAACATTATAAAAGAAACTAGTACTGTTAGATATCTAATGTTTTCATAGTCCATAAGAAGAGGAAAAAAAAGCTTATTAATTTAAGTGTAATGATTTTTTTTATCAACGTTTCAGAACACTAGTACTTGTTGGTGCGGACAGTTCGTCATACAACGTTTAAGTTTACTTAGGGTTATAATTTTTAGCCTAAGTTTCTATTTTCCTATTCTAGCTATTTTAAAATTATGAAAAGGAACCTTTTAAGGTTCCAATAGGAATGTGTCATTCCTCTAGCCAATAGTATTTGCATCCAATCAAAAAACTGGGCCTATACCGTAGAAATCCTATAATACTTCTTTCTCTACATGAGTTTTTCTTGGGAGAAAAACAGCGAAGCTTACAGAGAGTGTGAGAGACATCTAGGTTGTGAGAGGAGGAGATGATGTTGTTGGAGCATGAGGGCTCACAGCGTGTTTTGTCTCCCTTAAAGGAGCTTGCTGTAGATTTTTACATTCTCGTAATATAGGTATGTTTCCTGGATATTTTCTTTCCTATTTATTATAGAATTAACATCGTCATAAGGTGGATTTTTTATCGCCATTTGAAGTTTGCAGGGCACTAGGTTGCAGACAGTAAACAGGAATTCAACATTTTCGGGATGTTTTTTGCCATTTTGACACAAAATTTTCACTCTCAATTTCTTTCAGTTCCTCCATGTTTCAAAACATTCTGGAAAAAAAATCCCAATTAGATCTACTATGGAGAAAATTCGAAAAAAAAATAAATCAAAGCAAGGGTTGCCCTGCCTTGACCTGGGGCCTTCTGCACAGGGACAGGGCTTTCCCGACCTTCCTAGGACAACCCAAGGTCACCCCAGCCTTCCCAGGCAGTCTGCAGTAGCCCTCCACAATTCTTGGAGGTCTGCCCCAACCCTCCTTTGTGACCCTTTTGCCCTTCCCAAGGCCGCTTTGGCCCTTCTCAAAAATTGACTTTCCAGAAGCGTTATTTTTCATCCTTGAGGGCCCCAATTTTTTTACCAGATCTGTACTTTTGTGCATGTCGAAGACTGAAGAGTCGGTCTGGCATGACAGGAGCTCACACCCACCATAAAAACATTTTTTCCTTGTCCCATCATCGTGTCCCTCTGCAGGACGCATTCTTCAACGGGCTATATCACAAAAACCATGCAACAAAATTAAGTGTTGGCTTTTTAACGTGCATATTGTTTTGTGCATATTTTAGATTTTCAATTATGTGCAATCCGCACAGTATGTAATTTTTAATTTTACACATGGGACCCTCCAGGCATCTTCTGGCCTCATTCTTCAACAAGTGATATCTCAAGCTTTGTAGCTCAAAACTCGTGAACCATTTTTTTACTCTTGTTATTTTTTCAAGTACTTTTTAGAAATGTAATCAAATCTGGTTCAACCTATACTGAAACATAACATGTTTTTGTTTCCATTTTCAGTTAGTTCGTACTTGGGGGCAAAACATTGTATACTGCAAACTTGTAAGTAGTTTCAGGGCATTATTTTATTGTAAATGCACTATTTTATAAAGTGCCATATTTCTGAGGAGGTATATTAAAGTTTGGCACAATGGTTTGTGTGTCAAACTTTGTATTGGAGCATATTTTGTACAAAGCATATATTTGTGCTTTTAGGGCATTGTGGGCACACTTATTTCCTGCCACGCTTGGGAATTTTTTCAGGGCTATTTTGACACTCTTCAGGTGTGTCACGCTCTTCTTTGAGCACCTTTATAAGGCCTTGTGATGCCTCCACTTTTTTGCATGTGAACTAAGACACACCACGAGTTTATTTCTTTTCTTGCTCTCCTTTTTTGGGTTTCTCACTGTGCTTGTGGTCACATGAACTACCTATTTCTTGTTTTGAGAAACTATTTTCCAGAGACCACCATGATGACATATTCACTTCATGCAGTTCTTTTTGACGGGACAAACTATGCACCATGGTGTATACTCATGGAACACTTTTTCCCCGCTCAAGGCCTTCGTCCTTTTCCATATGAACAAGTTTCTGCTCCTACCGACTATGATCAATGCAAAGAGTGACTCAACTCATGTGATATTATACCTAGTCATTTGATGATATCTATTCCCCCCATGCACCTCCATCATTGTCTGGTGCACATAGATTGTATTCTTGAGCAAATGTACGAACTCTTCTATTGAATGGGATTCATCACATGAGCCTGAAGTTTTCGATCCTATTTCTTATGGTGATTCATTCTTGTCAAAAATTGCTCTCTTTTTTTTTTCTTTTTTTTTAGCGCCACCATTTTGGGATGAGTTTTTATCTGACATAAGAGTGGCATCACTTTCAGTTCATGTGCATGATCTTGCCAGACCAATGCCACACTTCAATTTTGGACCAGTTACACAGATTTTCTTAATCTTGCCTTTGTCTTCTTTTGTGGAGTGGGCAAATTGTTAATCATATTTTGTCATTCCTCTTGCAAAGGGCAAAAATGTTGTTCAGTGCAGATGAACTTCCTTCAATCTTCAAGCAGAGGCCCTTGTCATCGACACTCTTCAACTAGAGACTCACATTCCTTCACCGCCTTCAACATCTGATTTGAAAGAAGTAGTCCCTTGAGGGCGGGCGGACGGGCGGGCAGACGGGCGTCGGTGATGTAGATAATTAGTCACACCACGTTTCAGTTAGCCTAAGTTTTTATTTTAGCTATTTTTTGGATTTGCCCTTTCATCATCCAATAAAAAAAGGGGGCTATAGCTTAGAAACCCTATTAATACTTTCTCTTGTATGTTATTTTTTCATGGGAGAAGAAAAGAGAAGTTTAAAACGAGTCTGAGAGGCCTGTTCTCCAGCTTGTAAGAGGAGATGATACATGTTGAAGCATGGGGGCTCATAACCTATTTTGTCTCCCTTAGAGGAGATTATTGTAGTGTTTTACAATCTCATAAGATAGGTTCGTTCCCGGCATATTTCTCTCACGTTTATTATACATGTCTTGATTTTGCGAAAGCTTATCCAGGGCCAATTTATGAACAGGACATGGGATCTTGAGGTCTTCCCACATCCCCCAGCAGTTTCAAAACCTCTCACAATATTGTTGTTTCTAAACAAGATCCCAAACAAGTAGATAAGTCTTCTTCTTTGGAAACCTCTTCAGCTCATGAGAATTCTGATATGGATATAGCTTCTTTGAATGCCAATAATGAGATAATGTTTCCATGTATCTAATGCTCTCTGAATTTCCCAGGTAAAGTTTAAATCTTCTATTAGGGAGACTCACATTTATAAACCTTGGGACTTGGTTATAAGAGTATTCTTGATTTTTATAGTCTTCATATGCAACTTAGCTTTGATAAAGGTGGTTATATACAGGATGTTTTTAAAAGCACGAATGACAATGAAAAAGGAACCTTGGGGATTTGTTATAAAAGTATTCCTGATTTTAACGCTCTCGATAAGCAACTTCGCTTTGATAAAGGTGGTCATATACATGATGTTTTCAAAATCACAAATAACAATGAAAAAGGTGATAAGCGTGATCATTATGAAAGAAAAGAACATAAAAAGGATAAAATTTTGGTCTAAATCCGTGTGTTTGTTGTAAGGAGACAAATCACTCATGTTTGCTTTTGTGTGACACTCCAAGAGTACAGTAAAGGAAATGCAAGAAGTTGATATTGGTCGGTGGAAGGTAAAAAGGGGAAAAAGATGGTTTCATTTTTAATGAGGCAATAAAGCAAAAGTGTTTTATCTTCTCGGTCATTGGATGATAATTCTATGTTGATAATGAAACCAGACTGTCAGATACTTGACAAAGATAATTTTTGTTCATATGGTTCAGGGTTTAACGGCTTTAGGTTGACCCCTTCTGATCATTGTTTTTGGTACTTAGTTTTCAGGACCTAGATTTCATTTCACCCTAGCACTTTCCTACTGTAACTGAATGTAATTTTAAGCAAATGACCAACTTTGGATGTTTGTTGACATATAATTTCTATATATTTCTTTGATTGACATGTTTTGTTGGTGGTTGAGTTTTTAAGAGTTCACATCTGAAGAGTGAATAAATATTTTAGGTAAACTTTGAACAAGTTTCAAGCAGATTTCAAGTGAGTTTTAAAGCATTTTAAGCATGGTTGTCAGATTTAAGCAATATTGTCAGGCTTTTGTTGCATACACACTATTTTGTTGCACATGGTTGGTTTCTTTTGATGGTTGTTTGCATATGACAGAATGCAAAGCTTGGAATAGGGAAAAAAATTGAATCATTGCTTATAGTTACAGACTACAGCAATGGAAATCTTCTTGTTCATGCAGGAACGAAGGTGGTCAGTTAATTGCACACTGTTGAATAAAGAAGTTTTCTTTAAGTTAAAATAGTGTCAAGGCAATGGATCAACCACTATACAAAGCTAAGGGTACATAATGGATGATGTGTTTAGGGTGGATGACTCCCCTGGCAGGTCATTCTATACCATGTGCAGCAATTGATCAAGTTTGGAGCTCTCAATTGAGAGGGTGTTGGAGTAGTAAACTAGTGCTCCAACATTAACGTCAATGTTTAATAAAATTGACAAATTTCAAGCATAAACATAAAGTAAATCCTCCATCAGCTGGCCCAAATAGCCTGCTGCAGCAATACATTGGAATAGCTCAACCACCCAGCAACAGAAAATGAACAAGCGTGAAGGAAAATAGACCGAAGAAAAGCATTTAAACTCCTCCTAGCATAAAGATTCAGATACCACCACCTTATCATGACCAACAGTCACAAACGTGCCGAGCTTTGCCAATAATTGGAATGAAAGTTCTTTAATGAAGAGAAATCTTATATACTAAATTATCTGTATGGTTTTAATCTGGTGCGTGATTAAACTGATTTTCTTTCGAACCCTTACAATCCTTGAAAATGAAAGTATGTAAGTTGTTAGGTATGGGAAGAGTAAAGGACTTCTAAACACACTTCTCCATGACCTTCAAATCTATCCCTATGTCAGTTGTTAAGTCTGCCACCCTATTCCCTTTCCACATTATATGGGCCAGCTCATATTTATCTAAGTATGCCAAGAGGATCGTTAGATATTGAACTATTGATAATTACTTCTAGGCATTGAATTTTCCTTTTTTGATGGCCTGTACAATGATCATTGAATCCCCTTCTATTTGTAGAGCCTTCCATCCTTTGTCAAAGGAAATACTTAATCCTTTGACAAGAGCCAAGCCTTCAGCCAGATTATTTTTTTGAGTGATCAATATGAATGGTATAGACCAAAAGCTACAGGCCTTCACTGTCTCCAAGTTCACCTCCTCTCACAAGACCTGGAGTTCCTCTAGCAGCCCCATCGAAATTCAATTTTATCATCCCTTCCAAAAGGGGTATACAACTGACAAGAGGCTTTTTGAGCCAATCTACAACGAACCCATTAGCATGGGATTTTTTATGGACTTTATCAATGACAGACAAAAATCCAAACCATAGCTACCATACTCCCAGGTGTCACTCCCAATACTCAAAAACATCTCAAGTCAGGACATTTGGCAAGTAATTAGAAAGTATCTCAAGTATGCATCATATAGCTTCTATTCGACTAGGAACCACCTAGGGTAACAATAGAAGTTTGGATGTGAGTAGTCCTCCCCGCCAAGTTTGTCAATAATTTTGAGCATGCAAACCACCAGATTCCACAAGTACAAGTTGATTAAGAGTATTGCAACTCTGCTCTAAACAGACAGCATATAATATGAAATGGAAGACCTCTATTTTTAGGTTTAAATATTAGAGGATGCAATTCTGATTTTGATTTTCTGCACAAGTATTGTTGTTCTTATTTTCTGTCAAGTATGATTATTCTGAGAATGTACAAATGTATTAGAGTCCAAAAAATGTTATTGCATATTGAAATAGAGCTATAGGGTTTCTTTAGCTTAAATTATGATAACAGAGATTAGCGTTATATGCACCTTGAATTCAGATCATAAAAAGCAAATTTAATAATCAAACCTACAGTGACCATTAAAAGAATAAAATTATAAAACTCAAAAACAACCAATCTGATGTTCTGGATTCATAAAAAACCGATTCAGCATACCATTGATCTTATACACTCTTTCTACTAATAAAAAACAAAGCTTACTTTAGACATAATATGTTGTTTCTAAATGAAATCAAAGGTTAAATAATGACCCTTACCTGAAGACACAATGGCAAACGAGATAAAGGTACCAACTGCTCCGAATAGCACAATGGTAATGAAGTTACGGAAAAACTGTTTTTTCTTGACCTGAAATCTGTAAAAGCAATTTTATAGTTAATAAACTAACAGCTCAGAGATCCTCCATACCATCTAAATTATGGCATCAGATTTACATTTGTATTGTAGCCACAGTTTAAGGGTGTTACTACATTTTAATATAGTTTTCCATGCAGAAATTGGTTTTCTTGCACTTCATTTTCAAAGTTTTATATCATACTCCAGTCAAGATATTTTGTTCCAAAACCCCCAACATTAATGATACAAGATCCCAATGATTCTTCCTAGCTATCTACACCTGTTGTAGCATATGCATATTTATCCGTGCAATTTAAATTATGTGCATCCATTACATACCAGAAATAAAAACAGGTTGATCATAAATTATATCTCAGCTCAAACTGTCAGACTATCATAACAACCTGGTAGTTCACTAGAAATGTTGGCCAACATTTTACAACTCTCTTGAAACTGTTGTAAGGCTGCACTTTTGTCAAACTTATGTTCTTGATGAAAAGTGCCACAGAAATGCCAAATGGTGATGTTTCATGTGACTCTCAGTCAGCTTGTGTCCAAATGCAAAGTTTAATGTCCAAGCAGCATGGATAGAGACACCACCATTTTTCAAAACAGGCAAAAAGGAATGCAGGAGGAGATCTTTCAACAGCTTGAGTGTGCCAACCACAGCTTGAAATTTAATTTGTCTGATAACCATTTTAAAATTTGCAACTTACCATATTGTCACAGGTCAAATGAATTGTAACAACAAAAAAAATCTCTAGAAAAGATCCGGTATTGAGAAAGACTATATTATTATGCTTGGCCTAAGCTCCTCAAAAGGGAATGCTTCACCATAAATAAGTATGGGAATAAACCTATATTAATCATCATAGATATTATCTTTGTCTTCTGCTTCTTCTTCTTTGGATTGTTATGCAATTACTAATGTCATAGATATCATCTTCTGCTGATGAAAGAATTCATCTGAATGCCTAGTAAACTTATGATGAGTAAACCTATGATAATCATAATACTTGTCAGTGCCCTTATCTCCAGGCTTAGGTGTGTTGCACTTAGAATAGGAATGAGAAAAAAGGGACTAGAAGCGGAAGATGAAGGTGAAAGATCCCTTCAATGCTTTATGTGATAAACTGCATTGCTGCAATTGTGTACCTACTAGCTACACATAGTAAATATATTATATTGTGTATATATTTATATATTTAAATATAATATATAAATACAAAATAGAATATGTAATTTGATATGTGAGTATTAAAGAATACGGATGAGAATATTTATACGAGTCAGGGGCTATTAAAGAATAGGGTCACGTCCCTATGAGATGATAAGGCATGTCTATGAATAGAGACCATTGATAACTAGTGACAATTCAATAGGTTTATAGTGTTCTTTTCCTGTGTTGGAAAAGCATTCGATCTCAAAGCGAGGGTAAAATTCAATAAATGATAGGACCTCAATAATTTCCATGGTAATGATTCATTGAATCAAAATCAACTCATCTAAAAGATCAATCTTGGTAGCCACCAAATATCCTGGCAAACTAACACTCAATTGCATTGACTTGAGAATTGTGGACATGAAATCCATGTTTTTTTCCTACGTTACCAGATACTGTTGTATAGGGTCTCAAATACGATACAATACTGAAACGGGTACGGATACAAGTTCGAAACGCCGAGATATACCCTGCACGTATCCCTTGCGCTTCCAGCAGAAAATGTTGAAGCACAACCACTGAGAGGGGGGGTGAATCAATGTGCAAACTCTTATTTCAATTCCATATATCATCCATTTAATCATTCAAAAAAATCTAGAGATATAGCAAGGCATAATCATTCTTATGAACACAAGATCTATGTGGAAAACTCTCATGGAGAATAGAACCCACTAACACACAGCTTGGATTACAGTCCTATAAGCAATGAATCAAACTTTTAGTGAGTCACCAACCCCTCACTAGTCAAGCACCAACTCAACTAGTCCTTTTGCAAGCACTTAACTTGTAAAGACGCACCAACCCCCTAGGTAACTTAGCACCAACTCAGTTACCTTGAACCTCTGATCACCTTTGGACACCTGTTGCTCACCCAACTAAAAATGACCACCTTCTTTTGCTCTTCTCACTCTTCTATCTCTTTCAAACAACCTATTAGGCCTTCTCGCTCAACTAGTCCTTTCCTTGACAAAATTAGATCATATGACCTTGCTCATCACCTGTATAAATACAATTCGATCTTCATGACATATTCAGCACACCTCTTTGATGGTCTTCAAGCCTTTTCCCTGATTTCCAAAACTCTATATCATTCTCTCTTTTTCTTAATATTATAACCAGTCAATTAGGCCTATTAGACCTTCTCTATATACTTGACTCTTGCTCTTACCCATCTTGGTCGGCCAAGAACCCTTCCATACTTGGATCACCCTTGGAATAGATCAACAAACATGTTTCACAAGTGAAACAACCACTACATAGGTCGGTCATTGCCCTTAAAGGCCAAAACCACTATTAGGCCTAATAGAGACCTAATGCAATTAGGGTTTTTTTCTCTTGTTTTCGGAGACCTTTTTTGTTTCCCGCTTTTCCCTAACACATTTCTGTAACCTACAATCCCTTTGACCTGTTTTGTGGTCATTAGTTGGACATTAATATATTTATCTTATCTAAGCACATGTTTCACTTTGGCCTCCTTGGAACACCTTGAGCCTCCACAAACGGATGAAACATTTCATACACGCTTCAATTAGACCCATGCTAAGCTCACCTTAGGTCCCCAATACCAATTAGCTCATTTCACTCCTTGAACCACACAATTAGGTCTACTCGCAATTAGGCCTTCTCACTGTCAGAAAGTCTATCTTGCAAATCTGAAGCATACACTCAACTTTGCCACATAACCCAATCAACAAATCACATAGATAGAACCTCCATGACCTCAAGGTCATCATCATGTTCATTGGATTTCAACAAACTAACCAAAAGACCTCAAACCAACCATTTTCATATGCTTACTCAGAACTACACACAGGGCTTAAGAACCCAGTCAAAAGCCTTTGACTTTTCACACCCTCATAGGAGTTTCTTATGCATACAAAAGTCTTCAAATGAACCTATGAGACCTCTAGAACAACTTCATGCGCATTGGATTCTTCAACTCTGCAAAAAGACTCAGGAACATCATTCTCACTCATACACAGAAAACTGCCTGTAGCTCCAAAAACACAATCATGAAAACCAAGACTTAAAACCTCTATGAGAACACTTTTATGAACTTCCAATGGGTTTAGATGATCCTTCAGCATCCTTAGAACATCTTGAAATAGATAGATTACATGGTTCAATATCAATATTGGTCTTACAGACCAATCTCATGTCTTCACCCTACACAGACCTCACTGTGTTAGACAGGTCACTTTGAGAACAACTTTTTGCTTGCGTAAGAGCATCACCAAATCTTCTCTTCAAGGGGGAAATGTGATATAGGTCTTGAACAATGACTCCATGCATTTGAATCCATCCCTAATCCACTGCAATCCATCCCTAATCTCATTCTCACTTCTGCCTGGTTTTCTCATTGTCTTGCTCATTAGGCTCTTTTAGCGATAAGCCAACTTCCATGACCGGTTTAGCATATTTTAAGTCTGCAACCTACTCAGAAACCACCATGGTCATAAGATATAGGTCTCAAGCTTCAACCTCCATCAACTTTCATGCTTTGACCTGATTAACCCTACCTTCTATATCAAAACTCTGAGAAACAAGGGTTTCCCGTAGCTTCCATTCACTCTTCTGATAGACCAATGCCACCTGAACAACCCTGAGAGAGTCTTCTACATGCTCCAATCATCAAACTAGGTCATCCAATCCATTTTGAGCCATTTCCAACAAGATCTTTCCTATTGGGTCATTACGAAGGTTTTAAGAGGGTTTTGACTGCTTTCCATTCTTAACAATCGTTCATAAAAGATTGCCCCTCAACTCCAAAACTAATGCCAAGAAATTCAAGCTAGGACCCTTCCCCAACTTCCATAAACTACTCAGGATCTCATGCAAAGGTTGCACGTGCCAACGAGCATAAGAAAAACCTTCTCAGGTCTGCAACAAACTTGAAACAACCTCTCACACCTCTGACAATGGTCTTATGAGCTCTAGCACCTTGAGAACTGAACTTGACCCCTCATTAGGTCACACTAGGTCTCTTTGCACACTAGGCCTTGAACTGCCAGTCATGCTTAGACCTTGATCATACCTTGAAACCTCTTGTACTGTTTTCAAAACCTCATCCTTATGTCATACAAGCTCATACCATGCTCACACACTGCCAACCTTCTTCACACAAGTCTCATACTGCTCATCTCATCATGCTACCAAGCCTGTGCCTTCTCACAAGGTCTCTTAAGTACATGGCTCATGAACTCAACTTTAAGAGCAACAAAGACAACTCAAAATGACATCAATGACAATTTCATGCATACCTTAGAACATATTCTCAACAGAAAAAAAATTATTTAAAAAGAAAAAATCAATTTCGCTTAATAAAAAGTCAAACATGGACTTCAAAAAACAATTTAAAATAAAATAATGTATGAAAACCTCTCTGCAGTTTCTATGGCTGGCTGTGTTTTCAAAACGTGAGCCTCAGTCGATTCATCTGTATCTTCTTTATTAGCGCTGTATACAACAGCTATGAAGGTTGTCAAAGCAAGTCAGCAAGTCTTCCAGCTATTGGATCATGTTTCAGCCTTGCCAAAATCAGGAAATAAATGTTTGTAGCATGATCAAGATGAGGGAGACGTTAAAATCAATAATGTTTTTTTTTGCTTATCCTTTATGTCCCAAAAATATGGTTTTCCAGGACTCTTTTTGTGCAGTATATACTGGAAGATTATTTGCACAGGAATAATATGAAAGCTCAACTCGTGAATAACCTCAAGAAGAGAACAGGCCGTAGTCTTGAGTTGATTTAACACCAGGTCATCTCATTGTTATCTTCACCAAACTGCAGATAGTGCATTTTCTTGTCTTTATTTTTGTCCATACATTGTAACATTTGCGTTATGTACTTGTTATGAGACTAATCTAAGTTCAACCATTGAATATTATGATATTTGGCATAGAATTATTAGTATGTTTTGTGGTTATTTCACTTATATTGTTTCCTTTGTGCATATGATGTGGTTAATTTTGCTTATATGGCTATATTTTTTATATTTTTAATTTTTTATACATATTTTTGTACGGCCATATCTAGGCTCAAAAAAAAATCCCTGTATCCACATATCCAATTCTCGTACCCATATCCGTATCGGCTACTTAGAATTTTTCTCAAAACTTGGATTGGGAGGCCAACAATATCTTCTATAAGCTTCATTATAAATCTTAAGAGTCTTGACATTGGAGTTGAATCCTCTCTTGATAGTGAGGGTGTCAATATGGCTCAATAGGTTTTTTTGAATCTTTCATATAATATCGTTAACTTTTGCAAGAGTTGTTGGAACTGTCCAAATATTGTTATTTAACTTGTCTTTTGTCTAGATTTCATTTTCAGCTAAAGGTTTTTATTTTGATTTCCTGATCTGTCGAAAAACCTTTTAGGTAATTGTTTTGTTATCAACCAATTCTTGGTTTTGTGAATGTTTCTTTATCAAATTAAGAAGCTTATTTTGATTAAGTAAAGACTGGTTCTGTTCGCAAACCCATGATCTCAGTTTCCTTTTCAGCTATGATTTTTAATACGTTTTGATTTTGATAGGTTAATTTCAAGATCTAATCATTTCACTTTTTCATTTCCATATTTAACAACTCAATTTCCCAGCCTTTATTCAAATGCTTTTAAACTATATTTCTAAAAACATTCATTCAAGCTTATCCCAGGTTAAATCTTTTTAGGTCTGATGTCAAGGTGAACTCACTAGTCATATGTCTCACTTGCAAAATAGCACCATAATGGCTAAGTGAAATGTATGTGTTCTTTTTATATAAGTTCCACCAAGTTTTTGCATCTTCAACTCCCAAAAATATGGGTATCAAACTATTGCTTTTGAAAACAAGCTACATTACGAGGTCCTTGTACCTAGGGGACAGTCCCAGTACAACGCGTATCAAGTTCTAGTCTTGGTCCGATTCACCCCAAGTACCTCCCATCAAGGTTCGGTATGCCCAAGTTCATCCCCGGTACGTGTACCAGTCTTGGTCCAATTTTCCCCAGGTACCGTCCAACAAGGTTGGATATGACCGGGTTCGTTCCAGGATGAACCCGGGCACACCGAACCTTGATGAGCGATAATCGAGGCAAATCGAACAAGGATCCACAACAAAAATGTTTTTGACAAATTGGGCGTACCCAACCCTGATGAGCAATACCTAGGCCAAATCAAACAAGGATCCACAACAAATATATATACGCTCTCTTTTGTTTTTCTTTTTTTTTTTTTGAATTCCAACTTTGACTTTTTTAAAGCTAAAACAAATATATATATTTGTTTTAGCTTTAAAAAAGTCAAAGTTGGACTTCAAAAAATAAAAACAAAAGAAAGTGTGGGGAAACCCTAAAACCCATCTTACATTCATTTATCAGAAGCAAACAACACCACATTTATCTCCCATTTGCTCTCTCACCTTCATTTTTTCAATTGCTTAACGCTAAAACTCCATCCTTTTGCTAATCCTACGCCACTACAACTTCCCATTCAATGCCACAGAGTTTAAGGAGCTTGCAACAAAGAGCAATATGAATATAATGACTACGCTGATTTATCTTGATTTTTGTGTATACATTGTAACATTTGCAGTATGTACTTGTTCTAAGTTTAACCCCTAAGTATCATGACATTTGGTATTCAATTATCATTAGGTTTTGTGGTTATTTAACTTATTTTGTTTGTTGTATGCATATTATGTGGTTAATTTTGCTTATTTGGCTATTTTTTTATGTTTTTAAAAGTTTATATATTTTTTGTACGGTCTTACACAAGCCTTACCAGAGCCCCAAAAAATACAATGTCAGCATACCAGTACTAGGATTGGCGTGTTTTTTTTGTTTGGTTAAATAAGTTCAAAAAAACACTCGAGAGATAAATATAGGATTGCTAATTTGTTTTGATCTTGATATTATCTCTTTTTTCAAAATGATTTTTTAATCTTCGGGTATAACATTTCTTTCAATATTTTTTTTTTTCAAAAAAAAAAATAATTCATTTGAAACTCTATTATATTTTGGATATTCTTTTTAAAATTATTAGACCAACTTAACGTATGTTATATAAGGCCTCTCTTAATTATTATTTTTCTTCCAAATGCCTTAAAAACCTTTTAAACGAGTTTGGTTCCCAAAAGAAAATTGTCATGGATGTGGACAAAAAATATATTTTTGTCTTTTATAAATGAGTTTTCTTTTTGATTTTCTTTAACTATCATTTAATAGGCTTTTCAATATTTTAATAGATATTTCAACACTTCGATGATACCAAAGCAAGGAATACTGATTTTAGTATCCTGTTTGAAGCTGGGTGATTTTTGTCATGCAGGAGCTGCTAAGGTGCCTTGTTGTTGGGCCATTATCTTGTTGAAAATGGTCATCCTATTTGTCATGAGATTTTTGGAGTATTGTTGTTTATGTAAGATCTATGCTGAAGCTGCTTTTATTGGTACCGAATTAGTTGTTATCTTTGTATCAGAAAATCTGAATGAAGCTCTCATTGTGTGTTGAAATTGTTGATTCTGATTCATGATGAGAAACAATCATCGTGTAAAGTCTAATATCTCATCTGTTTCTGGAATTGAATTTCTCGAGTCCGTCTCTAAGCATAACTGATGGAAATAAAAAAAAGATGAAAACATTACGAGATTAGGAGTGCTCAAAAATTAACACACTAGGTGCTTTTAGACTCCACTCTAAAAAGAGTACTTTTTATTACAAGTGTGCAAATAAGACCTTTGAACAGGAAGAAATCCAATAAGAATATCTATTTAGGATTAATAATACAAAAATATACTTATAGTTGAAGAAATGACCAAAATATAACCTTGCAAAATTTAAGATTTAAGCAATTCAAATGCAACATGATGGTTCACACCATAGATAAATAACAATAAGCGTCAAAAGCTTTCCAACAAAACAATGCAAACAAAAATGGAGCCAGTGTGCCAAAGATATGGTAAAAAGACTATTGGCACCTCCTTTCCTCGTATTTAAACACAGCATATAGACATAAGTAAATGATTCTGGGCTGAATCAATGAGGCAAAAAGAAATAGAATTGGAGGGATTTGCCCCAAGACCTCCAACATATTTTACCAACTTTGCTGCCAATAATTATTTGAAAACCCTCCAAGTTTCTATTGGGGATTAGAGAAGGGAAACCCTGCCATCCCATCATTGGTGATTTCATACAAAGATCACATTTGGGCAGACAATCAAGTTATTTTCAGTATTTCAGTTTTCTGAAAGGATTTGACAATTTTCAAAATTGGGTGATGTTTATTGTATCAGCCAACCCCTGTTTTCTTCCATGCAAGGACTGCTATAAAAGGGAGCACCACACAGGAGACAGATCGCTGCCCTTTGAGTAGTTGCATACCACCTACAGGCAGACTGCTGCCACTGGAGCACAAGCGCAGGTTTTTAGAGGGTTGTTTTGGCAGCCAAAAATAATTTGTTTATTGATTCCAGTAATTTATTATTTCAGCACTTATTTTCCCAGTATTATTTTATGAATCCGCTGACTAAGATGCAAATACTGTTGGGTTTTCAATATTCCATATTGCATGTGTTATTTTCATATTTGAATGTGAATTTCAAAATTAATAATAAAATCAGAATTCAAGCAAACTTAATAAGGGGATATTTCAGTGGTATAGTAGCATTGATCTTCCCAGCCTATGGATCACCCTGTGGATCAAAGGAAAAATATATGAAACATCTTTTGAAACCAATTCATAAGGATTATGAGATGCTCACAAGAAAGGATGTGGAGAAGAAACTTTACCAGGTAGGTAAAAGCCTCAAGCATCCACCTCAATCAAAGGGTACACTCCTCAGCGTTTTGGAGGAAGTGGAAAATTGCTTGTCTATGGTGGAACAACCACCATATGGTATGGTGAATCTTGATATGACTCCATTAATTATTTCTTTGGGAAAGCTAGAACTTCTTAGACATTAAGACAAAGATGTAAGGTTTATGGATATCACTTACATTAGCGAAATTACCAGAATAATAGCCCCTGAAGTCACATACCATGATGACACAATGAGGGTGATATTTCAGTTGATTGTGAAAAGCATAGTTACCAAATTCAAAAATTCGAATCCATTCAGAAGGGCAAAAAATTGCAGAATCCAGAATTTTTCAATAAGTTCGAGAAAAATCCAAAAAAATCTAGTTCGGATAGATATATATATATCAAATAATGAGCATAAATTTAACACTTTTAAAATTGAGAGATGCATAAGAGTTTCAAATTTAAATTACATTAACAAAATAGCAAATCATAAAATAACTAAATAAAATTCATATAATAAAATTATAAGTTAAATAACTTATATAAAATAAAAATAGACTATATAAAAATAAAAATAAAAATAATAAAATTAATCTCACAATTTCATTAATTTAAATAATTTGTAATATATAATAAAATTTAAATTTGAGTTTTTAATAAAAACTAAAAAAGTTTATAAACTAGATAAATTTATATAAATAATAAAATATTAAAAATTAAATAATTTAAAATAAATTTTATAATTTATAATTTTATAACTTATATGTAAAATCTGAATCTAAAGGCTAAACTAAATAATATAAAATAACATATTATAAACTAAATAATATAAAATAACATATTAAAAACTAAATAATGTAAAATAAATTTATAATCCTGAAATGATAAAATCTAAACCTAAATGCTACATATTAATATAAACAAGTCCCAGTGCCATCGAGAAAATGAAATAAGCACAGAGTTAGCCGAATCCTGCCGCTGGTGCATTGCCACCGGAACCTGCTACTAGTGCGTTGCCGCCGAGACGTCCCTAGTCCGTTAAGTGCTCACTACCCAGTGAAAATTAGTCAAAGGCCGCTTTCTTAATCGTTGGTTTGAATATTTTTCAATGTCCCTGTCGTGGCCCAACTCTGCCTTGCCACGAAGACACTGTGCCTTGCCACCTATGAGTGTGAACAGTAAAGTGTGCCCTCCAGCCTGTGACCAGCCAATTGTGCCCTCTCTCTTGTGGCTATGACTCCACCCTCAACACATTTCAACACTTTGCTCTCGACGTGTCTCTGTTCCCAGGGCTTTTTTTTAATAAATAATTAAAAAAAGACTGAACCAGATGAATTGATTCGAAACCCTGAAAAAATGCGGATCAAACCGAAATCGACCTAGACCCGACCAAACTTGGTAACTATGGTGAAAAGTTTTCAAGGTATGGATGAAATCAAAAGTCCTTATTTTGCTAAGAAAGTTAAGATTTTAGAAATGGTTGCAAAAGTCAGATCTTGTGTTTTGATAGTAGATCTTGGTTGTGATGATCTTATTCTTAAAATATTTCAACATTTCTTTACTATTGTTAGTAATAATCATACAAACAATATTATTACCTCAATGCAAACAATTGTCTTTGATTTTGAATGAGTGACAATATTTCTCAGCCACTCGTATCAGTTTTATTGGATAATATGAGAAAGGATGTGTGGGAAGTCGCACCAACAGCGCATGCACTAGCTAAAAATGTGATTGACCAATGAGAAGGAAAGTTGAGGCCATACATACCAACAGAAATGACTGTTAAACAGACAAAGGAACTTATTCAAAAGCAACCTCACAAAACTTTGCAATAGAGATTCGAAAATTTGCAACAGAAATTAAGAAATTCAACTATTCCCTCTAATTTTGCAACAAAATTTGAGGAAGTTAACAGGGTTCATTGGACTGTTAGGAAGTTGATTATAACTAAATTGCATGTTGATTTGATCACAATCAACCAATGTCATGACGCTGAAATGACATGCATAAAGTAAATTGAAAAAATAGCCAAGACTTCAAAAGCATTAACTCTTAATGCAAACAACGATTTATATGAAGGTCAAATCAGAGTAGTGCAGCAAAAATAGAATGAGAGATCATTCCCCATAAAAAAAGTTTTCAAGAAAGCTATAAGTTGTAAATACATATTTAAGCACAACTGAGAAAGTTTTACAGGAAATTGAAGATCAACAAACAAAGCAACTTCGAGTGCTCACATTTGGACAGGAATCAAAAAGAATGATTTGAAATCTGGGTATTTGTAGGATGGTTCAAGGATTGCTTGAGGACAAGCAATCTTTGGGAAGGGTGGATTGTCATGTCCCTTTTTTCCCATAAAGTGAAAAATAATAAAGTTAATATTTTAAATTTTTAAATTGTATAAGTGACTTTATTAAAAGTGACAACTTAATATTTATTATTATTAGAAATAAAAGAAAGGGGAAATGTAAAAATAAAGTATACTTTATTAAAGTAAAGTAAGAGGCCAGCTTGGGAAAAAAGAACAGGAAAAGTTATAAAAGAGGGCCTTGGGGGTCATTTGGGATCGTCTTGTTTATAACATCTATTTTGAGTTCGGGCATTTACTTCCAACTTCTGCATTTGGAAATGAAAAACCCTCCATTGCATTCAAATCTAGAGGACAAAAACCCTCCGGGTTATTATTGGGGATTAGAGAACGGAAACCCTCCCATCCCATCATTGGTGATTTCATACAAAGATCACATTTGGGCAGACAATCAAAGTATTTTCAGTATTCCAATTGGCTAGATGGGTTTGACAGTTCCCAGAATTAGGTGAGGGTTATTGGATCAAACAACCCCTGTTTCCTTTCATACAAGAATTGTTGTACAAGTGAGCACCACACAGGGAGCAGATCGCTGCCCTTTGAGCAATTGCGTACCACCTAAAGGTAGATTGCTACCATTGGAGTAACAGCGCAGGTTTTTGGAGGGCTATTATGGCAGCCAAAAGTAAATTGTTCATTGACTCCAGTATTTTATTGTTTCAGCACTTATTTTCCAGGTATTATTTTATGTAATTAGTTGACTGAGATACAAACACAATTGGATTTTCAATATTCCATGTTGCATGTATTATTTTGATATTTGAATGTGAATTTCAAAATTAATTATAAAATCAGAATTCAGGGAAGTTTAATAAGGGGTCATTATAGAAGCCTTGACACTCCACTACAAAAAGTGGGCCATAAATATCCTTCGATAGGAATAACCTCCCAAACTATCTAAGTACCTAACCATCTAAGCACCCCACATCTATCCTTCCAAAAACAGTCTACTTCCCAGAGGATTTATATGCTTGTTTCAGACTTTCTTCGAGCATCTCAATCAGCTCCATAACCTAGGTAAGTCAGATTAAGGTACATTATCTCTCTTTATCCATCTCTTTCAAATTTGCATTTTAATTATCAATCATCCAAGCTTTCAATTCTCAATTTCAGTGCACTAGGGTACCTCAGACTTGTAGTGTATTATATTTCTATAGGTTTCATAGTTACCATGTTTGAAAAAATTGGTTTGTTCAGAAGGGGGAAAAAGTTCAGAATTTTGAAAAAAGTTCGGTTCAGTAAGTTCAGTAGTTCAGTTAAGAATTTTTTATAAATTATAAAAAATAAATATATCATGCATGTAACATATTTGTAAACAGAAAAACATAAACATAAATAAGTTGATAAGTATCTGACATCTGTATAACACACGATAACAAAATCCAAAAAAGTGTTAAAACTTAAACTTCAATGTCCAATGTTCATTGTTCAACATCATACAAATACTTAAAGTTTAACATTAAAGTTTTCAGCATTAACTAAAAATAAGAATGAAATTTAAATATTTGCAACATCAAACCCTGCATCTACACCAAAATCACTACTAGCAATAGCAGCATCATCCAATCCTACACTAGTAGGCTCATCAACAACATCAATATTTTCTTCATATTCAAAGCATGGTTTGCCAAGGTGAGAGTTGTCATCTTCATTTGCAAGAGAGTGAGTACGCAATCGTAAATGGACATGAACAAATACAAGATCAGAGAGTTTTTGAGCCCCAAGTCAATTCCTCTTGTTGGTGTAGATTAAGTCGTGTGTACTCCAGTTTATTTCACATGCAGAAGCCCTAAAACACTGGCTGAAGATTCGCACAACAAGCCTCTGCAATTGTGGAGTAGAAGCCCCATAAGTCTACCACCATTTAGATGGTTCCCACTTCACCCTGCTTACTTTTGCTTCCTTGATACAAACATTTTCAGTTGGTTCTTGAAAACAGTAAGTTGTTGCCTCATTGCTTCCTTCTCTTCTTCATCAATAAGCAACCTATCTATTGTTGCAAATACACCTCTCATTATCTCTTCATCTGCATCATGATTTACCTCTACTAATTTAGAGTCTACATAGCAAGCTATCACGTGTAGAGGACGATGTAGCATGAACCATTGCTTGTCCACAATTTCCCAAATGTTCTTGATTTCTTCAACATTACCTATTTTGAATTCTTCCTTTGCTTTGTCCATTCCCTCGTACACAAAGCCCATGCAAAATTGATTCCCATCAACCATTCTCAAAATTTTAACAAGAGGCTCAAACACCATAATGATTTTCTTGGCCCCCTCCCAAAATGTGTCCCCTAAGATTGTTCTTTCAATATCTTTTGAATGGGCTTCCTTAGAAAGCTTTGACTCTGTCCATTCATTAGTAACCATTACTTTCTCAATGTTGTCATTTCCTCACCTCCCTTTGCAAAGTAATGAAATTGGTGGCAAATCTTGTTCCGGTAGGGGATAGAAGCTTACGCTTTGAAAATGAACGATACAAGTTCAATGTCAAGCGGTGATTGAAGATAAACTTAGATATTTGTTTGCCTTCAATCACAATATTACTTACCCACTCCAGTTTTGACAAGTCTTCAAGCAAAAGATCCAACACATGTGCAACACATGGTGTCCAAAAGAGATGAGGAAATCTATCCATGAGTATATCACCTGCTCCTTTACAATTCGCTGCATTAACTATAATGATTTGACCAACATTCTCTTCTCCTATCTCTAAAATCGTTGATTTAATGCATTGGGAAATGAAAAGAGAAGTTTTTTGTTCATTACTTGTATCGATTGATTTTATAAACATCGCACCATCAGGAGATATTGCCAAAATATTTGGGAGGGGCCTTCTTCTTGAATCGGGCCAGCCATCACTTACTATTGTGTAACCTGTTCTTTTCCAATTTTTTTAATTTCAGCTAGCTCAGTGGATATGGCTGCCAATTCCTCTTCAAGAAGACTAGTTCTTACTCTTTCATAACAAGACAATGTGTAACCCTTCCAAATTCAATTGCTGCATCTAGAAAGGTTTTGAAATGTGGAGAACGGATGACATTGAAAGGAATGGCCTCGACATAAAACAATCTCGCTGCCAACTTATCTACGTCATGCTTTTGTTGTGGCCTCCACATGGACTTCAATGAAACTTGTGACTTTTCAGCTTCACTTGCACTTCCATTGGTAAATGGTGATAAAGCACCACTTGAACTATTGAATGAGCCAATTTGTGAGATAGAGTGTTGGATTTTAGCCTTCTTTGCTTCTGAAGCAAATGATCCAACACGACTCACATCATATTTAGCTTTCACCCATTTTATGGAATCTGCATACTCCACTTCCTTTGAATTTTTATTTGCTACAGTACAACGTTTCACATCTGCAGATCCTCCAAGGTAATGGTATTGAACTCTAGTGACACTACCCGTGATATTACAATTGCATAAGGTGCATCTCATATTTGTTTTTTTATCATCTCTCTGGACGATATATTTCATTTCTAATGGACGGCTAGACACGCTGCCCTTGTATCCTGATTCCTCACTACCCAATGCCCACTACTCAACCTTGCATACATTGTTCTTAATTTTCTCACTGTACCTTGGTCCCGCATTGCCCAGTGAATCACCCTTGCATACACTATTATGAACCTTTGATTTCTGCCCTAAAACTTAATAAAACATATTGACCTGTAAATGTAACATTCTAATAATTTAACAATATACAATACAATATAATATAACTTATACTTAATGATATTTTATTTATTTAAAGTTTAAAAGATTAATATTAATAATAAACTAACAGTAATGAATTAAAAAAAAAACTCAATGCGACAAGGCATTCCACAGTCATGGTTAGGGATACTATTCACTGCTAGTTTGGGCGTTCTAGTTATAAAAATGCCTCTACCCAAAGTTTTTAGTGCCCCTGAGTTGGCCTAATGGTGAAGAACATGTGCTCCCAAAAGAGAGGTCACAAGTTCTAATCCTGCAGGGGGTAAGGTATGCACACCTTCGTGAAAAGTATCCACATGCAATGGGCTAATCGACTCGATGTTCAATGCGTCGAGGGTCAACAAGTTAATTGAAACCTATGTTCAATGCGACGAGGCACTCCACAGTCCATGGCTAGGGATACTATTCACCATTGGTTTGGGCATTCCGGTTATAAAAATCCCTGTACCCAAACTTTTTTGATCAAAAGTTGAAAGGTGATCGAGCGATGGAAGATGGCGGCGACGACAATGGAGGGGAGGCGTCAACGATAGTGGATAAGGCAAAGACCAAAGAAGGCATTCGAACGCATTTTGCAATGGCCAAGGACAGTGGGGTTCGTGTGGACAGGGCAAGTCAGTCAAGGGGAGTTGCAGATCTATAGCAGGTGGGCGCTCAAGGGACGTCGGAGCCAACGATAGTGACGACAGTGCTTCAGCATGACTTGGAGAGGAGACATACAGGGGTGTTGGGCCCATCCAAGGAGAGAGCCAGGTTTAATGGTGTGTCTGGGAGGAGTGTGAAGGAGCATCGGAGTGGGGTTCGTCTGGATCTGGGTAAAGGCAGAAAGACAAAAGAGGTCAAAAACTTTTCTAGGTTTGCTGCATCCAAATGTGTCCAAAATAATGTCTTTTGAAGACATTTTGTCGCTAGATAAGCTGGTGATCGGCAATGGAGTATCTGAGCAATGCCTATCCCCAAGGAAGCAGGCAGATGGTTTTTTCCCTTCTCCAGTCAGGGTTTCTTCAAAGGATGTGTTTTTTAACTGCAGCAACTCTTCGAATCCCGTTCACTGCTGCAGTGATTTTTGCAAAGAAGTCATTCTCAAAAACCATCCTGCTTCAAACCCAGTTTTGATTTCTAGGGCCAATTTTCAGAAGGAAAAGTGGTCTGAGGAGGCTTTTGAGACCATAGAGAAGGTAAATGCTAAAGCAAATTTATCTCAAAAAGAAACCCTTGAAACAGCGTTTTTGGGAGATATTCCCTTAATCTTCTCTCAAACTCCTCAAATTGTTGAAATTTATGATGCGGAGCTCTCTTTGTTGGAAGTAGTAAGGAGACAAAGACCTTTGATTGGCAGGTGTGTGGGGAAACGTCCCTCCTAGTTTTCTCTTGCAGAATGGGCTCAGAAAATCTTGCCCACACTTAAATCTCCCTCTTTTTCAGTCTTGCAGAATGACTTCTTTATGCTTTTGTTTCAATCTTCGAAGGGCAGGGACTTTGTTTGGACTAATGGGCCATGGTTCTTTGGCAAACAGGGGGTGTTTTTTTGTCCATAGAATCCTTTTTTTGATCCAGTTTCTTCGGTGATCTCCCAAGCCCATATTTGGGTCAAATTCTACAACATTCCCTTGGTCTTACAGGATGCTGATCTTTTCAAAAAACTGGTTAGCAAGCTAGGAGTTTTTGTAAAATTTGATGATTCTATTGGGGCTAATTTGAACTATGTTAGGGCGTGTGTGTTGGTGGATTTAGCTAAACCTCTACACCATTCTATTCAGATTTCTTCTTCTCACAGTGTGTGGACACGATTTCTTAATTTTGAAGACCTCCCCTTCAGACGTTTCAAATGCAATCAAACTGATCACAAGATTGTTTTGTGCCCCAAGAAAAATTTCCAAGGATCTTGTTCTTTGCTTTTGCATAAATGGGTCAAGAAGATTTGATCCCTAAATCGGGATTTAGTTCACAAAATGTATCCCTCCAGTGAGCTACCATATGCGACTGTTTTACAGCAGGGTTCAATGAGGTCTCAAAATGGGGAGGTTTTGTAGGCAGTAGCAGCGCGGTCTAGTGTGGAGGAAGGGTTGATCTCTTCCCCCTCGAAGGAAAATGTTGAGGTTTTCGAGCCAGATGGTTTTTTCATTCCTCCTGCAACAGATTCTTTTCAACAAAAGGCTAGATCAATTGAGATTGTTGAAGGGGTTGAGGACGAGGAAGTTCCTAAAGAAGATCCTACTAGTAGAGAGGTTTTAACCATTTCTAAGTAGCCTAGTGTTCTGAAGACCCCTGATTGCGGCACGAAGGGCAAAAGGGGCAGGAAAACAGAAGCAAAAAGACTACAGCTTGAGGCCCAGAACTCCATCTATGGAGGCACACAGTGAACTATGGAATCTTTGCTCTCTAGCAAAAGCAAACGTTTGTTGGCAGGGAAAGGTTGAACTCTTTCGTTCGTTTTCTAAGTTTTCTACTAAATAATTTCTTTCTTGGCCCTTTTTTAGTATCGTGTTTCTTGTTTTTTTGGCTGGTATCTTTGTCCTTGTTCTACTCTGTTGAAGGTCGATGTCTAAGGTTCACTTGATTATCTAGTTTTTCCTTTTTGTTTCTCTGGGTAATTCCATTTTTTCTGCAATTTTTCTCGAAGACTGGACCCTCAGTTTGTGCTCCAGAAACAATTAAAGTTCTGGTCAAAAACCTACTAGTTGTTGCTCCGAAAAAAAATCCCCGTATTTATCTAAATTAAAAAAATAATAATAAACTAACAGTAGGACAGTGGACTTATGCATGTATATTTAATATTTATTATTAACAAAATTACTAAAGAGTAAATCTAGTAAATAGTAAATAATAAAATATTAAAACAGTAAAGTGTAAATCTTTAAATTGGGTTAAATAATAAAAAGTAAAACTAAAGTTTAGCCACAGCCTAATATAGAATCTCGATATTATCATATTAGAAATTGAAATACGATACCATAGGTCCATACCTGTTAAAAATTAATGCAATACTATAGCAAAGAGTCAAAGATTCAACTTGAAGACAAACAAATATGTGAGGCTTGAGCAAAGTTGTTAACCCTTCATAGTCGATGATGCAGCAGCAAAGTTTAAACTTCAAACACCGACTGGCGACTGCAAATCCCGACGAGCAAACCCTGCAAAGTGCAAACACTGTCTACGATTCCTGGCGATGGCGATGGTAATGTTGTCGCGTGACTGCATTCTGTTGTCGCGTGAATACCATTGTGATTGTGTTCGTTCCACTGTTCTCAACTTCTCAATAACTTCCATCGTTCGTCGATGAACAATAGAATACAATGAATAGCATTTGCCTTTTTGCAGAATAGGGTTTCCAACTTTCTACTTTGCTTTGCGTTCGTCGTTGATTGATGACTCATTTTTTTGGGGGTTTCTTAAATTTATTTTTTAATCAAAAATATAAAAACATTATTCGGTCGAATTTGACCACACAAATCCAGTCAACGTCGTTTGTTCAGTTCGAACCAAACATGAGCCATGTTCAGTCGAACATGGTAACTATGATAGGTTTCCCTCGTGTCCTTGTTTTATTAGTTTGTGCATAATGTTATTTACTCCAAAACCACAAAAATTAATAAAACACACTCATCAGATATTCATGAGCTTGACAAGTAACTTCTTATTGGTCCAATGTCAACTTGGCCTTTCTCATAGCCAAAATACCCCCTCTTCTTGGTCAAATTATCTCAAACAATGAAACCGAGAGATGCAACTTTGAACCCGCTAGGACAAGTTCTGAGCATGGAGAGGGATCTCCAGCACGGTAGATGGGTTATGCACCCAAACATTTTCCACATCTCGGTAAGGCTGCATGAGACATCTCACAATTTTGGACATGTCTCCTGCATCTTCAACAAAAATCAATATAGCAATTAAAAACATAAAAGATTAGAAGAACATTTTTTTTTAAACCACGTTAATCTGATTTATCCATCAACGTTTCGGATCGCAGCATGTAATCCATCATCAATTCTTTAACATAAAAAATGCCTCAAAATGCTGCCGGGACCTGCAAATACGAGAAAAAACTTTAAAGCCTTTAGCTTGGCTTTCATTTTTCATGTTTTTCCTTTTCTTGTCCAAAGATCAGGCATTCGGCAGGCAGGTTTGACAGTGCGGCAACAAGTTTTGACCCTCAACAGAAGGATTTGGCATTTCAAACCAAAAAAATTGCAGGTTTGATTTCAGAAGGTGTAGGTATTGGCCTTCACACTCACCATTCAGGCTACAGAAACTCAAGATTCCAGCTTGCAGTCAAATTTAGCAGTATTAAGCACATAACTGATTTTATGAAAGAGGTCTTTTTGGAAAAAAACAGTGAACAGCAGATTTTGCAGGTGTAATATTAGGCAGATCTACGGTTTTCTTGATGAAGATTTTATTTTAAAAAGTATGAGAATGTTGGAGGTGGTAGAAAGAGATTATATTTATTTCCACAAATGACAAAAGTAGGTCAACGGGTCTCGAAATTACATGCAGTTACAATAGAAAGTACTAGGGTAAAAAGAACCCTAGGTTTTAAAAACTAAACAAACACCATGACAATGTAAACATAACTAAAGAGGGTAAATGTGATCCAAACCATATGATCCAAGAACAAGAACAAATAGCCATGTGAGGGAAGGATCTCTCGATGAAACAAGAAAGAAATAATATTAGTGTCCAATAGTGACTAAACTATGTCAATGGAACTCAAGTGCATAAACAATTACAATAGAAAAGTACTAGGGTAAGGACCCTAGGATCCGGAACAAGTAAACACCAATAACGAAAGCAATGAAAATGAACAAGAGGGGGTAAATCTAAGATGATTGCACCCCAAACCATGATCGAATATAAAATAGCCACATGAGGGAAGGACACCAAATGAAGTACATGGTCTATAAGCGGGTCAAAACAAGATTTGAAAACACATCATATATCTGTAACAAAGCTCAGCCTGGAAGAATCTACAATGCCATCCACTACCGAATCTATAACGAGGCTTGGACTGGAAGATCCATCAACGTCGTTATCTATTACTTTGAAAGGGCTAATGCAAGATCTGATAATGCTCATCGGGGAGCGCCCATCGCTAAGGGTACCAAGATGGGTGATCTTAGAAGGAAGGAGGGCACTCCCCCTAGAACTCTCCAAGCATCCAAGGTTGAGTAAACTCTGATGTCCGAGAAGAAACTGGTAATGTGAGTATGTCCTCGTACATTGAGAAGTGGACAAGGGGGACTACGGGACCCCCGACATCGAGACAGAGCTGATCTATGATGTTAAGCGAGGGTGCGCCAAGACTAATATAGTCATATCATGCATCTAAAATAAGGCTCATGCCAAAATAACCAACAACATTATCACTAGTGCCACATGATGGCCGATTCAAGAATTGAAAGTGTCCCAAGTGAAAGGGGCAAGGTTGAACATCTCCTAACACCCACGGCCAACTTAGCTTTGGAGGTAGTTAAAAAAACACATTTTGTGTGCATGCCCCCACAACTCGATTTGTGGGCAAGGTGGACTGGAAGGCCCTCAATGATGGCAAAATGTAGCAATACCATTATGCCTAGAATGAACGTGAGACGGTTGGGGCACCCTAGCAGTAGAGCACAAAAGAATGAATGTCGTCTCATTAGGTTGTCTCCATATATGTGGGAATCAGCAATATGTCGCACTTAAGGCCACCAACATATGTGATGGGCTGAAAGGAGGTAATCAGCCAAATAGCTCTATAGGTCCCATCTAACATTGTATGCCTAAACGTGACAACCTCTCAAAGAAAAATTATTATACACCTCTAATAAACATAGCAGAAGAAAGTATAAATTCATGGATCTCATAATAGACAAGTCACCATAAAAATAAAGTGCGCCATAGTCTCAATTTCCTAGAGGGAACTAAGATGGCAGATCCTATAACTATGTAAAATGTGGTCGTCCTTCTCAAATGGTAACTAATAGGACAACATCCTAGCCTAGCCAAGGAAGACACACGATGATGTCAAAAAGAGTCGGACAAAATGACAGAAAGCAAAATCATCTACCCTATAATATTGCATACTAGAAAGACCATTTTGAAAATAAAGTAGTCAAAGGACTGGAAGCTTGCACTAGTGATGAAGATAAGAGATTGCAAAGTGTGAGCATGCAAGAAAGAGATTAAGATATGCTATCTCCACGCAGTTTAAACAGGTTTAGGACCACATTTTGCCAAGGCCTTAAAAATCAGAAGATGGTCTTCAAAATTTGTGAGGAAAATAGGTTGGGCCAGATATGGAGCCTATTAGGCTCAAACTCTTAAGAGACAAAGAAAGAAAGAAATTATATTGATGTCCATATACAACCAAAGCATGTCAATTGACTTGGAAGGCGTATAGTTACAATAGATGAGTAATAGGGTTATAAAACCCTATATAAAGATAAATAGATAGCCTTCAACATCGAGTAGAAGCAAACCCATGATGCCTGATATGAGAGTGGGAGTATTGGGGTACCTTAGTCATAGTAAATGGAGATGGACAAAATCCCATCGACCTACCTACATCTATATCTAGATAAACAATACAAGAAGAAAAATTAATATTACAAATCCTACAAAGCCATAAATTTAAAAGTGATAGTCTCCTAAATGAAAGAGCCAAGCACCTCTAATCAAGATAACAAAAGGTCAATTGGGAGCCTCATGAATCTATGTACAAATAAAAATAGACAAGTTACATAGCAGACAAGTTAGATTAAAAATTGTGTCCCTTATTCTCCACCTCCTAGAGAGAAGAACAGCGAGGAATATGGCAGTCTATCTCAAATTGTAACAAGTGACAACAAACCTTAGCTAGCTAAGCGAAATCCTCAAACCATGTGACCAATGATGTTGGATATTTTCAAGTTGGATGATGATGCCATCAACAATTTGCAAGAAACACTCAGCATAAGAAACCATCTTGTAGCTAAGAGGCTACAAAAGAGAGGTCCAAGTGACTTGAATGTACTACTAGTGTATATCATCTTTGACAACTTTGTTGATCGCATTCTTTGGAGGAACAAGGCAAGGAGGGGCTTCCAATGAGTATATGAATGGGGGAAGTTGAACCATTGAGGTATCAATCAGTTGAAGAAGCAAAATGGTCTTGGAAAAGCAACAAAGTCAATCTCCAATGATCCAAAGAGCCAACCCTCTTTACAGAACAAAGTGACAAATATGCTCTTACAACCTACCGTTACATCACCTAGGGACCAACGTCTATGAAGATAGAAAATGAGCCTCAAGCTACTCTCAGGTTAAAAGAGTGTAAAATTATGCATCCATTTCAACATAGATTTGCATACAAAATAATTTCGTTCACTTCATTATAATGAACACACACAATATAAGAATAGGCTAATAGGGACCAAAATACTAGTCATTATAAATTGTACTTGCCACTTTGATTAATCATCTTGTGATAATGATAGGGGATATTTGTCATCCCTATAAATACATTAACTATGAGTAACCCTAGTGGCTTTCAATCATAGATGATGCAGGTAAATGTTAATATTGACCATCCCCGATAACTTTCGCTCGCATAGTTAACAAAGAGAACCTGGTCAATGTTTACTCACTCTAGCATCCCCCCTCAAATTTAACTTAAAGTTAGTTTCCATGGACTTCATGTCAATACTACCCACAACCAACCAAAATTATGATTATGTTTGCATGGTTGTAGATAGATTCTCAAAAATAGTGATCTTGGCACCATGTCATAAGGTCATCTATGTAAAAAACAATGTAAAATTATACTTCAAATATGTATGGATCCACGTCAAGTTGTCAAGAACAATCGCCTTGAACGAGGATACTATATTTTTAAGTATGTTTTGGTCTACCCTTTGGTCCATAATGGACATGCAGCTGGTGATATTGGCTATCTTTTACCCATAAATAGACGAGCAAACAAAGGTGGTCAATGGGATAATAGTGCATCTTCTCATAATGTACAACTCAAAACATCCACATACATGGGATGCAATTCTTGCATGGATACAACATAGATCGACACAGCTACATTGTACACAACCCAATCTAAGTGTGTTGGATGCAACCTTTGGCACCCATCGATGTAACTCTACGTTCTCATTGCAGCAACATGCCCAAAAGGAATCAAGCAAAATAACAAGGCTCCTCGAACGGATTTGACACATCTAGCAACAAGTGCACGACATCCTATACAAAACCAATGCAAAATACAAGTTGCACCATGACAAGCATTGGGTGTGACACCCATACAAGGTTAGCGATAGGTTCCATATACTAAAAGATAGATGCTAAGGTCCTAGCAGAAAGATCATATCATTTTGCTACAGGGCTTATACCATCACCATGTAGGTGGGGGAAAATGCATTCAAGCACAGTCTTCCACCCCACAATGTCTTCGATGTGGAGTTTCTCCCCCCACATTTCTCACCTTTGTTGTACATATCAAATGCGGCAAAACAACTAGGGCTCTCAAAATTGAATATTGATAATGCTACACCTGCAACGGAAAATCAAATTGTGGATATAAAAACCAAAGGTCCCTGAAACCATATAATACCACTCTTTTGGGTTGTCAAATCAAGTCAACATATTTACCACATTTGGACAAAAAATTATGCAATGGATGCCCGAATCAATTTGGTTGCTCTTGCTACATATGTTAACACAAACTTATGCCACTGCAATTCATTTAGATATTTCAATGACTCACCCAACAGGCAGCGACATGAAGTGCTATAGATGTGGGAATATCACCATGTAATGGATGATTTCCCTGTACATTTGAGAGGAACAGCTCCTTCATATGATGGGGTTTTTAGGGGTTTTTGTGTACTTTTGACCAGAAAACACAAAAAAAGAACAAAACAAAAGGAAAACAAAGAAGGGTGAAAGTAAAAGGAAAATGGAAGGAGATGAAGAAGGGTGAGAAACCCATAATGGAATAAACACAAAGAACCACCTGGTTAACTCAATGTTGAATAAAAAAGTTAAAATTCTTCCTCTAGCAAGAAAATGAACAGATGAGCGGCATACAAAATGAGAACACAGAGATTGCCTAGAAGCCCAAAGTCTTCTTTTGATTCTAGTAGCATGCATTTGGCACAAAGTCCATTCACAAGAGTTAACAACACAAAGTTTGTACAATCAAAGGTTTACATGCAATAAATAAAATACAGAAATTAGATAGTTCCTTCGTCTATGAACAGCAACACAAATTCCATAAACAAAGGGCATCAAACACCCAAAACGCAATAAATTTGTCTCATACATTTACTCATTTTCCATTAATCATCTCTTGACGACAAGAGGCTGCCTAGGCCTGAGAGAAAAGAAGAAATGATGAGAATGATGCCTTTTGTACAAACTTGCCTTAAAAAGGTAGTGTGGCAGCCACCTATTGCTTGACTCAGCCTATGGCCTCACTTTGACTTGACTAGAGTTTGCCCACTTTTCCTCTTTTGTATTTGGGGCACTTTTTACAAAATAATTAGTGCTTGACATAACACATTAATACTCCTATGACTTTGCATTTTACTAATATTAATTAAATCTAAAAATAATTAATTTAACTTCGCATTATAAAATCACTTAAGGCTAACTTGGGCCCACACGACACGAGCCTTATTGACTCAACTCCGATTTTCGCACAAGAAAGTTAATAAAACATGACATGACTTTCAATAATTTATGACTTTGCACATAAATCAATTAATTTTAAGAGAATTAATGACTTGATGATACTGTAAACTCATTTAATGCATGATCTAGACTTATGATCATTGCTCCTTTAACAGAATTGAGACACATAAGCTTCCTTTGATCAACATTACATTCCTGGATGCTTATGCATTCTTGGCTTATAATTACATGATAGAATGAAAAAGCTCCATTTCATGACATTTGTGAACACCGGAACCATTTCGCCAACTGCATTAGAATTATGAATCATCTTGTGACATGTAGCACGTTAGGCATGTTGTCCCCAAAAACAAACTTCTCATTTTTGGGACAACATGTGAACCATTTTGGTTCAACATACCAAAATAATCTCTTCCCTTCTCGAAATTTGTTCTGAGCATTCAAATTTCTCATTTTTCAAGCTTCTCAGAAATCTACGGACTCTGCAGGCTTGAATCTACGGACTCTGCTAAAAAGAAGCAAGTTCTCAACACACAGGCGATTTCAAAGTTGGTTCAACGACAAGGTTCAACCAAATGAGTTCATCGGCAAGCTTCTACGCAAGGATTGAACCGTTGAACCTTGAACCATTTTGGTTCAATGGGTTCAATGGGTTCAAAGGTTCAACATCAGCAGCAAGAGTTAAGCGCATTTGTCAAGGTTCAAAGTTCAACCGCTTCAAGGTTCAACGGCTTCAAAAAACTTATCAAAGAGAAGAAGGCTTGAATCATTGAACCGTTGAACCATTGAACCACTTTGGTTCAAATGTTCAACGGGTTCAATGGTTCAACAAGTTCAATGATCAAATGGTTCAATGCGTTTGGTTCAATGAAGATCAAAGAGCTTAGAAAGAACAAGGAAGTGACGGACTAATGGTTCAACAGGTTCAAAGGTTTCTACAGGCAGGTTCAATCAAAAGAACAAGTTTCTGACGCTTGAATCATTGAACTGTTGAACCATTGAACCACTTTGGTTCAAAGGTTCAACGGATTCAAGGTTCAACAGATTCAACGGGTTCAAGGTTCAAAGTGTTCAACGAGACTTGTTTCAAATAATCTTGGTTCAAGCGGTCAATAGAAACAAAGGAATGAACCATTGAACCGTTGAACCAAAGTTGGTTCAATCAGTCGGTTCAAGCGACAAGTTCAAAGGAGTGACCCAAGCATCAAAGACACAAGTGCCCTTGCGGAGGGAAATTCCGTGGCAAAAGTAACTAAGGAAACAAAAAACCAACAGAACTCAACGGATGCTGCCAAGTGTCGTCTTTCGAGCCTCATTTCACTTTGTTTCTAAGAGCAACGGATGCTACCACGTGTCACAATTTGAGATTCACATAAAATCGACTAAGGCAAATTTCCAAGGGACAAACAGCGCTTTCAAAGGACACTCAAAAGCCGAAGTGAACCGTTGCAAAAACCCGAAAGGCTAATTTGGAGCTCAAATAGTGCTTGCG
The DNA here is from genome assembly GCA_037957365.1 of Torreya grandis. Taxonomy (NCBI): domain Eukaryota; kingdom Viridiplantae; phylum Streptophyta; class Pinopsida; order Cupressales; family Taxaceae; genus Torreya; species Torreya grandis. The sequence goes on from JARHVA010000088.1 coordinate 764,950, forward strand.
GAGCACAGAAAGGGGGCAAAGGGGGCAAATGGACCAATTCAAAGGCCAAAAGAGCAAAAGGATTTCCTTCGAAAAAGTTCTCCCGGCAAAAGTGACAAAGAGACAATTCCTTCAGACAAATTGTCGAAAAGAATTCCTTCAGACTTTTTCCTCCGAAATAAAAGTCCGAAGAAACAGAAAACCCGCTATGCTGCCGCGTGTCATCTTCAAAGTCACAGCGGAAGCCGCCACGTGTCATCTATTGAGACACAGTATCAAATGCAGCGAAAGCTGCCAAGTGTCATCTTCTATAGGGTTCTCAAAAGACCAGCAGGAAGCAACTAAGGAACAGAGCATCGAACTGAATCGAGGACCCCATTCAAATAACCAGAAAAAGAGGAACGAGCAGGAACGACTAGAAACATTTGCGCATCAAATATGTTTCTAGAAGTAGACCGCCAGGTGGATATTGAAAGATGCAAACTTTCAATAGCATGACCCGTTTCTCTGCATTGAGAAAAGCAAATGGGTAAATGCCCCTAAATTCCAGCATGTCTTCTTAACAAAATTCAATGCAACATGATGTGTTACTATTCCCAAGTCCTTCTTGAAGAAGCTATATAAGGGACTCTCTTGTTGTTGGGGATCTCTCTGATTATCAAAAACAAAACTCTGCCCAAATTGAAACGCATTACTGAGACTTTGAGCTCAAATTGTTGATCATATTTTGTTATTGGAATAAGAAAGCAAGTGACTTTTCAAACTTTGTGCTGTGATATCTTTGTTGTTGGGAAAACTGTTCTTATGTCTTTTTCCTTAATATATTTTTTGTTCCTTTAATTCAATAAGCAAAATTAGTGAAAGTAGTCAGGAAGGTGTCATGAAGCCAACTGTGGAGAGACTTTGTGCCCCCCCACAATTGTCTTTAGTGTGTTTTCTTTTTGTTTTTGTGTAAAGAACCTTGGGACGACTTTGTGCCCTCATTGTCCTTCGTATCTCACTCTTGCACAATTGAGGTGGAGACTTTGTGCTACATCTCAATCTGCTGGTTACTACGTCCTTGGTTACATTTTGCAATTACTACCAGGAAGATTCTTGTGGTTTGTTGAATAGTACTTCTGAAAGAAGAGAACTTTCTGTCATTTCCTTTGAGATTTCTCTTTTGATTTGCACGCATCATCTCTGAAAAAAGAGACATGGATGGTTTACCCTGCCCTTGAGTATTATTTTTTGTTTATATATATATATATATATATATATATATATATATAGGGAACCTCCCCTTGATGAGGAGACATTAGTCCCCTTTTGATGTGGTAAACCTACACATTTGGACGACCAATCTTCCTACTTTGGATGATCAGACCTATTTTGTTTATTAGTACGTTGATCGACAAAATATTCAACCAACAAGGCAAGTCCACCAAGCCTTGTCCATTGGGCAATGGATTCAAGTGAATCCATATTACAGTCCTCTGGTTGTCTCTATGATTGCCGTTGTGAATCACTTGATCTTGATTCATGCGGCATATACTACCTATTGACACCTAAAACTGGATCTTGCATCTGGAATTGTTGACCAGAACGATGATTAAAATAATGGGTCCATTTGGGGCAATTCGTCAATGAGAAAAGAGATTCCCGTGTATTTTGTTGTTGCAAGTTGCAAATTATAAGTGCCTTGACAGCCATTCACCTTTGATTGCCTAAATAAGCACTATTTAGGGTGATATCTCAAATTTTCAGAATCAAGGGATAACAGTGTCCAAAAGGTTATTTCCACATGGTATGAAAAAAAGAACTAGAAAATTGGAGTTATGACAACCAAGATAGGAAATTACAAACAAATGACCAAAATCGGAAAAATCAGTGAAAAGGTCCTTCCAATTATTCAGATTAAGCTCTAGTTTCCAAATTGGGGTCAAAATAGAAAATCAGAACAATAATGGAGGAGTTATGGCCCCAACAAGTAGACCATTCGAAACTGCCTTCTGAAATCAGTGAAAGGTTCCTTCCAATTTTTCAGATTAAGTTCTGATTTCCAAATCGGGGTCAAAATAGAAAATCAGAGCAATAATGGAGGGGTTATGGCCCCAACAAGTAGGCCATTCGAAACTGCCTTCTGACAGCATTTCTAACTCAATGCCAACTCACTTTGGCCACTTGGGTGTGGCGCCAACCATTCCACAATCAATGGAAAATGAACCATTGAATAACCATTTGAAAATAACCCTTTCAATAACCATTGGAAAAAGAAACATTCCATCTTCCACCGGTCTATTCATTTTCTATTATGCATAATAGTATTAAGATGCACGGTTGGACGGTGCAAAATCAAGGAGAGAGTCATAGCTTTATACATCTTCTCAAAGTTTTCCATTACTGAAGAAAATAATTATATTTGTCATCAACAATGTTATTTCTATGTGTGAATGCTTCCATTTCCCTTTCGTTGCATCATCATTATTTTTGTTAGGAAAATTAGCACTTACATTATGTTAGTGGGTTGATAATAAATATGTGTGCATGAGTTGTGAATAAAACTCACGTAGATATCTCTTGTAAGAGAGTCTTGAGGGAGAAGTTGAGAGATTATAGGAAGAGGGATATAATGGATTTGGATTGGTGTTGACTCCCTATGTTAAGGGGATCATTTGAGAGATTATAGGGAGAATGATATAATGGATTTGGATTGGTGTTGACTCCCTATATTAAGGAGATCATTCTCCCATATTTTGTAACTCTCGTCATGAATAAGAAATGCCCGTATGAATCGTATTGCAGATTATTATTAATGTGATGTGAAGTTGTATCGTGTGTTTAATTTGTGCAAATCTGAACCAGAATTATCATCTGGTATCAGAGCAGGTTGCCATTAGCTATGAAAGTCCATGGGAAAAGTCAAAGTTTTATTTCTGAGTAGTCTTTATCAGGGGCAGATCAGCATGTTATTGCCCTGATTCATTCAAATCCCTTTGTGCGTAGCCGTTTGTTTGTCTCCTTTGATTGAATCTGTATGTTCAGATCTACATTTATGTGGTTTTCAGTCTTCATTTGGTGCATCAACCATGAAATGACGTCTTTGTGAGGAGAGCATCAAAGTCGTTTCTGGCAGCCATCGACATTCAATTCAGTTTGAAGTGTAGAAAAGATACATCTTGGTGCTTGCATCAATCTCTGATCCGAATCTCTTGCATTCCATATCCCTGTTCTTCCACGTCAAAAATGCACACAATCTTCAGGACTGGAAATTGATTAAGCATGGCGCAGCTTTCAGAATTTTTTTAATATAAGTTGTGTGAAGTTGGAGTTCTGTGGGGAATCAAACTCAACGTGCATGGTATTCAAACCAGATAGCCGAATTATCTACATGCATAGCTTTCTCCTGCAGACCTTCATTGTGTTTTTTTTTTTTGTGATCAGCATTGGATTTGGGACTTTGGTCATTAGTGGCATCGAGGGCTTGAATTTGGGTTCGTATATTCTATTCAGCGTACGATCAGAGTTCTATCCAGTATATGGCCAGCGTATTTAGATGTTAATCAGCCTGGACATATGCGTTACAACTTGCTATCAGATATTAATCAGATTGAAGATTTGCATTGAGATTGGTGGACAGCGTTGTATTCTGTGATATCAGTTTTGCATTGGAGCTCTCTCCTTTGGCGAACCTGCTCATATGGACGTCCAAAGAGTAGCCAACAGTAGTAAGTAACGTGCCTTACTGTGCTATTGTGCCTCGGTTATTCCATTGACTCCACTGTGTGAATCTGTCTCACCTACGATTTGCCATGATCTGATATACAACATTACTCAGAACACCTTGCGCTCTTCAAGTCATTCATCACAACTCAATTTTGCATTGGGCCACGGATCTCGCTTTGCATGCAACACATCATGGAATTTCCTCGTACATTCACAAACCTCCAACCTGACACTGCCCGTGGTTTATAAAGCAAGTATTGAGTGGTTTGAGTATTATACTAGTGGTTTGACTCAAACAGTTTATTTTAGTGATTGTAGTCTTTTTTTAATGTCAAAAAGAGTCTTGTTAAAAATAAAAATAAAAAGATGATTAGTGTTTGAATAAGTCATAAGTTTTGGTTTAATTTTTTAGTTTAGTCAAATTATAATATTCAAATAAGAAAAGTTCTAAATTGTCAAGTATAGTGTTATGGAAAGTTGTTATTTATGCCCTTTTTTAAATTTTTTTTAGATTTATTATCAAAGTCCTATTAGTTAGGAGTTTTATAATTAGTATATGTTGTCTCGTTAAGAGTCAAGTCAAAAAGAGTCTTATAGTTCACAAGTATTATTTTTTTGAAGTGAATGCATTCTCGGTGGAAACCGACATTCACAGTAGTTGTCTAGATTGTGGGGGGGGGGGGGAGGCGGGGCCATTAAATTTTTTTTTTTAAATGGAGAAGTTCAGTTTAGTATTTACTTCAAACAAATTGAACATTAGTATTGAAGGAGTAATTTCTACTTTGTATGATGAGGAGAATCAAATAAAAAGTCCTGATCCTGAAAAAGAGATTGGGTCTGTACAAGACCAAAACATGTGTCGAAGTCTAAACATTCAAAAAACAAACACATTTGTTTTTATTGCAAGCAATCAGGGCATATCCTAATGAATTGCATACAAAGAGCAACGGATCTCATAAACGGAAAACTGAAACAAAAGGCTCTATTTGCTGAGGAGGGTAGTATTGCTAACTTTTCTCATCCAAGTGATGGAGAATAAGCCCATTATATAAATAAGTACAGGAGGATGGAAGCAACAGAGGAAAGAGGACAAATAGCATCCTCTCGCAAGCTGCTAGTGACAGGGCTGCTTCTACTATAGTGGCATCTGTTTCTTTTTCAGTTTTTATTTGTGTGAAAATAAGTGGTACATTTCTTATTTTTCCAAATATTTTACTTCATAAAAAACAATGTGTTTTGGAGATACAGGAGTGAAGGTTGAACAGAGGAGAATTCATGTCAGTTGATCCCACACTAACTAAGTTGATGAGTTCCCATTAGTGAATGGTTGATGAGAGGCAGATGGTTCTTGTTCATAGTGCCCACACTGATTCAGTAGATGTATTCCCGACAGTGAATGGTTGATGAGAGGTAGGAGATTGATTGTTCCCTCCCTAACCTTCATGTAGTCTTGTAAAACCTAAATTACCATGTAAGTACTAAGGGGGGGAATGTTAGAGAAATTACTACTTACATTATGTTAGTGGGTTAATAATAAAAATGTGTGCGAGAGTTGTGAATAAAACTCACATAGATATCTCTTGTGAGAGAGTCTTAAGGGAAAAATTAAGAGATTATAGAGAGGGATATAATGGATTTGGATTAGTGTTGACTCCCTGTATTAAGGAAATCATCCTCCTATATACTGTAAACTCTCATGATGAATAAGAAATCCCCGTATGTATCATATTGCAGATTATTATTAGTGCAATGTGAAGGTTTATTGTGTGTTTAAATTTTGCAAATCTGAACCAGAATTATCAATTTCCATGGATTCATTTCTTATATAGCAAATTAGATTTATCAATTTAATGTGTTGCCCTCCGAATTGTGCCTAAAATCAGGATCAACCAGGCAGCCTCCAACATCTTGAATAAATTTTTGGATGATAAACAGCACGAGATGTTTATGAAAATTGGCTATACTTTTCCAGGTTACAATGGGGAAAGCTGATTGTTTTAAAACAAACTGACACCTAATATTCCGGACAATAATTTGGGTATTATGGCTCGATGGTTAAAAAAAACTAAATTCCAACAGAAATCTGAATTCAGCTTTATCCTCAAAAACAGTTTGAACGCAAGCACTGGAACATGCCTGCAAAATTCGGGGAAAACTTGTGATCGAAAAAAATTGATTAGCTCTTTTAGGATTGAGGATTCTTCATAAATTTCACAGATTACTAAGAAAAAATCCTATTGAGCACAACCATCTGTCAAAAGAATTACTTAATGTTTTTTATTGTGTCAAGGAATCCCGTAATGCAGGAGCAGGGGGGCACTCTATGGGTTTAAAGCAGTACTCTGCAAGTTTTGGATTAGCTTAGATCTTACTAGTAATAATGCTTCCAAAACTATCATTCTAGAAGAAGGTTAAGAATAGCATTGAAGCTAAATTGGCGGGAAATACAGATTAGAGATAACTACCTTTATGTCTTGAATAGTCTGAAGGGTCTGATTATAAGTAGTAATGCCAAAACCAAACCCATTCTGAGATGAGATCTATATTTTTCTGTGAGCCTTTCATTCAATTGACATTCTGCCCTTACCTAGAAAGTGGACTAATAGGGTATGTCAGATGGCTAAAAAGCTTTATATCTTGGAAAATGATGATATGTTTATCCTCTAAGATTTGGGCTCCTAGTAATGCTTGGGCTTTGTGAACTGGACACAATAGTGATTCATTGTATTGCCACAAAATTTACTTTTATTTTTAACAAATTGGGTCTTTATGCAAAATGCAATGGTATTCTCCACAGGTCAAGTCACTAGCACAAGATCATCAGAGGGTTCAGACATTTCAAACGTTTAATATTATATACATCTGTACAAAAAAAATTGCAGAGGTACAGTCACATAAGAATAAAGAGTTGTTGTTTATTCCCTTTTCCAAACATTATTTTTTGTATTCACTATGGCAAGTTTGAATATGATTTTTATGCACATTATAATTAAATTATTAACCATGGATAACTGAATCTAGGGTGGCCCCAAGCTGGTACTGTCTAGAAAAAGAGGAAAAACAGAAGTAAAGAGGGTATAACGGCTCGTGTGTGTCATACATACAAGTGCCCTCTAGCTGGTGGTTGGCTTGGCCCTCGGACATTGCAGTTTGCATTGGATTCATCGTCCATGGGTTGGGCAATAATGTATGGTTAGTTTTAATAAGACATTGTACATACATTTATGTATGTTTTTATGCCTGGTAATTGTATGCATTATCAATGACTTAATGCACGGATAGTGCACAGTTTTATGTGTGTAGGGGTGTACAGAAAATGGCATCAGTTATGGGCATAGCATGTGTCTAGTAACTGGCTCAATGCTAACACTATTATGCTTATTTGGGGTTGCCTTTTAACCTTTTCTTACTTTTTCATAAGGATGGCTTTGAGCTATAAAGCATAACGATTGAGACACAAACATAGTAGTGAGCCACATATGATCATAGGGTGATAAGGAACATAATTGGTGACAATAAAAGTAGGACTTCTATGAAAGGGCTTGGGAAGGTAAAACTCTTTATCTAATAGTAATAGCACCTTTTTAGGTCACATAGCCACACCAATAGCATTTAATAGGATTATTATGTTGCCTAGTGTCTACATAAACATTATAAAAAAATTTCTGTCCTTCCATTTTCTTTGAATAGAAGGTAGAAATTACAAGGTCGACATTAGAAGCAAATTTAAGGCTGCTAATAAATCCAAAACATCAATCAAAGTATAAATAGGCCAGGATGCTTTGAAGCAAGTACCAAACGCTATAATTCTTTATTGAAAGATGCACTATATTTCCATTAAAATGAATTAAACCATAATACATGTCCGATCAAAAAGCGGGTGGTATGAAAGCACATCCCGAGCCAAAGCACAACTAAAACCAAACCGGGGTAAAACCCAAGACAAAAACAAGATTTACTGCCCTAGTCCAGCAAAACCACAGGTACAAGATTACATCATAGCGACATCAAGTGCACAACACTAAAAAGCAAACTACACACACCCCCAACCCCGCAGAAGGAGGAGGAGGTGGCGAACTATCAACCTTATCTACCCAACCGCACCCGTGGGGGTGCGGCTCATCAAGTATGGCTTCCCAACCATCTTGTTCTTTGTTTTCTTCCTCAATTTGCCGATTTTGTGGGGGGTGAGGGGGGATGCCAAGCGCCACCCTGGAAAACTTCCCCTAACCATCTCCTCCTAAAGGTAAAAACCCAAATCTTCCATATCCGACCTGCAGTGAGGTCCACCCTCCATGACCCCCCAAAGGTGACAATCATTGACCGGTGGGAGCGGTGAGGGGTGGAGAAAGCAAAGCGGCTCCACAGTTTGCAATTGCCTCTGCCATGGTCCCGCCGCTCTTGTTCCCCTCCTAGGAGATCTTGGTGAGGTGCATCAAGGGGAGATCCCTGCTGATGGTGCAAGGGGCATTGCCCCGATGGCCAACAAGTATTCAAAGGTGTTCAACCTCCAAGACCACCTTTTCTGCTTGCACTTGTATTTGTAGCATAACATTGGACAAAATAATGATTCTGCTAGTAGTAGAAAAAGCTTTGTCAAGATGTTCTTTGTTAAATATAGCATAAAGTATCTTTCCAAAGCAAAAAGAGAATTCAATCTGAAAAACATGCCAAATTTGCATGAATCTTGCAAGGAGTAGAGCGAAGTCTCCCAAAAGAACAATGTTCTAGGACAAGGGTTTAGTTCTAAAGGGTTGGAAGAAGGAATGAATCCATCTCCAAGCTCCCTGGGCTCTAGCACAAAATTGAAATGTGTTTTAGAGACTCGGTTTGATCACAAGCAAGGCATCTGGGAGTGGGGATTCCCATGTGTAACAATTTGTCTACCAATGGAGGACCTTGGTAAAGGATACACCAAGCAAAAGTGGCTTTTTGAGGCTCCACAACTGCAGACTAGACGGTTTGGAATGTCTTGCTCCAAAGACTGGAAGAGTTATTAAGATTCCACCATTTGTTGAGCATTTCCCAAGGCCCATTATTGAGAGAAAGCCATTGATAACCAAGTTGGGGTTTGTATCAAAGCATGGAAGTGGACACATTCCAGTTCCAATCTTTCTGCCATCTAGTGGAGCCTTGAACTCCAATTTTGTGGAGGGCATAGTCTGCTACCACCATCTAGATTTTTGCAATAGATTCAAAACCTTGGTTATTGAGCTTGAATTTGGCTTCTAAATCTTGCCAAATAGCCCAAGATCTAGGTCTCTTGTCAAAGGTATCTCTAATGACTTGAATGCCTCTCCACAAAAGAGTCGAAGGGGCTTTGATTCTAGGAACATCTGCTAGGGGCTCTGTTAATGGTGATAACAGAGGTCCACCATAGAGAGTTCGAATTGATGGAAATGCCAAGTTTGAATCCCTCCCTTTTCCATACCAACCATGGCTTGATGGTCTCTCAAGCCTTCCATAAACTCTTAGCCACAAAGATATTTGTGATTTTGACAAGTAGAGTTTAAGGCCCTAGATTCTCCCAAACACCTCTACCATGAGGGTTACCAAAGGAGATATAGTGCCTAGGGAGGATTTTCCAAGCTTCCTACCCCTCAATGACCCTGGGGTTACATTTGGCTCATATGGCAATTCCTTGTTTGGCAATATCAATGTGCCCAAGCCCACCAACATCCCTGGGTTTGCAACAAATGTCCCAGATGACTTTGTGAAAGCCCCTATTGCCTTTTGAGTTAGCCCAATGAAGTCTCTTAACAAATTTTCAATCTTATTGTAGATTGTCTTACAGGGAGCCCAACAAGAGTAAGAGACATAAGTAGCAACTGAGACTATGGAGCATATTTGAAATTTGTCCGCAAGAAGATAGAGGCTTAGTGATCCAATATGCAAGCTTCTTTTCCACTCTACAAAAAACATAGTTCCATATCTCAACCTGGGAAGCTTGGAAGATGAATGGAATGCACAGGGATTTAAACATCTCCCCATGGGCAATCCATTTCCATTGGTAGTAGGTCCCTAGCCAATTGGGCATAAGGTTACGGGATTGCCTATAACATTGAGTCTTTGGACATTGAATATTAGAACTGGAAGCCAAGCAAAAGATATGGAGACATTCCAAGGAATTGTGGACCAACATTTCGTCCTCTAATAACATAATAAGGAAAGAGTCCTCTGCAAAGTGGCCATTAAGGAGTTGGTCTTGAGACGATTGAGGGAGAGTTATTCCCTTGACTAACCCCTTAGATGCATAGTTTCCAAATAGATAGCGAAAACCCTTCGCAATGAGGACATACAGGAAGGGAGCTTGTAATGCCCCTTTTTGGACAAATTTAAACAATTCTAAATCCTACATAAACCCTTGTTTTCTAAATTGGCAACTAAATAAATGATTCTACAATTGCTTTCAAAGGTATAACAAAATTGTAATTTCACAAGAAAGTATCAACTTTATTTCAACTCTTTAATCCTTTCACAAAATGGGTTTATTGCCAAAAATCATATTACATAGGAATGCTAACAATATTTATGAAATTCCAACCTTATACTTGCTGCTCGAAGGGCAGTGTGTTACTGTTAAAATGCTATAAGTTATTTGTTATTATTTCTGCAAACCCTAATCTTTAAAAGGGCAAAAGCATATTTTATGAAACCTGTTATAGCTTGGAATTGCACCCTTGTGAGAGAGTTCTTCGGGCTCCCTCACTTCCAGCTACAAATATAGGAACAACCTCAGGATGTGGGTATCTTATGGTGAGGTTGAACCTCTAGAATTTTGTATGAGGGTAGTTCCTCAAATGCTTCACTTCAGCGCTTGATCTCACACTAAAATCTACTGTCTACTAAGGAAAAGGGGAAGGAGGATGACTGAAAAAAAAATCTAAAGGAGGTGATGCACCAAAGAAGTGATCCACTTGGTCTGGGAAGAGAGCCAACTACTGATGAATCCAAACAGGACACAGGTTATTCTGGTTTTGTCTCAAGGCCATAGGCATGGAGCTTTTGCGTAGAGGTTGGAGAGAAGCCTTACACTTTGAAGGATAACAAAATAGGTCTAAGGGAGACACTATGAACTGGTAACACTTCAAAGGAGCTCGAAACACAGACACTTCATGCAATCATGCACAAAACCGAAAGGACTAAAAGCAAGGTGCTGGAATAAATCACAAGTGATGAACAACAATCATACATTCTGCAAAATGAAACCAAATGTGCAAACTTGTTTAACCAGAAACAAAAAAGTCTTCCTTGTATTGCTTCAAAAGAGTCTTTAACAAAGCAATTTCTGTAGAGTGATTCTATCGCCAATCCAAGGATAATTTGCTTGGCACGAATGCATCTATTTATATAGAAAAAGGGGGAAGAGAGAAGGGGAAGAAAGAATTAGTCGCCGATGGCGGGAAATCTGACGTTGCACTTTCTTGTTGCCCCTTAATATGCCGCTCAGGATCACCAGAGAATACTCTCGAGCCCCTCTCGTCTTTAAGACTTTCTTTGGCGCGTCTAAAAAGTCATGTTGTGAGCAACTAGAATGTCTATTCTTGGTGTGACGTATTTAGGCATCGAACGATGATTGCGGGCAATGAACCATGGCGGATGAGAGCCTTCATAACTTTCAACTACCAGCCGCTCAAACTCTCCCATGTTTATTGAACATCCTTGTGCCACTTGTCCTTTACTGATTGACCCTTTCTGCTCCAGTTATGCCACATGGCAGCCTTCCATTCGTTGCATCATGATTCTAACATTGTTGGACCAAGCTTAAGTCGAGCCCTTGAAGAATCCCGATTTACTCTATGCAGAGCAATTCGGGTTCTTTGGCCTCTCCAACTTCGGACTTTCCCAGATCCTTCACTTATAAAGCCTTTTAAGTAGAGTACTTGGAGAAACCCAATTTACTCTATGCAGAGTAATTCAGGTTCTTCAAGACTACTTACTTCGGACTTGTCCATCTTGAAGTCTTCTCACGTTGTTGTTTCTCAAGCCTCAAGACTTCAGGGTTTTCAAACCCAATTACTTCTAACAGCTAGTCGCTTATCCTAATTTTGACGTCCATTGGCCTGTCATTTCTTTTGGACACTTGGTATCGGGTTTCTTTTTCAGCTTATTTCTTTCGAGCAAATCTCCCGAAGCAATTTCTTCGAACAATTTGCCAAAGGAATTCCTTCGGACCTTTTGTCCGCATCTGTCTTCAAAATTACCCTTCAGGGTTTTCACAATGGACTTTTCGGAAGGATAAGAGACCCTTTGGGCTTTCTGCATGTCCCTTCGGACTCCCGTGAATGATCCTCCCGAAGGGAAAGATACCCTTCGGGAATTTTGAAATGGTCCCTCCGAAAGGTAACATACCCTTTGGGAAAATTGCAATTGCCCACTTGGAGAAGAAAAAGCCCTTCAAAAAAATTGAAATGTACCTTCGAAAAAGTTGACTAGTCCCTTTTGCCCTAAAAAGCCCCTTTGAATTTTTTGAAAAAGACTCGTCCCTTGAAGAATCCGAGAAGCACCATTTTTCAAGACCAAATCGGGTTTGTCAAGCCCCTTTACTTATTTCGAACTTCTGACTGCTCACAACTTATGAAGTAATCAAGTAGTGCCCCTTGGAGAACCCAAAATACAATGTCTATGAGTAATTCGGGTTTGTAAACCCAAATTATTTCTACTTATAAAACATTTAGAAGCTAAGCACTGTTTTAAACCCGATTTGCACTGTGCCTTCAAAAAACCCGAAGTTGTCACTGCTGAAAAACCCGAAGTCCTCCCAAAGACTTACCATTTTCTTGCCTGAAAGCTCCTTTTTTCATACTTAGGTAAACTTTGATAAGTGTGCCAAAAAATGGCCAACATTTCTGACGATTCACAAGGAAGCATACCTTCTAGGCTTGAGAACCCAACTCATTTGCTTTGTTCGATCCATTGGGCGTGAAGTCACTGTTTTTGCACGAAGCTGGCTCTTTTTGGAAATCTCCCTTGAAGCAACAAAGACAACCGAAACGAAACAAATTGTGCCCATGGCACTTAGGGAAGGGAAAACACACAACTGAAACGGATGTGCACAAAGCACTTAGAGAAAAACATGAAAAGCTATACAAAATCTACAACATGCAATGGTTGCAAACTCTTCTAATAACATGGCTTTAAATGAATCCCATTGACTAGGATGGGAAATACCTCTCCATCTAGTTGAGCGAGCTGAAAAGCGTTATGTTGTTTGCATTCGTGGATCAAATAAGGGCCACTCCACAAGTTGTCAAACTTGGTATGGTTCCCTGGTTTGGCCTTTTTTAGTCCCATTTGAGAACCAGGTCTCCTTCCTGAAAGGTCCTTGTTGTAGCTCTCTTGTCAAAAGCCTTTTTCCTTGAGCTTGATGCACCTTCATTGCAAGGTCCCTTGTTTCCTCAAGTTCTGTGAAATCTGCCAATCTCACATTCGTGTGTTCATCTTCTAACAGCTCCAGCTGATGGGCTAGCTCTAATGCAAGCAAATCAAGGGAAATAAGTAACTTGGCCTCCCTTCCATATACTAGAACATATAGAGAATTGCCAACAATAGCTTTAAAAGTTACTCGGTCAGCCCACAAGGCTGTCTTCAACTTGGTGTGCCACGTCCTCTGATTCTCCTCCATGGTCCTCTTGATAATCCTCAACAATTTTTTATTTGTGGACTCAACCAGTCCGTTTCTTTGAGGATAATAATTTGAGGAAGTGCTGAGGTAGGTGCCCATTTTGAGAGCCCATTCACTTGTTTTCAAACCAAGGAAAACCAATGCATTATCAGATATGATAGTGGACGGAACACCAAACCTGGTCACAATACTGTCATAGAAGTCTAAGACTGCACTTTCGTTGGCTTCCTTCAATGCAATGGCTTCCATCCCCCTGGTGAAGTAATCAGTTGCAGTAAGCACCCACTTATGCGTTGTACTTGATGGGGGGTTGATCATATCAATGAAATCCAAACCCAACTGCATGAATGGTTGCTCCACTTGAATCGAGTTGAGAGGGAACGCTGCTAACCTTTGCTTACTTGCAAAAAGAGCACATTCCTGACACCTCCTCACCCATGCATAAGCGTCCTTGAAGAGGTTGGGCCAGTAGTAACCAACCCTCATGATCTTTGCTGCAGTAGTCCTTGGAGCAAAATGACCTCCCACAGGACCATCATGAAAATGCTTCAAAAGCTTGGCTACTTGATCATCATCTACGCACCTTAGGAGCATTCCATTGAGGTATCTTCTAAACAAAACCCCGTCAACTAAAGCATAAGGTATGCACTGAAGTCTGAAATACCATTTTTTAGCTTTGTCCATACCTTGAGGGCACTCACCTGTTAGCAAAAAGTGTCATATCATGGAGCCGACTAGAGTGAGGTGGAGGTGTATCCTCTTGTAGGTTATCTTGTGTTACGAAGATGACCTCTTTGTCTTCATGAAGGTTATCAACCATATGTTCACATAAGCCTTTACCTCTTACTAGCTTAGTGACCTTGATCTCCACGTCATACTCCATGACTTTAGTAATCCACCCAACTCTTTTTTCGCTCAAATCCTTGATAAGAAGGAAGTCTCTTACCCCAGGATGAGACACCATAAGGTGGATTTTGCCGTTGGATAGCACTGGTCTGAACTTCTTGAGGCTCCTTATTGCTGCAAGGACTTGTTTTTCTACAAAGGTATACCCCACCTCATACTCTTCAAGCCCCTGACTGAAAAATGCTAATGGTTGCTCAAGTCCTTCACCATTTCTTTGCATCAGCATAGCTGATATATTATCAATATTGGCAAAAACATACAATATGAAATCCCTTGAGAAATCAGGATTCACAAGTGTGGGTGCTTAAGCAATGGCTTGCTTGATAGCCTAAAATGTTGGTTTACCTTCATTTGACCAAGTGAACACTTGGTTCTTCTTTAGCATAGCAGTGTTGGGCTTGACCAAATTTGCAAAACCGGGGATAAATCTTCTTACGAAGTTTATCTTTCCAAGGAAACTTTGGAGCCCCTTCTTATGCTTGGGCAAGGATAAGGCCAAGATAGCACTTGTTCTCTCAAGATCACTGGACAGCCCGTCCTTTGAGACGATGTGGCCCAGTAGCTTGCCTTCATGCACGGCAAACACGCACTTTTTAGAATTCAAATAAATCCCATACTCTCTGCACCTTTCAAAAATCAGCCTCAGGTAGTCCATATGCTCATTGGCGTTCTTGGAGAAAACCATGATGTCATCCAAGTAAACCAACACTATTTGGTTTAGCAGTCTGTGGAAAGCCATGTCCATGGCTCTTTGGAAAGTTGCGTCAGCATTTGATAGACCAAAAGGCATCTTTTGGTATGCATACGTGCCCCATTTGGTGGTGAAGACAGTCTTGTACCGATCTTCATCCTTCACCCAAACTTGGTTGTAACCAGAAAACCCATCCAATAGAGAGAAACGTTCTGATCCTGCAACTACTTGGAGAAGTTGGTAGTGATCCTTCAAGGAGACTTTGTTCAAATCTCTGAAGTCTACGCAAAGCCTAGTCTCCCCACTCTTTTTTCTTACAGGTGCCAAGTTGGCTACCCATGATGAATGTTTGATAAGAAAGATGAACCTGGACTCGATCAACTTGGTTAGCTCATTCCTCATTAGCTCCTCAATCTTGGGGTTAACGAGTCTTTGCTTTTGCCTCACATGCTTGACATTGGCCTCCAACTCTATGGTATGATGAGCTAACTTAGGATCAAAACCTTTCAGATCACTGTATTCCCAAGCAAAAAAGTCTACATACTATTGACAAAGTGCTATGAACGCATGCCTCTCAGCGTTGTTGCTTACCTTCCTAAGCTTGAGAAGCTTGTCCTTGAAAATGAACTCTCAGTTTTCTTTATCAGTTGATATTACTGCCTTGTCTTTTCTCATATGGTCTCCTTCATGAAAAAGGCCCTCAAGTGTAACCAACCCCTTAGGAAGTTTATTCGACTTCAACTGAACAATATGATCCTCATATTGATGCTGCGATTTAGCTTGGTTGGGGGAGGAGAACTCAGCTTCCTGCTATAAGAAACAAGCAATTTGTTTATCACTCTCAAAAACTTGCTAGTGGACTTCATTATCCAGCATTGATGGCCTCACCACCACCTTGACTTGTCGCTGAACCTTAGCTTTCTTTCAGCGCATTTGGAATATCAAACTGAGCTCCCACGGCTGCCAGCCTATCAGCACGTTGGTTCTGATCTCTTGGGACAGCTTGAATGTCAAAGGCCTCAAAA
Organism: Torreya grandis; assembly: GCA_037957365.1. Lineage (NCBI taxonomy): Eukaryota > Viridiplantae > Streptophyta > Pinopsida > Cupressales > Taxaceae > Torreya > Torreya grandis. Next base: position 780,881 of record JARHVA010000088.1, read on the forward strand.
TCTTCAATTAGGTTCCACACTCGATTTTTGTAAGACCTCATCAAGGAATTCTTTGTAACGTTTAGGCCTCTGACTTGGTTTACTATGAGTTCACTATCCCCATAAACTTGCAGCAATTTGATTCCTCTTTTATTGGCCCATCGAAGGCCACAAATCAAGCCTTCATATTATGTTGCATTTGAAGAGCAACTGAAATGGAACCTGTAGGAAGAGAAAAACTTTATTACTCGAAGGGGAAACCAACATTGCCCCAGCACCTACACCATTTTTGCTTGTTGAGCCATCAAAGAATAACTTCCATAAACCATTGGGGTCTTCTTTAGGTCCAATAAGGGAAGGCATGGGCTGATTCTATTCATGTAGCAGATAGACACCCATGTCTCTTTCCTCAACAACTTCCAAAGGGTTGAAAAATTGATTATCTCCCCATAGCTCATCCAAGACCAACTCTAGAACCTCTTCAAGATGAGTGTTCAACGCCTGGCCAATTGTAAACTCATCCTCATCAAGGATAGTACAATTGAGGTTTACGTTATCTGGCTGATGGGGTTCAATGTGGAATTGTGCCATGGGTTCAGCCTTGATCGAGACCTTAGTCCCATACTTTGTTTTGAATGCCATGTAAGACCAATCTGCTACAAGGTAACCCCCAATCTTGGTTGTGAACTCTCTGAAAAGACATAATGCAAAGCGAGGAGTAACATCCAGAATCAGCACCTCTTGCACCACGAACACGCTAGGACAAGCATGCAAGGTTAGGCTCAAATTCCTGATGATACCTGATGGCTTTGTGGAAGAACCATCAAGCTGCAGGACTCCCTTCGTGTGTGGCTCATACTTGAGGTTCAGTTGGTCAACAATAGACTTTGGCATGACTGAGGTGCTGGCCCCACTATCCACCAAGCAATTGTGCACCAAGGAGTCACCGATGATTAATGAAATGTAGAATGGGGGCGCTTGGTCACACTACTTGACCTTTCTTCCAAAGGACTCTTGGCTGCATTGGTGAAAAACTTCAACTTCCTTGCTTGGTTGCTTACTTGCAGTTGTAGAAACACTTATCCTGGACAAACCTTTCTGAAGAATGTCTACTTGGCCGGGCATGGAAAGCATGTCCCACATTGGTATGCTCACGCTGGATTTCTTCATTTGCTCCACAACGTTGATTGGCATACCCCCAACGTTTGCCTAGGTTTTGGGAGTAACTGTTGCCGGCTTTGTCAGTGAAGGAGCGGTGATAAGAGGTTCTTTGAAAGCTACGTGATTGTCACCCATATTCCTTCTCTTGAACCTTGTGTTCACTGAGACTGGGGTGCGGGCCAAACTGGGAGTAGCCTGCTGATTGGATGCATAGCACTCCTCTTGTTCACTGATGACCATTGAGGCTTCTGGATGGTTTGACCCCTGATCCAAACCTTGTTCTTGTGGAGGCTGCTCTTGCTTTGTCAACGTGGGCACCTCTGTGCTTTGGGCCATAAGAGCCTGGTTATATCCATAAGCACCAGCCTGTTGCCATTGATCATTGAACGCTTGGTTGGAACCATTAGTTGGAACAATGGATTATCCAAAAGAATGATTCCAAGGCATTGTGCCTTCGACCTCTTGAGCCACGTTGTTCTGAATTGGGACCAAGGAGTTGGAAGGCCCTGCAGCGTTCAAATTATAATTATGCTACCTAGCATAGTTAGGTTGCCCCTATCCTTGGAAACCTCCTTTGTAGGGTGGCCTATCAGCTTGGTAAGGCTGCTGCTAAGGCTGATACGGAGCTTGATAAGGCTTGATGTAAGCTTGCTGCCTCTTGACATTGACCACATCATTCCCCAAGGATTGGAGCATGCTTTTCAATTCCAAGTAATTCTTCTGCTCTTAAGAGTCGTTGGATCCACTAGTGGAGGCCTTCTCTTGCTTAGGTGAAGGCAAAGCAACAATTGTTGGCATTGGAAGTATAACATCAAGTGGGGGAATCCCTGCAGGAGGTGCTCTGATTTCTGGAAAAAGAGGCATTGGGGGTCTGGGAGTAAGCTTGACAACATGCACTAGGCAATTTTCTGCCTTGATGGCCACTTCGTATGCATCTGGCAGTATGTCTCCTCCCATTGACTGAATCATTACAGCTATGGCGTTGTTGAGAGCCTTCAAGTAATACAAGAAAGCCAAGTTCGGAGATGGTCTAACAACTGCTGGAATTCTATCCCATGCCTTCTGAAATCTCGTATTGAAGTCTTGCATGACCTCATGAGGAGCTCTCTTGATTGTGGTCAGCTGCTCTGCAAGTGACAAATGATCACTCTTATCTGCAAACCTTTTACATAGGGTTGTTCCCAACTCATCCCATAAACTAATAGAATTATGAGCTAAGCCCCTATACCAGTCCAATGCCTTTCCTTTGAAGGATACAGCCAATATCCTAACAGCCGCGTTCTCCACTGTGATATTGTGAATGTTGCAGAAGTTGGCTATGTCCACTATGTGCTCAGTAGGAGTTATAGCTTGGTCTCATGTGTAATAAAGAACACTTTTGAGGGCTGCTACTGGCATAAGATCATATTGTGGTAAGTTCAAAGGGCTTTGGCCGCTAAAGCCCACAAAAGCTCTTTGGGGAATCATAGTAGCAAGAGGCACTGATAAAGATCTTCTTGCGTAGGTATACTTTATGACTGGTTTAGGAGGATAGCTTCTTACATAACGATGAGTATGGGCAAACCTTAACCTTCTTTCTGAGTTTAAAGGTAATTCAACAAAATCAAAAGGAATACCTACAAAAGTCGATCGTGTAGTCACCTTTGGCATGAAAGACAGCTACTGCTCTGCCACCAAATAGTTGGGTGTTCTTTGGAGTCGCCAAATGCTGAAAGATGAATGCTACCACTGTTGCAAAATGATCAAAACAACATCAAATTTGACCAATCTTTCATAAAAATGAAAATGAAATGGTAGTTGTCCCACCAAGCATGCCAGAACTGTTATAGCTTGGAATTGCACCCTTGTGAGAGTGTTCTTCAAGCTCCCTCACTTCTAGCTACAAGCATGGGAACAACCTCAGGGTGTGGGTATCTTATGGTGAGATTGAACCTCTAGACTTTTTTATGAGGCTAGTTCCTCAGGTGTTTCACTTTAGCTCTTGATCTCACACTAAAATCTACTATCTGCTAAGGAAAAGGGGAAGGAGGATGATTGAAAAGAAAATCTAAGCTAAGGAGGTGATGACAAAAAGAAGTGATCCCCTTGGTCTTGGAAGAGAGCCAACTACTGATGAATCCAAACAGGACACAGGGTATTCTGGCTCTGTCTCAAGGCCATAGGCATGGAGCTTTTGCATAAAGGTTGGAGAGAAGCCTTACACTTTGAAGGATAACAAAATAGGTCTAAGGGAGACATTATGAACTGGTGACACTTCAAAGGAGCTCGACACACAAACACTTCACACAATCTTGCACAAAATCGAGAGAATTAAAAGCAAGGTGCTGGAAGAAATCGCAAGCGATGAATAACAATCATACATTTTGCAAAATGAAACCAAATGTGTTAATTTGTTTAACCAGAAACATAAAAGTCTTCCTTGTATTGCTTCAAAAGAGTCTTTTACAAAGCAATTTCTACAAAGTGATTTTATCGCCAATCCGAGGATAATTTGCTTGGCACGAAGGCCTTTATTTATATAGAAAAAGGGGGAAGAGAGAAGGGGAAGAAAGAAGTCGTCGATGGCGGGAAATTTGTTGCCCCTTAATGCGTCGTTCAGGGTCACCAAACAATACTCTCGAGCCCCTCCCGTCTTTAAGACTTTCTTTGGCGTGTCTGAAAAGTCATGTTGTGAGCAACTGGAATGTTTCTTCTTGGCGTGACGCATTTAAGCGTCGAATGGCGATTGTCGGCAATGAACCATGGCGGATGAGAGCCTTCATAACTTCCAACTACTAGTTGTTTAGACTCTCCCGTGTTTATTGAACATCCTTGTGCCACTTGTCCTTGAATGATTGGTCATTTCTGCTCCAGTTACGCCACGTGGCAGCATTCCATTCGTTGCATCATGATTCTAGCATTGTTGGACCAAGCTTAAATCGAGCCCTTGGACAATCCCAATTTACTCTATGCAGAGTAATTCGGGTTCTTTGGCCTCTCGAGCTTCGGCCTTTCCCAAATCCTTCACTTATAAAGCCTTTTAAGTAGAGTACTTGGAGAAACCCGATTTACTCTATGCAAAGTAATTCGGGTCTTCAAGCCTACTTACTTCAGGCACGTCCATCTTGAAGTCTTCTCAATTTGTTGTTTTTCAAGCCTTAAGACTTCGGACTTTTCAAACCCGATTACTTCTAACAACTAGTCGCTTATCCTGATTTTGACATCCATTGGCCCATCATTTCTTTTGGACACTTGGTCTCGGGTTTCTTTTTCGGCTTATTTCTTTCGGGCAAATCTCCAGAAGAAATTTCTTCGGACAATTTGTTCGAAGGAATTCCTTCGAACTTTTTGTCCGCGTCTGTCTTCGAAATTACCCTTCGGGCTTTTCACAATGGACTTTTCCGAAGGGAAGAGACCCTTCGAGCTTTCTGCATGTCCCTTCGGACTCCCGTGAATGATCCTCTCGAAGGGAAAGATACCCTTCAAGAATTTTGAAATGGTCCCTCTGAAGGGTACATACCCTTTGAGAAAATTGCAACTGCCCACTTGGAGAAGAAAAAGCCCTTCAGAAAAATTGAAGTGTACCTTCGAAAAAATTGATTGGTCCCTTTTGCCCTAAAAAGCCCCTTCGGATTTTTTGAAAAAGACTCGTCCCTTGAAGAACCCGAGAAGCATCATTTTTCAAGACCAAATCAGGTTTGTCAAGCCCCTTTACTTCTTTCGGGCTTCTGACTGCTCACGACTTATGAAGTAATCCAGTAGTGCCCCTTGGAGAACCCGAAATATACTGTCTATGAGTAATTCGTGTTTGTAAACCCGAATTACTTCTACTTATAAAACATTTAGAAGCTAAGCACTGCTGAAAACCCAATTTGCACTGTGCCTTCAAAAAATCCGAAGTTGTCATTGCTGGAAAACCCGAAGTCCTCTCAAAGACTTACCATTTTCTTGCCTGAAAGCTCCATTTTTCATACTTCGGTAAACTTTGATATGTGGGCCAAAAAATAGCCAACAAAACCCTTGTGATCCCTTGGTCAGCTCTAGAAACCCTACTATCAATTGCATTTTTTGTACTAGGCGTTTGAAACCCTGATATAAATTGTGATCTTATTTCTACACCTGGTGGAAACTAAATATGAAACCCTAGTACGTTGTTGAATTGATATTTGAATATTTCGATGTAACACACTTGTAATTTCTGGATGAAATTATCTCAAAGGTTTAGAGAGTTTTTGTCCTCAAACCTAAATCCAAATGGTGTGGGTTTTCGTCATCACAATTCGGTCCAACTATAAGTGTTTTCGTCCTTATGCTAAAAACCAATGAACTGGAGGGCACAATCAATTGAGAAATATTGATAAAAAATGAATCCTTTACAATTAAGAAGACTCTCAATATATAGACTTAATTGTCACTTTTAAGGTTAGGGTTATACTTTTAATTTTTGGGTTTTACTTTTCACTTTTACCCTTTTCTTTTATTTTCACTTTTCCATTTTCTCACCCTTTTATTTTATTCTAATAATAATAATAAAATAATATTAAGTTGCCACTTTTTAATAAAATAAAATGTAAGTCACTTAGACAACTTAAAATATTAACTTTATTATTTTTTACTTTATTTGAAGAAAGGGGCATGACAATCCGCCCTTCCCCAAGATTGCTTGTCCTCAAGCTTTGCCTAAACCATCCTACAAATACCAAGATCCCAAACCAATATTTTTGTTTCTTCCATTCCTCCTTGTGATGCTTCTCCAACTGTCTCAATTATGCTCTACTCTGAATTTGCATCTTCAAACTTCCCTAGAAACTATTCTTCATGGAAAATGTTCTCCCCATTCATCTCACTGAAAACTGTTGCAACAATTTGTGGTTCTTATGTCTTAGGAAGTGAAGAAGACTCTGAGCTAAACTTCATGGTGAGGGCATCACACCTTCCCTACATTTCCTCAGAGATGCAATTAAAGCCTCTTTTGCATTTCCAATGACCATATCCTTGTCTTTAATTACATGCAGATATTTTGATTTCATTATTTCCAATGTACTCTTAACTATTTGCAAATGTGCAAGAGTGATTGTATGCTTGGTGCTAGCATTATTTACCTAATCCAGAGTGGTATTCTCTGCCACAATTTGAGCACTTTGCAAACTTAGAGTTAGATCTTCAATGAGCCTTTTCGTACTATCCAACTCTATTAAGACTTGCACCTCTTTCTCTTTTGTTATCAACAGTTGTAGCTCTTCAATCTTCTGCTCCGCTTCCTTTGTTTGCTCTTGGTTGAACTGTTGTAATTCAGCTAACTTTGATGTTTATAATTTCTCATCAATTTCTGCTCCCTCGACCCTTTGAGATTTTGCTGCATCTAACACTTTTTCTAGTTTTTCATCTGACAACACTTCTACATGTCCTTTGCCTAGACAATTGTGGCTTGGCTTCCAAGGTTTTTTGTAAGAAAAGTAAAGTTTTTGTCTTCTAAGATCATTTTTGTTAGTATCTTTCTAAGAGTTCTTGTTCAGTTCAACGATCATTTCTGTTTTTAAGTATGGTTTCAACCTTTCTTCACATTGTTCAACCATACTTCCCACACATCATTTCTCACATTAGTCAATAACACTGATAGGAGTGGCTAGAAAATATCGTCACTCTCATTCAAAATCAATGTCATAATTGTTTGCATTGAGGCAACAATATTTTATGCATGATTCTTATGAATAATGGCAAAGAAATGTTCAAACATTTGGAGAATAAGATCATCACATTCAAAATCTAACATTAGAACACAAGATCTAACTTTTGCAACAGTTTCTAAAATATAACCCTCTTAGCAAAATAAGGACTTTTGATTTTATCCATACCTCGAAAGCTTTCCACAATGAATTGGAATATTTCCCTCATGGTGTTGTTGTATGGCTTTTCAGGCTCTATTATTCTTGTAATTTCACTAATACAAGTGATAAATAACTACAAGTCTCACATCAAATTTAAGTGACTCAAAAGCTTGAGCTTAGCCAAATGAGTCATCGATGGATTCATTGCCCATAACATAGACTCAAAATCTGATTGTCTTATCATGGACAAACAGTTTGCCACTTCCTCCAAAATACTAAGTGGAACATTTTTTGAATGAGGCAGTTGCTCAAGTTTTTTCCCTACTCTGTAAAGCTTTATTCCCAAATCATCTTTACTCATTAACTCCATGATTCACAAGCTATGCATCAAATAGTATCTACAAAATATTAATTCTTTCCAGCAGATTGGCAAGATTACCGACTTTTTGATACCATTGTAATGTCCCTTTTCCGAACAAATTTTAACAATTTTGGATTTTACGTAAAACCTTGTTTTCTAAATTGGCAATTAAATTAATGATTCTACAATTGCTTTCAAGGTTATAATAGAATTGTAATTTCACAAGAAAGTATCAACTTTATTTCAATTCTTTTAATACTTTTTAAAAATGGGTTTATTGCCAAAAATTAGAATAAAAAAGAAGCTAACGATATTTATGAAATTCCAACCTTATACTTGTTGCTAGAAGGTAGCGCGCTACTACTAAAATGCTGGAATTTATTTGTTGTTCTTATTTTTGCAAACCCTAATCTTTAAAGGGCAAAAGAATATTTTATGAAAACCTTGTGATCCCCTGGTCAGCTTTGGAAACCCTATTGTCAGCTGCTTTCTCTATACTGTGCAGCTGAAACCCTACTATAAGTTGTGATCTCATTTATGCACCTAATGGAAACTAAATCTGAAACCCTAGTGCTCTGTTGAATTTATATTTGAAGATTTCGATGTAGCACACTTGTAATTTTTGAATGAAATTACTCAAAGGTTTAGAGGGTTTTCATCTTCAAACCTAAATAAGAATGGTGAGAGTTTTCGTCCTCACAATTCATTCCAACTATAAAGTTTTTAGTCCTTATGTTGAAAATCGATGACCTGGGAGGCTCAATCAATTGATAAATATTGATAATAAAAATTGAATTATTTACAATGAGAAGGACTCTCAATATATAAACCCAATTGTCACTTTTAGGATTAGGGTTATACTTTTAGGTTTAGGATTTTACTTTTCACTTTTACCATTTTAATTTATTATCACTTTTCCATTTTCTCACCATTTTCTTTTATTTCTAATAATAATAAAATAATATTAAATTGTCATTTTTTTTTAACTTTATTTGAAAAAGGGGGCATGACAAAGCTAGATGGCAACCCTACCTAATGGAACACAAGAGCCCAAAATTCTCTGACTAATGGCCATTAATAGTAAGACAAGTAGAAGCATCTAGAGAGTCCTAATAGAGTGAACGAACTTGGGACCAAAACCCAGGGCTTGTAGCATAGCAATTATAAAAGGCCATTCAATCCTATCATAAGCTTTTTCAATGTCGATTTTGACAAACAAGGCCTTTTTTGGAGGTGTAGGCCCATTCCATCCCTTCCTAGGCCACTATAATGTTGTCTAATACATATTTGCCTTCGATGAAACTAGTTTGCGCATGTCTTATCACCAATGGAAGAAGGTATCTAATTCTGTCTTGACAATAATCTTATAGGAGACATTGAGCAAAGTTATGGGCCTCCAGTTGGTAATTAGCTCGGGGTCCCCAGACTCAAAAATAAATTTGATGTTGCCTTTGTTGATAAGCTTGTCAAGAGAACCGTTGGCCACAGCTTCCAAATAAACTCTATGCAAATCAGGTCCCACACAATCCCACAAGGTTTGGTAGAACTCACAAGGAAAGCCATCAATGCCTAGGGATTTGTCATGAGCCATGCTTGACATTGCATTGTAGATTTCCTCAATGGGGAGAGGCCTTTCACATGACATTCTTTGGTTTGACGTGAGTTTACATGGGACAGCATCAAGGCATTTCTTCAAAGTAGCATCCCTATCTTCAGAAGGGGGTTGAGCTTGAAAAACTAGCTTATGGTGCTTAACAAAGGCTTGCAAAATGTCTGAGCGACCACAATTATGCAGTCACCAACATCTTTTATAGCCTTGATTTACAAAGTGACAAGCTCTAGGCTTACTGAAAATTACTTGGAAACTTTGTCCCCAACCTTGAGCCAACGGATGCAGGCTCACGTTTGGGCTCCACAAGCTTGATGGAACTCTGCTAACTTAAGTTTTATCCTCGGCTCAGCTGCTTGATTTTGTAGGATTTCATTCATGGGGAATTGTCCGAGCTCCTAAGAAACTGAATTGAATTCCCTTATGCAAGCAAAGTTGGCCCTTTTCCTGAACAAGGCTAACTGTTTGCCAAACACTCTTGAGAAAAGTAGTTGTGTGCAAAATTGCCGTTTCCCACCAATCAATCCAACCAGAGGTACCAGTGGGGTATGGCACAAGGTTCCAAACCCATTTAATGTGAGCAAGGGTTTGTTTATGCTGCAAATGCAAAGTGTTGAGATAAAATTGGTTATTGAAGATCTTCACTAGTGGAGCAAACAATTTAATGCAAAATTTAATGGATTGGTGGTCAACGAAAGAACATCTAAAAGCACACTGACCAATTAGTAAAGCTTATGGGCAATGAAAAAACAATGTGGTTAAAAAGGAGAGCTCAATCCAGTTTCTTAAGAACCCTTTCATTCCCCTGGAAAAAATTGGACCAAGTGAACCGAGGGGTGGGGGAGAGGATCTGCAGTGTTAATTAGGGTCAAAAAACCCTAGTTTGTTACGCATGTAAAACCAGCCATCTTGTTCTCCGACACACCACCTCATGGGTAGTGTTCCTTCTTTGTCTTCCGCAGATTCAAAAATATTAAAATCTCAACAAATTAACTAGTGGGCTCCACTAACCACTATCGAAGAGCCACTTGTTCAACAACATCTTTGGATGTGTAGATATTGACAAGCCCAAGGGTTTGCCCATCAAAATCGAAAACCATCCAAAGAGCAGGATTAGAAGGGACCACTCTCCAATCCATTACAAATGAGGCAAAAAGTGGCGCTATTATAGTGATGACTCCGCCAAATCCCATGGAATGGTCCGACATGTGACATGTAGCTTTAGGCCAGATGGTTTTAGCTACCATCTAGAGAGCAAAACCGTTAATCTTTATCTCCTGTAGAAAGAGAATATACAAATCTAAAAGATTATGGCGGCTGGCCCGGCCCATGTACTTTGTGTCAAGTCAATTAAACCTTGAACAGCCAATGAGTATACAATCATTGAAAACCATCAAGATTCATGGTTTCGCCATCTTGGCCTTCAAGCGTTGCAAAGCGGTTCTTCAAAAACTTATGTTGCTGACCTTTGGCAAGAAAGTCTGCAAGTACAACAAGTCACCACTCATTTTGCAAGAAATCTTCCTCATTTTTGCCAAGGGAAGGGCTCCACGAACATCGCGTCACTAAGCAACGAAGAAAAAGGGGGGTTTCCTAGGCTTTAAAGCCATGATAGGGGCCTTCTGTAACAAAGATTCTTGTGATTGAAAATATGAGAAACCAGGAGTCAAAAACTCGTGTCTTAAAGTCACATTGGTGGTCTTTGGAGTACTTGTCATGACTGGTCTAGGGTTTGCTTTGGGAACCTAAGTAATAAAGGGTTAGACTACTAATTGTGTGATGGCCACAATGGTGATCCTGGACGGCTTAGGGTTGCCAGCAAGCATCTTATTGATGCAGGTATTCTAATTATTTTGAATACTCACGACTTGCCAGCATCATTTGCTCCAAGGGGTCGAGTGGGTTTGACCGTGGCTTTTTCCAAAGGATTCACAGTGGCCATGAGTGGACAACCCTTGGTCTTTGTGGTTCGAAGCCTGGCATCAAAAGCAAGTGTTGGAAAGGTTGATGTACATCACCCATTGAATAAAACGTTGCCCTCCAATTTGAATATCAATGGTTTCACAAAGGTCTTGTGCGAGGTCAATCTCGACACAAACACATTGTTGTGGTCTGGCAACATAAAATCTATCAATTTTGAAATAGATAAACTGACCTAGAGGATTCACCAGTTGTTCCAAAAAGGGCCAAAATGGCATAGATAAGCCAAGGAAATCCATCCAGACCAGGACCTTGAGCTTGGCCCTGTCAAAGACAACAAAATTGTGCCCAACGAGAGAACACAAGCAAGGAGCTTCTACCATATCATGGGCCATGTTTGTGTATGGTAGCACAGTGTTCAGGGTTTTCAAACCTAAAAATGAAGAAACCCTTGGTCAAGGTCTGCACCCCAATAAGCTTGATGCCATGGGGTTGTCATTGAGCTTGTACCTAGCTCTTAAGCATATAGATTCAACACGGATGTGCCCCACAAAGTAACCAATAAGGGAATGAGATTCAATCCATTGGCATGCTTTATCAAATTAAGGCAAATCAAACAAAACATCAAGAAGATTATCATGAAAAGAAGATACATTACCTCGTCGAAGACCTTGGGTACAAACTTGCACGCTTTCTTTAGTGCCATTGTTGCTTCCACCATAGTGAGTTGCGCCTAATAATGCAAGCTCTTGTGGCGAGCCCATCAAATAAAAAAGTGATCGCCCAAGGGACAAATTTCCAAGCTAGAGGCTACTAAATGCTAAACAAGGCAAAAGTAAAATCCCGCAAAGCCGAATAAAACGACAACAAAATGGCAAATGGGGAAAACACTAGGACATGACCAATGTGACAAGTACTCCAAAGCGCTCCAACTCTTGGTCTCTAATATAATACTTTAACTTCCAAAACTAATACCAAACACTATTTACTATTAAAAAACATTGTTTTTAGAGATTATTTTACACCCTAAAAGGCTTTGGGAAGAAAAAATTATTTAGTTAGCTTTTTCTATTCAATGATAGAGAGAAGAGAAAAACAGAAAAAGATGAATGTGAAATTTGTATCGAGTAAGTGAGATTGGCATGTGATGCCTTGCAAGTTTGACTCAGTGTCCATGGGTTGGGCAATAATGTAGGGTAATTTTGATAGAACCTTGTACATACATATATGTATGTTTTTATGCATGGTAACTCTATGGTTTATCAATGACTTAAGGCAAGTATGATACACAATTTTACGTGTGGTGGTGAATAGAAAATGACATCAGTAATGGGTGCAATATGTGTCTAGTAACTGGCTCAATACTAATCATATCATGCTTATTTTGGCTTGCCTTTAACCTTACCTTTTTCTAAGGATGGATTTGAGCTATAAAGCAGAACAATCATCTGCATAAAGATACAAACATAGTGAGCGATATGTGAAAATGGAGTGATAAGGAACGTAATTGGGGACCATAAAAGTAGGACTTTAATGAAAATGTTTGGGATGATAATAACTATTTATCTAGAAGCAATAGCACCTTTTTAGGTCACATAGCGACACCAATAGAATTTAATAGGAATATTATGTTGTCTACTTAACATTAAAACTATTTTTTTGTCCTTTGTTTTCTTTGAATAGAAGGTAGAAATTGTAAGGTCGACATTAGAAACAAATTTAAGGCTGATAATCAATCCAAAACATCAACCAAAGTATATATATATATAGGACAAGATGCTTTGGAGCAAGTACCAAACTCTATTTAGTAGTTAAAAGACTTTATTTTAAAGATTGTTTTATATTCCATAAGGCTTTGGGAAGAAGATTTTATTTAGATTAACTTTCTCAATTCAATGATAGAGATAAAAGAAAATAAGAAAAATATGGATGTGGAATTCGTATCAAGGAAATGAGATTGATATGTGATGCCTTGCAAGTTTGACTCGTACAATACTTATTCTGCCTCCCATGTATAGAATGCATTGAATAATTAAAAATTGTGCACATCTCTAAACCAATATCCAGAATTTCAGTCCCTGTAAGCCTTTGTGCTGTTAGTTTACTGGATTCTGTGTTAAAAGATTGGCTTGTTTCTGCTGGAAAAACAAATAAGAGGGTTGAAGCTATATTCTATCTCCTTGTGTCTTGTCCTATTCCTTAAATTTGGCTATCATGAAATCGACAACCAGAGGGATAACATCTACAGGTATGTAGAACTGAAAAGAAAATACTTTATGCTGTCATTCTGCATGAAATTGTAAACTAGAAGCTGCTCATGCATTTCTAATTGATTTGACACAGTAATCTCTCCTCTCCCTCTCTAAGGAACCAACTTCTGGTGCTAGATCTTGCGATCACCTAAACCTCGTGCTTAAAATCCATCTCCTTTATTTGTATAACCCTTTAATCTCTTCATGGTTATTTGGATGCGTAGTTAACAGAATTTGCATGCAAGTTAAATTGAAACTAACTCCAGTCAAAACAAATGCTATGTAGTTATATTTAATATGCAAAGCTTTCCACAAGACATATTCTTAGAACAAGCACTACATCACAACACCAGATATTAATGCAATTTCATGAACTTAGTTATTTTTTAGTAACATATTTTTTAAGTCCACTAAAAGATAGAGCTAATGTGGCAACTTTTGGTCTAACTCACTTTGGTATTCAATTGGCAGAACAATTTACCACTAGGACTCTCCAACTGACCACTGTAATACACCTATTGGGACATAGCTAGTGTGCTTTGAAAAGATATGTCAGCTAATGGACCATACACCTCAGGTCTGCTTAGGATTGCATGGTACAGTAACCCACTCTGTTACCTGTATCTTTCTAACATTTTTTAAAGAAATGCATTTTATAATGCTCCAAAGAACAAATGATTGTTCGAAGCATTATGATTACAAGAAAAGTCCCTTCCCACATGGGCAAGAAAAAAAAGCACTTGGCCTGTGACCAAACTAACCAAAGAATTCACATCCTTCCAAAACCACTACAGTTTAGCTTGCACAATCCAAGCCAAACCTCGTCTAAAATGTCATAACCTGCTCATGGTGGGCAAGGAGGTATCTACTTGGAACGTAATTTTGCATCGTGTCCCCCAAAGAAAACTGGTTACTGCTAATCAAATTGTGTGCCATAGACTTTTGCAGCTGTCCCTGACCATCCAAAAATCCCCTGAACGAGGTCCTCATCAAGAGAGGGGCAGTGAAAAAGAAATTAAATTCAGCTTGTAGCCATCCCCAATACCTTCTAGTTGTTAAAGGCTTCCAGAAGATGTGGTCAACTGTCTCCTCTTTCCCACTCACTACAAAAACATTCGAAATACACACCTTACCCAATCATGCTGTCAGATAAACCTTGATGCATTTACTAGCTACCCCAATATCTCGCGTTTAAAGGAGGTCCTTGCTTTTCAAATGACTTGACACTACCGTTGCCATCTCCCTTCAGAGTCCTTGATCCACCACTGCTTGTTCAATCAGGGAGCAATAGCATTAGACTGTCTCACTTGATTATACATGTTACTGGACAATTTTCCCCCATTAATCCTTTTGGCCTTACCAGTTTACACAGTCGATCATTTTAAACACTGTTGTTCGTTACCACACCATATGGTTACTTGTACTTGGATGAACTATAATTCATTCATTTGTCCTCGCATGCTCATAGAAAATCAGGACAGGAGGAGGAAAAAAGGAATGAGTCTAACAAAAATTAATGGTGGACACTCTTCAATAGCATAGTTGAAGATAAATAGATTTACAAAGTTTGACAATTAGGGCTGGCTACACAAGGTCACACACATGCAAAGTGCCTGAGAACTGGACATACAAAGTTGCCCCAGTTCTCTACTGCTCCCATGAAAGGGACATTTCTCATTTTTTTTGCGGGTGTTTATCAGATCAGGTGTTCTTTTGCAGGTGAATGACCCCATAAAATTTAATATTTTGCAGAATAGTGGCTGAAAATAAATTTTAGCAGTTATTTTCGGGGTAGTAATTTGATTAAAAAGTTTTGTTTGATAATAAACTGACACTTTGGCAACCAGAAATTCTGTGGCTGCTGCAAAGCTTCAGCCCCCCACCACTACTCATCTCTGAAAATCCTTTCCTGAAACAATCGCTGCTCTGCATTTCAGAATAAAGATATTGTGTTTTGCAATTTTTACAGTAATGCTGTTGCATTAAACGGCCTTAAGTATAATAATCCGAGCAGCAACCCCCTCGCTGGGACGCCTGCCTCACTCTATCTAAGATACAGTCAGTCAGTGAACTGGAGCAAGTTCATGTAGATAATTGCAATGATAGGGATCTAGGTATTTGTATGCAATTAAGGATCCGAAATGTATACTTAAAAGCTCGATCTCTAAATTTCATATATGAATCCATTATTGTAAGTTGCAAAATTAAAATGCTTAAAAACAAAGTAACGATTTTTTCATAGCCTACCCGGCATTGAATATTATAGGTGGAAGTAGATAAATAAAGAACAGCTCTTCGCTGAACACCAATATATGAGAACTTTTTCCTTGGCTAATAAGCAATACTATTATTCCAGTACAAACACCCTGTCAAAATTGAAAAGAAAAAAACGGCAAATCGCCGAATATTACTTTGATTGTCTAACCAAAAACAATAAAACAACTTAGCATAAGAATGAATACTCACAATAATCAGTGCTGTGATAGACTCGTTCATCCATCGATTTTCCTCCAGAAGATGACCAATTACAATGCATGCACAGAGAAGAGTAATCATTAAAGTAATTGCAACAACGGAGGAGTGATCTGCTGTATTGGCGAGCCCCAGTCTCACCAAAAAAGAACGCAGGGGCCCCATCTGATCGACCACAGAAGGGTCAATTGAAACCCCCATTTTTTTCTGCCACAATTATCAAATCCTATTTCAACTCTGGGTCAAACACACATCAACAAGCTCAGGAAAATCCTCTTCCACCGAAAGAAAAATTCATTCAAATGACACCAGCATCAACTCGCTCAGAAATTCTCCTTTAAAATTAAACCTCCTTCAACAAGCTTGAGGAAAATTATTTAGAAATCAAACCCACATCAACAAGCTCGGGAAAATCCTATTCAGATCTGCCTCTGCATAACTCCGGGCGTACGAACCTGAATTTATTTCTGTGGAGAGGGTGAAGAAGGGCGGCTGAGCACTTGGGGTTCAATAAATTTAGAGTTGAAAAGGGAAAACTAAAACAAGCTGACTGGAGTAAAATGTTGTGAAGTTAAACTAGACGGGGGAACATTCATAGGATTTCGTATCAGAGAATCGAAAAGCGAAAAGAGAACTCGTAAAACCTGGGAAATTTTGACAAGCTATATTCCTACGTGGAAGTCATAGCGTTTAGTAATAATGGTTATGGTAAGAATCCAAGGATTAGGTCATTCGTGGTTTGTACAAATTATGAATTCAAATTGTTTTTTTATTATTATTATTATTAATTTTATGGGACAAAGTTAGACGGGTGTGCGACTCGTGAGGAAGTAGATGGACCTTATCTTTTATCGTTGCCAACCAATCTCTTTTTGTCTCGGGTAAATAATATCTCTAGACTTTTGGGAAGGATTTTAATAATGTCTATGAGATTACATGTTTATGGAGTTGAGAAGAATGATAGGAGTGATTTGTTCTAACACAATTGTTTAATAAAAAAGTTGTTCTAATAAATTTGTATAATATAATTTATTTATTTTTATGTTAGATATTTTAATATAGATTTTGATCAAAAAAATTGTTATTTTTAATAGTGTCATCATCTCAAATAAGGTGGTTAGGTTGTTCACTTTTATGGTGTCATCATACTTGATCCATATGTCGTTATTATAGGCTTATGCATTCCATGATATAATATCATTATGTCTCTATCACCCCTTTGTTACAAAATAGTTGCAGCGTCTTTTTCCACTCTTCCTTATGCATTGTTCACTCGTCAGTTTTATACTTAAAATGATGCAAGCTAGTCCTTAATTGAGCCATCGACATTTTTACCTTCCACTTAGTTGTTGCTCATATGTAAGCCTTTTTGTCATGATCCCAAGTATGATAAGATTATTTTACATATTATTCTTTCTTTTGCTAAAGTTTTGTCCACATGACTATCCTGAATTTATCTCTCGCATACTTTTTTATTTCCCCATTAGTGGTTGGGCACTCTACTTGTTAATGCCCCATTTACTCATCCACATATTGTTCTATTCCATCCACATGTTCTTCATGTTTAGCTCTTCCGCTACCACCATTCTAGACCATCGATGAGTCTCCATACTTTATGTCTTCTTTAAGTAACTTAACAACCAAGTCAACATTGATACCTCTAACAATAAAATACTTGTTTCACCTAATAAAATCTCATACATAACTAACGTTTTAAATTTAGCATTGCTTGTGATTATATGTTTTTGGGCTCTCTTTATCCGTATATACTAAAATCTAGTATTAGACACTTGGCAATGTCAATTGTAACCTACTCCACCATACATGACTTGTGCACACATGTATGTATTTTATTTATTATTCTTTGACATCCACATGCTTGTTATGATTTTGGCTCTCCCGTTTTGTTGTTAATCACTTACATGAACCTCTTAGTCTGTGTCAAACCAGCATAAAATATTACTCAGATATCTTTAGATCATCAGATCTCCTCGACACTAATGTCCAGCTCAAACAGTTTTGTCGATGAAACTAACCTAAGGGTGATGTTATTGATCTTCACCCAACAACAACTGTTCTTTAATTTTAAATCATTTCTATGGGTCGACCCATTTGCCTAGCATGTCAACGGCATGAAATTACCCAAATGGACTCATATAAATATAAATCAAGCCATAGTTGTTACTCGCTTGACACTTATCTATCAAACATCTATACACTATTGCACATTGAGCAAATTTTCCTTATTCTTCCCAAATAACAAATCTATCACTAGGAACAGTCACCAACCAAGTCTAAAGCACACTAAGCTAAGTCGAGAGCAAATATTGTATCAAAATCTATATTATAGGTACATTCATATAACAAAGGATCACAATTGTGCATTCACATTGAGGGGATTAGCTATGTGTTACTTGACTCCCTGTTCATAGTATTGGATAAGTACCCAACAGTCAATCATCAATGAGGGTGATTGGGGTTAGCTAAACCCATTACACTTCCCAAGTATTTACAAATTTGTGCCCTTCACAAGTGGACCTAGGGTTTCAAGGAGGAGACAGATTTGTGGAGTTGTGCACACATTCATGCACCAAAATCACACATGCAGATTTATCAATGTGCAGTAAATAAGTGTGCCTCAATATTTAAATTGCTAATTGATAAATGTAGTCACTAAAATTAACATTTAATGTTAAAATAATGCACTTATGACCATCCTTTTATACGCATTTAGCTCATGCTCAATTCCAAGGTTTTAAACCATTATTTCTCTACTTTTATGCAGACAATCCTTATCCTTAAATAATTTGGATACTTGATATTCTCATTCCTCATTCCAAATAGCTTAAGTTCATCCCTTGACTAATTCACACTTTCATCTTAGATGTCTCTGCTTCGTAGATAAGGTTGTTCCTTCAAGCCAATCCCGCTCGTTGGTAGTGTTAGAAGATATGAGTTTCATCCTCTCACTAAACAATGGTTAATTGCTCAAATTTTAATTCACCTAAAAGGTCCTCTTGCACGTTTCACAAATCTCATTCAAGGAATTTCCTAAAAAACCACTATATAAGCACAATTTTCATTCATTTATTCACTAGTTGGCAATAGGCTTCTATTTTGTAGATATTAGATTTAGTCTAATTGCACATTCAAGGGAATGCACTCATTCTTCATAATTATGAGTTCATGTAACAAAATTAACCCTAAGCTAAGTTTGGATACACCTCCAAGGTCGTTGGTTATTTTTGAAGTACCGAATTGCACCAGGATTGCACCAACATATAATATTGCATCATTATTTTGTACACACCATTGTAGCATGAGAGAACTACATGGAGTTTAATCCTTCTTAAGAGTTTTGGTATATAGGTAACATTTAACATAGGGAGTCTTGAGATCATGCACAACTTCAACCACTAAACCATTTTTCGTCATCTACCATATCTATTCCCCGTTATCTATTGACTTAGGGTTCCAAGTGAAGAAAAAGTTATGCAATGACTTTCACAGTGAATCAAATGACCCTAATCACATATACAGGACCTACAGGTGAAGGCACACTTGTCTAAATTCACACAGAGGGAAAAAACTCTATCAAATGCTAGCGTACCCTAACAATGATAGCACATGTTGACCTTATATGAATAGTATGGCTTTGTTCTAGATTCAAATAGAGCCTTGTTATTAGCATAGGTTCATAGAAAATCCATTAGAAAATGCTAATATAGGGATAGTTGTGTAAAGGGTGAACAAACTTATGACACAGATGTTGTAGTTTTAATTGGGGTTTGCATTCATCAAACATGGGGTCAAGCGTTTATATGGTTATCCAAGTCAGTTCTGGACTCATCACAACTAGGCACAAAGTCAATATGTTCCCGTAGTGCTCAACATTTACCACTTGACTACGTTGGCACCAATTCACATAAGGTGCAAGCCTTATGTGTTCACTTGAAGCACAACAGAGAAAGAACCGAGGCCCACGTTGGGCTAATTGTGTCGTGGCGTAATGCATCACATATGAGACTTGGTCATTTAGAGAAGGCTTTTCGAAAAGTTATTAGTGCAAGATCTATATGGGCTAAGCCTAATGGTCAATAGGTGCAAGCCTATATTAGGTTGGTTCTATTATCTCAAGGGCACAAGCCTTTGTATCACTAATTTTAGCTTCATCCAGGCACTTTGAGGGTTCAAGGGAATGCTTTAGATCAAGAGTTCATGCTTAGGTTAGCGCTTTAGGCACATATATCATCTCTTGGCACGGGATCTCATCTATACTTAGGCTATTCCTACATAGTATGTTGACATCATCATAATTTACAGAGATACCATTAACATCATAAACCAAGACCTTACAAACATCACACTTAATATAATTATAATGAGATTACCACATTTAATCAATTCATTCTATGTGCATTCACTAACAATATCAAAGAGAGGTAAACCATAACCATTATATGTACTACATCCTTTAACGTTCATTAATCAATATTAGAATAGACAACATCAAAATAGAGCAAGTAAATCACTTAAGCTATTTATCTACCCAGAGGCTCACATGTGAGCTTGGGTGTATACATTATGAGCCTTAGTGGCATCCATACAAATTATCACGCTAATGGCAATAATTATGTTGTAGAACCAATTTGCCAAAGCTTCATTGCATCAAATTGTGTCTCTCACTCATTGGTTTGAGCTTGGTTTTATAGCAAATAGGAACATATCCATGCTAAGGTGGAGAGTGCACGTCAGGTGCTGTGTTGAAGCCTTAGTTGATCATTCTACCAGCTCCATCACTTTGTATCCTTTATGTTAGGGTCACCATGTGTAGCCATCCATGAAGATCCCCTGAAAATCTGGGTGCCAGATAATCACCTGTTAGCTGGTGTAAGATGTGCATAGATTCCTTCAATTGGTGCAAAAGATACCAAAATGGCAATCATATCAAGTGATTGCCTCATGCCAAGATGTCTATCAAGTTGGCATAGTTCCATACTTTGTCAAATTAGGGACCCAACATTACCCCATATAAAATTGTTAATCTGCCCTCAGACTAGGCTACCAAAGCCTTAGGCACAACGAACTCAGGTGCACTCTCCCTCATCTCGATACTAAAGTCCTCGAAGCCCTTAGTAGCAAGCTTGATTTCCTTCATGGTATTATCTATTTTTATGGAGGTTACATCGAGTGTTAACATGTCAGTTTTGTCTAACTCCTTCTTGAAGGCTTATAGTCTTTCCTTAGCCTTTTTGACTCCTTCATCCAAGAATAATTCTTGGTCGCAAGCCTTAGTTTGTAAGGCATGGAAGAGTTCTTCTAGATTCTACTCCTAGTCCTTTATATGTGCACTCAACGTGTTGACCCTGCCCATTATTTGTGCATGCTCTGCCCTACTTATAGAGTACACCTACACCATCGACTCTTCCTTCTCCCCCTTTGCCTGCTTGAGGTGCACATTAATGATTGATGCTTGGTTGGATAATTTCATGAAGATGGCATCGACTACATCTGCACCTTCTTGTAGCTTTATGAAGAGGTTTTCTACCTCTTCGAGCTTAGTAACTAACTATTTTTGTAATGCGGTACAAGGATCTTCTTCTTTTTGTGTCAGCGCTAGTTTCATTATCGAAAGCATCGACTCCACTAGCACACTTATCTTATCAACCTTAGAGAGGTTGAATGTATCAATGCTGACTAAAAAGGATGGTTTAGTAGCCTCCATGTGTTTGGCTAGTTGCTGCAGTTTGAACTTTATGGTATATGCTTCTTTTTTGGCATCTTAGGTGATTTTTCTTCCATTTCGCTACCCTAACATCATTGATGATGTTCTTCCACATGACTTTAATGGCCATTTGAATGAGTGCATTCATCGACCTAATTGGGTTCATGGTGTGAGGATTTATGAGAAGGGAGTCGTGCCCTTCTTTAGGTTTACTTGGGCCCAATATGGCCTTCTACAGTGCCTCAAAGTGAGGCTCATCTATGTAGCTGTCAAATACAAAGGAAAGTTGTTGGTGCATCTTAGTTATGGCAGCTTTGAGGGGCATGTATTCAACATGTAAAAATATTTATCTGTCCACCCCTTACATGTCTTCTCTCTAAGGTTCAATTCGATGCCTTCTTCTTTTGCGATGGCCAACAATGTTTGCTCTTCTTCCTCTTCATCAGTGCTACCACTTTCTTCACTGATTTTTTTAGAGATTTCTTCTTCTTTTTCCTACAGGGGTTCTTCTTCAAAATTATCCCCTTTATCCACTTCTTCTTGGCACTAGCTTTTCCCTCTTATTTATGTTAGGTCTCTTCAGTGTTCTCTATATGTGGTATTTTCAAGGTGCCAACATCATCTTCATTTTCTTTAGGCACCCCTTCACTACTTGGGCACACCTATTTTGTAGCTTAATCTGCTTCACTAGTGGGGGCACTAGGCACCTTCTCTATTGCCTCCTCAGTTGGTTCTATGCTTGCGATAACCTCTTTTTTCTTCTCTTTCCTAGCCTTCTTTCTCTTGGCCCTCTCTTCTATGAATTTTTTTCCCCGACCACATTTTCCTCAACTTCGACTCTATTAATATGTTCCAGAGTCATGCTAATTGCCTTCATGGCCTCTCTTTTCTTTTGTAGTGCCTTCATAATTTTTACTTCAATCATTCCTAGCTTCCTCCACACCTTTATCTTTTCCTCCTTAGTCTATGGAGGTTGTGTGGAGGGCCCTTTAGATGAGGCACTTGTTGGCTTCTCTACTCCTCCAAATGTGATGGTAGTGCCACCTTGGAGGGCCTTATATACTTCTTCAGTGTTGGGATCATCTCCTACTTCTTAGACAATATATACCTTTGTCCCTTCTTCCTCTGCCTCTTCATCCATTTTCTATGTGGAAGATTCTTTTGCCTCTATTTCTGCCAAGGTTATTATTGGCATCATAATGGGACCCTTGGACTTCTTTTTCTTCTTATTTTTGCTAGGAGTAGTAGTCCCTAACATGAAAGTTATGCACTTTTTATTTGGAGTTGAGGGGGTTACTTCTTCGTTGGATGCAATCTTTAACTTGAGTTGCTCTTGAATTTCTTCAAGTGTCTCTCCCTATTTTTTCTGGGGAGACTTCTTCTACACTATTTGTAGTGGCATTCCTTCTTCACTGATATGGAGGGGATGATCATCATCCTTCTTAGGGTCAGTGCCCTTATTTCTTGGATTCATCCTGTAGTAAAGATTGAAGATGTGCCCTATGATGACTTATCTCTGAAGGGGATAGAGGTATGTGTGATCTAAGTCATCTTCCTCATTTTTTATAGATTTTCCTTTTGAACATACATATTGGCACCACAACCTGCTCCTTTCCAAATCCATGACCTTTATTAGGATGTCTGACTATTACGCATTGGGAATTCTCCTTAGTGCATCCTTGTAGTACTTTACAAAAAATGCGTAAGGGAGTTTTAGCCAGCTTGAAAGATTTCCATCTGTGATCACCAGGTGAACTACATAAAAGTGTTGCATGATGGTGAAGGTCATCATTCCAAACATGTTTTTGGGAAGCTCCTCGATAGTACACCATTCCATCCCAAATTCTTCCATGTAATAGGTGCACTACCCCATCACTCAGGTCTCATATTTTTGGGAGAAGGAAGATGGGCAAGTAAAGTCCCAGTACTTCAATATCGAGGAGTCTTTGTGTATCAAGAAGACCCATAGGTTATTTTCATTACCATCAGACACACCGATCTCTTCCATGACTATTAAGATCAGTATTGACCCCCACTTGAAGGGCTCTCACATCTTATGACACTCAAATGCATTTTTTACCATCTCTTCAACCATGAATTTGGTAACATTGAACTTGATTCCTTGTGCCATGTGGTGAGCAATGCATAAGTAGGCCTTATTGATATCTACCCATCTCTTATCGACGAAAATCTTGGAGCTTACAAGGCATACTATGACCCTCGTGCTAGGGTCCATTATATCTTTTATTGGGAATTTGAATCCTCTCTTGTAGTATCCAAGGAGTTTTGTAACCCTCACTACTTCTACATCATCCGCTATCATCTGGTGGATATCTGCACCTGAGTCTGGGAACCCAGTGATTCTTTTAATTAGGCATGTTCATAACCACATGCACCTCCCTATAAAGTATAAGTGGTCCTCATAGATGCACAAAAAGAGGAACTGCATGAGTTCTTCTAGCTTGCCAAAATATGGTAACTCATATAACTTATTTGCATCGATGGTCGCAAGCTTGTCTCGAATGGAGATGTCAAATAATATTGCATCTACCTTTGTCTTTTCTCCCATATCAACCATCTAGTCTTGTACTAGCTCTTGCACATTGCTCAAGGTGTGGTGGTTGTATTCTTTTAGCCTACAGGTATACACGAAAGACACCCAAGTTTTCCCAATCAGGACCTCTAGGATAAACTACATTTCTTTGTAAAACATTTTGGCAAGTGCCTTAGGGTTAACCTTTGTGACGCTAACCCCTTCTATTGTCTATGATTTCTTCTTTGTAGTGGTCATCTCCTCTATCATTTACACTTGTTTGGCATCCTTTTGTGCCTGTAACAGACCAAAACTCATGCATTTCTTCCCCATTATGAACTGGTTAGTGTTGAAGCACAATTTGTTAATTTGTCGAAGCCTCTAATATTTTTTGGCACTTCTCAATGTCATGGGGTTTATGACTATGTCTTTGGCTCTCGATTTTCATTTGTTATTAATGGTAGCCTTAGTGTCTCTCAGTTTTCCTATTATCTAGTTCTCTAGCAATTCTCTCTCCCCATGCCTCTATTTCAATCTCAAATGAAACACAATCTCCTCTCTTATTCAATCATTCTCATTTGGCAATCATGGGTGCTCAGGGTTTCACTTTGGTAGCATTTTTTCAATTCATCTCTGGTTTGGCTCTAGTTTTGCTCTACACGTTTGGTTCAAATCAACTTAAGGTTTGTAGCCTAACCCAGTACACTATTGGCCCCTTTGTACCTTAACCTAAGTTACCATCTTAATTGTAGGTGAGTAATGGTGTGGTAACACCTAGATTTCTTGTAATCTATTAAAATCCATGAAAATTTTCTACCACATACGCATTCAATGCAAATTTTTGAGCCTTTGTCATCACTTCATTAAATTCTCCAAACAATATTTTTGGTGAAGTGACATGTGTTTTCAAACAGTCACTTCTCGCCTACCATTGGGTGGGTGCTAGCTTGTCTGGATAATTTTCCTCCTACACTTCATCCACCTTAGTGAAACCTTTGCCTTCCTTATTGTAACCTGGGAACATCACCTCACATGAGCACAATTTAGCCTTTAAAGTTCCATTTTTCAATGTTGTGTTTTCTACCAAGAGTGCTTCTCTTTCATTGGTCTATTTCTTTGTGCTTTCATCTCTTGTCTTAGCCTAATGTACCCCATACAAATCCCTTGCATTGGTCTTCCAACACTACATTCTCTAGGTTTCTTGTGCACTTAGCTTCTTATGTGCCCCCATTTAATTTCATGTGCACTAGCATCATGTGTGCCTTGATTTATCACTTGGTACTCTTCAAGTCTGGTGACCTCCTCATGCCTATAAACTTAGGTGCCTGGATTTTGGTGTTAGAAAGAAACTGTTCTTGACTCACTCGACTGGTATTATGCATGGAAGAACTATAATAGATCTCCCATGGGCCTCAAATCATCACTTATTCACTCATCACCAACACAACACAAAATAACACAAAACATAAATGTTTGGCTTGTGCCAAACTTTATTCTAGTCAACGTAACACAATCAACTTGTGACTAGGAAGTTAATTTTTTGATAGCACAAGCACCATCCTATTGCTTATAAGGCTTCAATAGATTATCATTAAAATGCCCAGGGAGCATTTCACCTGATAACATGTGCAGCTTGCATGCACTTATCTCTAATATGTCATGGATGGTATAAGGGCCCATCCACCTAATTTATAGCTTGCCCAGGAGCTTGATGTACTTAGAGTCATAGAGTAAGACCAATGCTCCTTCAGTTAGTACCTTGCACTTCATATTCTTGTCATGCCAAAGCTTTTGGCATGCTTTTTCTATCTGTTAGCTCCACCTTGCTTGGGCACATATCTCATCCAAGCACTCCAAGTCCTCTAGCTTTGCATTCAAGGATTCTTGGTCATTTAGATGACTAATATGTGCAATATGTAATGATGACACCATGAACTCTATTGGTAGAATTACTTCAGTGCCAAACATTAGTTGAAATGGTGTAGGCTTATTTAGGTACTTGTAGGTCATATGATATGCTCATAGTACTACTAACACTCAATCGTCTCAATCTTTATGACCAACATCACATATCTTTATGAGGCACATTCCCAATATATTATTAAACACCTCAATTATACATTTGCTTGTGGATGATAAGGCATTGTCTTGTGGTGTGTTACCATGTATTCGATCAGTAAGACCTACATAGTTTCATTGATGAAGTGTGTATTGCTATTCAAACTGAGTGGGCACCCATAATGACTTATGATGTTCTCCCATATGAACCTCATGGCAGTGGTGGCTATGTAGTCTTTGGTTCACACTGCATTAGCCCATTTGGTAAAATAATAAATGGTCACTAGAATATATATTGTGCTTATACGCCTTACTATGAGAGTTATCAGCCTAACAAAATCAATGCCCCATTTTTCAAATGGTGCCTAGGAAAGAATGGGATGAGAGGCATCTCATTCGAGTGGTTGGGATTCCTTATGTGCTGACATATGTCACATGCCTTGGTGCAATCTTTTACATCTTGGAATAGACTTGGCCACCATAAGCCTGATTACAACACCTTATGTGTTATTGCATCTTCGTTGAAATGGCCTCTTGCCATCCCCTCATGCACCTCTTATAAGATAAAGTCCCTTTCATGTCCCAAGACACATCAATGTAGGACTTCATCATGACTTAATTTGTACAACTCCCTACTAATGATCTGAAATAGGGTGGCATGAACTATGAGCTACTTATTTTGTTTTGTTATCATGGTCTGGGGTGAAAACCTAAATGTTAGGAAAGCATCTATCTCCACCAAGTATATGGGGATGCACTGGACCCTATAGAGTTGCACATCTAGCATGTCATCCTCAATGGGTGTTGTTGCATCGCCAGAGTTGATGCAAGACAAAAGGTTTGGGCCGAATTCTATTTTCCAAGCTTCACTGCAAGCAAGAACTAGAATTCTTGAAACAAATATATCCATCTATAGATGCAACCATGGAGAATGGGATTATTCACAAGGTACTTAAGTGCCTCATGATTGGTGAAAAATATGAATGGGGTCATCAACAAGTATTTCTTGAATTTTTATAGGGCAGAAGCCATGGCCATCACCTCATACTCGATTGTCATATAATTTTACTCTTCCTGGGTTAGTTTTTGACTTATAAAGGAGATATGATGATGCATCTTACCTTCATTAGGTTACACCGGTATGGCACCAATGGTAGAGCCAAATGCATCAACATAGATGTGGAATGGAATTTTCCAGTCAGTCAATTGTAAAATAGGCACACTATCTAACTTGAGCTTTAGAGTTTCAAAGGTCTCCTTTTGTGTTATGCCTCGATAGAATTGGCCATCTTTTTGCAAGAGCTCTTTTAATGGTGTTGCAATATTTGCATAGCTCCTTTTCAATTTTCTATAGTAGCCATAATGTCCAAGAAAGGTGTGAACATCTTTCTACATGGAAGGGGTTTGAAGCTATAGAATAATTGTAATTTTTATGAGATTGATGAACAAACCATCTTTACAGATGATGTGCCTGAGTAAGGTGCCAAATGGTGTTGTGAAGATGTACTTCTTGAGATTCAAAGATATCTAGAATTACCTACACCTTTCAAATATGAGGCATAGTTTATCACAATGATCCTTCACTAGTTCATACACAATCCAGTCATCTAGATGCACTTGGAGGAACTTGTGATTGAAATCCTTAAACATGGTGATCACCACTCAAGAAAACATGGCTAACACATTCTTAAGTCAAAAGGGTATCATGTTGGATGTAAAATAACCCCATTTTATCACAAATGTTATATTGGGGTTGTCCCCCTCTTCAATCTGGACTTGATGGTATCTTGAGAACCCATTAGTGAAGGTGTAAATCTCACAGCCTACAATGCCATCCAACACTTCATTGGTGAACGGAGTCAGGAAGGGGTCAATGATGGAAGTGGCATTCAATAGTCTATAATCAATGCAAATATGAATGCATATGTCCTTCTTTATGCTAATAACCATGGGGCTCACCCATTTGGATTCTTACATAAGGAAGATGACACTTTTGGCCAACATCCCATCAATATCTATTTTGACCTTGGCATAGAGATTAGGGTTCATTTTGTAAGGGTGCTTCTTGATAGGTCTTGCACCATCTACCAACTTTATACTCATTTTCCCAAGGGATGGGTGGGTGTCATTCATGTCTCGATAATTTTAAGGGAATAAGTCTTGAAACTCCTTTAGATGAGCCACAATTTGTGCCAACTCTACATCAGACCAATATGCGCCCATAGTAGCCACCTTTGGTTCCCTTTTTAAGCTAATGACTACTTAGGTAGTTTTGAGTGACACGTGTTAGGGCTTATTCCTCTCCTGATGTGAGTCCTCAACTTGCCTAATTCCCTCAATTGTTGCTATGTGAATATGAGTAGGGTCTTCTTCGTCAGGGGTGTTATCTTCCACTTGGCGCATGAACTTCCTTTTGCCTAACAAGGATGTATAGTTGCACACCTTTTAGATATCAGTGTCTTCATTACTCGAGTCACTATTGAGCCCTTTCTCATCAAATAATGTTAGGATCACCAATCCTTTCTCCCCAAACATATATTTTAGGTGTTCCTCTAAGTTTGCAGTATCCTCAAGCACTGCCCTTCAAATTACTTATAATGGCTCGATCAATTCTAGGTTATGTGAGGTAAAGGATAAGGTGTGCACAAACTTTAACTTCAAGACATCCCAACTGGTTGTCTCATGGTACATTTTGTTAACAACATAGCCTGTGTGCACCCATGTATTCAAAGTTCTATAAAAAGCATGCACCCATAAGTTTCTTGGGGCATTTTCATCTCAATCAGTCCATGTTTCTTTATATAAGTGCACATACGCTATTGGGTCTGAATCACCAAAGTATGTAGAAATGCCTAGATCCTCATTGCTTTTCCCATATTTGGTATAGAAGGTTGTTTCTGTATCTTTCCAAGTTGGTAAGTTGAGCCTTTGCACTGCCCACCAATGAGCGATAGTGCTTTTTAAAGTATACACTAGTGCACCCATCCTATCTACTTCTATTAGGATGCATGGCACAAGGTCATGGACATATTCTTCCATGGTATTTTTCCCCTTGTATCTTAGGAGCATGGTAAGCTTACCTTTGCTCAATCGAAACACTCTCTTTCCCTTATTTCTATCGTAAGGGACCCATCTCTTCAAAGTGCGATCAATCTATACCCAAATAGTCACATAAGTTTGGCACCTTCACGCTCACTAAGTGGCACCTCTGACCAATCATCTCATAAGATTATTCAACCCATTAGTCATAAGTAATGTCGATAGTGTCTGAGGCTGATTGTCCATCTTCCCAAGAAAGCACTTCTTGGTCATTGGGGTTAATAGTCCTGATGCCTCGCATCATGATGTTATAGATATGGTTGATCTCATCCTCAAGATCAACACTTTCTACATAAGGGGGTCCTTGGTCACTTGAAAGGGGGATCACTACCCTCTTCTTTCCATTTTTAAAGGTCATATAGAGCTTCTTGAAGTGCATATTGACATTATTTGTGTAGCACCATGGCCTTCTCAGGAGTGCTGGATAATTATCTTGTTCAACCAACTTGATCACTTTGAAGTCAATATGGAACTCAACACCAATGATATCTACAATGGTGCTTTTTAGAATTCTAATTAGTTGTGTCTTGGATTTGTTGGCCATGAAAACTACATGAGGGGAAGGCCTTAAGATTGGCTTGCCTATCTTCTCCCATGCATTCTTTGTCAAGATATTGACCTCAACACCTATGTCCATGGGGAATTTGCATACATACCATCCATTAATGGTGGCATTCACCAAGAGCACTTGATCATACTCTACATTATGTGTATGTCTGACTTCTCGTGCTCTCTCCATGTGTGGTGCAGTGACTTCAACTAATTTCTACTCTGTGTGTTCTAAAAGTAAGTTCTTCGATAGGGGTAGCATCACTTTTGTTTGTAGGAGGTGTAAGATCTTCATTAGCTCTTGTACCTCAACCTCTTAACCATCTTACTTCTAGTGAGAGGTGATAACTTACGCTTATAGGTATTATGCTACTTGGATCTCCCCTTACAGGTTCTGAATCACACTCATAACTTACTGCAATACATCTTTCTAGTGCACAGGGTCTAGGTAAGGCACAAATTTGGGTTTAGTGCACATTATGTGTTCAATAAACATTTGTTCCTCATATATTAGGCACAACTCTGGTATTGGTGTAACTGGTAGATAAGTTGTGAATCCACTATGAGTAGTTGCCTATATTTTGATTGGCTTTGTGCAAGTTAGTTGCACCTTCAGAGTCCACTTCTCTATTTTTAGCTCATAGTTGATGATTTATGCACCTTTGTCTGTACTAGGCCTACCTTGGGTCAATTTCTTGTACAAATTAGGGCATTCCTTGACTTTATGTGTTCCTTGACAATACCCACATGTTAGATGTGTAGGGTAGTCACACTGATAATGCTATGTCAAATCACACTTGTAACATGAGCACAGTGTGAATCTTCCTCTATTGTGCCCTCCACCTTGCCCTTTGACACCTCTTTACATCTCATAACCTGCATTTTATTGGTCATAGCCTTCATTTCCTTGGTTAGTTTTCCCTCTAATTCTTATAGTTGCTTGTCTTGCACCTCTCTCCATATTCTTGTGCATCTCATTGATCACTCGGTGGTCAGTTGTAGTATGAGTGTAGGCAGTGCACAATCGATAATAGATGGTTGTTTTCACCCGACTAGCATGTTGCAATAAAGGATAGTTGCAAACATCATGTGCCTCATGACAAACCTCATAATTGGGAAGCAATGTGCACATATTCTTTTAAGGGTAGTTATTCATATTATGGCCTTCTATCTCATAATTAGTGTACCATAATTCACTTCAAGCATCTTGAACTGAACTGGCAGTTAGCTTTTAGAGTTAGATGGCCATAGACATAATTTGTGCCTCCATGAATGGGTTAATTCTATTATCGACGCACACTCTTTGAATGTCCTTGTTTAATCTCTTTGAGTGCGATGATGCTTTGTTGTTCAAACTTTGGTATGTTAAATTCCTTTAAGAATGCTTCCTTAAAGGTGTCATAGTCAATCATACCCTAGTTAGGATCAAATTTTCTATACCAAGTATGAATGTAATCAAGTAGAGTTATCATGAACTATGTTAATTTACACTCTAACTAGGTTATACCCTGAGCACACCATTATAGTTCATATTTTAGCACATGCTATGTAGTATTCTCTACATTATGATACTATGGTAAGTGCATGGCCATCTCGTAACAAATCTGTTATGGGGGCACAGTTAACATTTGAAGCACTTGCCCCTTGTTGTTTATCTTAACGATGGTCCTCCAACACCTCCAGCCACTAGGTTAGCTGTTGGTCCTATTATTATCATTGGCATCATAAATGATAGTGGTACTATAGTACTGACTTGTGGCATTAGGCTACTTCTTTTGGGTTGTTGCCCAGTCTATGAAGCTAATATTAGCTAAGTTGGTATGTTTTCACTTTCTTTCTATATTGGTGAATTAACACCCAATGGTCTATAAGTATCCTCACTCAACTCCTTGTAAGGACAAACTTGGTCAAGTACAAAATTATACTCCAAGTTTTTAAAATGGTCAAAGTTTATGTGGATAACAAGGTCAGGTATCACTCTTCTTTCTTCACATAGGGGATCCAGTGCATGAGCTTGCATCACAGGTTCAAAGGGGGTAGGTGCTTCTAGTGCCTCTTTAGTGGTCAAATTCTGTAGGAATCTAGAGCGTTCTACACCTATTAATTATTGAGCTTGATCTATGGCTTTAATATTTCTCTCTTCCTAACATTGCTACAATTCAAGAGATCCTTTCCCATTCCCTTCCCACTTGCTATGGGTTCTCTCAATAGTTCAAAGTTTTAGACCTTATATAAACCTACATCTTCTCTTGTTATAAATCTATCACCTAAGCTCTCAGGTGTCAATCTACACATCTCCTTTCATTGCACCTCCCCTACACATCCCCTCCTCCCCTTCTGTGCTACTCATACATGGAAGGAATTTAGCCTTCCATTCTCATTATTTTAAAGTTGTAGTCCAACATTAGTTTCTTAATCTTTGCACTAAAATCTTTCATAAATGTGCCTCTAGGTTTGCATAAGAACTGATACTTTGCTTCTTTAGGGCAGGAGTATGTCGATACTATGAACTCAGGCATGTAACTATTCAGTGCTCCTTTACACCATTTATATAATGCTTTCATCCAAGTGGCATCTAGATCCTCAAGTCTCTCTAAGTACTCTTTCATCCACTCAAGGTTTTGTCCATAACTTCATATTTTATGGGTCACATAGGCAACCAATCATTGGTACACATGCTCGGGTAGTTCACAAAAGAAGACCTCATATAGAGCGTTGTACAAGTTATTCAAGACCCACTTCCTTAGCTTTTGTCCTTTATAGGATGGATGCTTTAATGCAAAGCTATCTTCTACTTGTTACAACTAGCACTCGATGTTGTTGAGGGAGATTCAGAGCATTGTTCTATTATACCATTGTAATAATAAAATTCAATAGTGTCCCAATAATGAAACCAAATTGTTATAATTTTAATTAGGGTTTTCATTCATCAAACATGGGATCAAGTGCTTATCTAGTTATCTAATTCAGTTATGGACTCATCACAACTAAGCACAAAGTTAGTATATTTCCATAGCGCTCAACATATACCACTTGACTGTGTTGACATCAATTCACATAAGACGTAAGCCTTATGTACTCACTCGAAGCACAATAGAAAAAAAATCGAGGCCCACATTAGGCTAGTTATGCCATGGCATAATGCATCACATATGAGACTTGGTCATTTAGAGAAGGCTTTTGGAAAATTTATTGGTGCAAGCCCTATCTGGGCTAAGCTTGATGGTCAAAAGGTACAAGCCTATATTCGGTTGGTTTTATTATCTCATGGGTATAAGCCTTTATCTCACTAAGCTTATCTTCATCGAGGTTCTTTGAGGGTTCAAGGGAATGCTTTAGATCAAGGTTTCATGCTTAGGTTAGCACTTTTGGCATAGATATCATCCTTTGGCATGATATCTCATCTATACTTAGGCTATTCCTACATAATATGTTGATGTCGTCATAATTTATAGAGATTCCATTAACATCATAAACCAAGAGCTTGAAAACATCACACTTAAATTAATTGTAATGAGATTACCACATTTAATCGGTTCATTATGTGCGTATTCACTAACAATATCAAAGAGAGGTAAACTATAACCATTGTATGTATTACATCTTTCAACATTCATTAATCAAAGTTTATCATAAAAAAGTACATCAAAATAGAGCAAGTAAATCATTTAAGCTTTTTATCTGCCCAGAGGCTCACATGCGAGCTTTGGTGTATATAGTATGAGCCTTAGTGGCATCCATACGAATTCTCATGTTAATGGTAGTAATTATGTTGTAGAACCAATTTTCCAGAGCTTCGTTACATCAAATTATGTCTCTCACTCACTAGTTCGAGCTTGGTTTTATAAAAAATAAGAGCATCTTCATGTCAGGGTAGAGAGTGCATGTTACGTGCTGAGTTAGAGCCTTAGTTGATCATTATGTTAGATCCATCACCTTGCATCCTTTACATTGGGGTCACCACATGTAGCCATCCCTGAAGATGCCCTAAAAATTTGAGCACCAATTAACTGCCTGTCAACTAAGGCAAGATGTGCATCGATTCCTCTAGTTGGCATAAAGATACCAAAATGGTAATCATATCAAGTGATTACCTCATGCCAAGATGTCTATTGAGTTGGCATGTGTCCATACTTAGTAAAATTAAGGACCTAACAATAGACATGAATGCAAACTAAACTAAGCCTTTCTTTAGTTAAAGTCAATATATTTATGCATGAAATGCATATTTAAAAAGTACATAACATTCAATGTAATCTACATGATTAACATATTTAGTTAAATAAAGCATTCACTACACATAAAACAATGATGTAAGACATTTGAGTGAAATGATTTCATAACTTCATATTAATCTCTATCACATTAGAAATCTTTTACAATACAACTGAGTGCTATATATAGAACTTATACAAGATGTCACCGCTTCATATTCCATCCTTTTGCTACAAACAAAAGAAGGACTCTTTGCATTATGAAGACTCTTGACATGAGTTCGAGTGTTGAATACATATAAAAGGAGATACAAAAGACAAAATAATGCGAGTCACACCCATGTCTATCTATTTTATTATTTTTGGGAAACTAATGTTTAGTTCCTAAATAATAAAGGGTCTAGAGTAAGGGGAAAATACAGTAAAATATAGATTTACATCAATTTAATCAAATCAATAGTATAGGGAAATATGTAAACTTATCTATAAAAATAGACTATAACAAATGATTCAGGAGCTGAAAACTGTGGTGTAGAATAGGGATGATAATAGGAATCTAGCTATGTCTTTCATTTTATGAAAGGATAGGAGCATCAAAAATGGACACCCTGGGGTCCGTTGCTATAATCCTTGTCTACTAATGTTATCCTAGAGATCCGAGTTTTTTGGATTTTGTTTGCTATATCTGTGTGAGCCTGTATATGAAAATTTAGAGGCTAAATGTCGACATAGCTCATTGCAGGTCTATTTCAATCTCCAAACCTTGGGTTTATCAAAACACACGAAACAACAAGTACATCAAAAACATAACAAGGAAAAACTGGGTTAGGGGAAGTATGATCGCATGATCTAAAACCCTTGTCTTGATCGTTGCCTACATTAACCCTCAATGATAGGGTTTCAGATCAAATCTAGTTCTCCCTTAGGGAACATGCATAATCAACATGCATGACAGATGCAAGAATTAACTTTCACCTATGCCCTTCCTTGATCAAACATGAAAGTCTATGTGTGATGTAGAATGTTTAGATATACTATTGACTGATTTTTAATTATGTATTGTGCCAAAGTAGTAAGTGTTACATATAAAATGCCTTGTGAAGTCCTTTATATAGGAGACTCTTTGTTTTGAATTTGGAAACTTTATTCAGATTTGACCAACATTGAAAAACTTAAGGATGAAGTGAAGAAAGGAGTTACGACTCATTAAGTGAGGTAAACTGACTATTGGAGTTCAAAATGAAATTGGGCAAGAGCATTGGAAATAGACACCCTAGGGTCCAATGTTGTAGTCCAATCCCAACACTCCTGTCCTACAAGCTCAAGACCTAGGGGGATGGAATAAACATGGAAAATCTAACCTGACTGAGGTGGAATGGCTGTTTTAAAAGCTCGAGATGACTAGGAATAGGCAAAAAGGTGACTCAAGCATGAAACAAGACCAAGATGAGTAAAATGAAAGACATGGCTAAATGTGAACAAAGCTCATATTCTCCAATCAAAGTCTCTTGTGAAAGGACTATGAAAAGACAAGATATGTGTGGTTGCATGACCAATTTAGGGTGTATACATTTGCCCCCCTTTTAATCTAATGATGTAATGAATTGAAGTACTAAATTAAAAAAAAGAAAAGAAAATGCATACTTGAACCTACCTGCATAGAAATGAATGTGCTAAAAAAGGGTCCATCTCACTTCCTGGCCAGGGAATTGGATGGAGAGCCAAATAGTGCCTAGAGAAGGAATCACTGAAATGGATGCCACATGTACTAAATCTAAATGTGGAATCCATGTAACATGTAGAAGGAGGGCAAGCTTACCCTTTGTTAAATATAACTAAAAGTGAGAAATGCTCAAAGGCCCAAAACCAATGTTTGTCCTCTATCCCACATAAAATCATGTAATTTGGAATGTGTGTATAGAATTTGTATACTATGAAGAGAAAAATATATCATGCCCCCACTCTAAATAATCTGAACTGGAACTAAGAAGTGTTTGGAGGCCCAAGACTAATGTCTGCCCTCTATCCTACATAAACTCGTGTAGTCTAGCTCTGGGTAATATAATGGACCAACTACTACAGATGGCTATGTGGTCCAACCTAATGACAACCTGGGTATAGTTACGTGTAATCTAAAACTTTGATAAATGTGCAAGAAGAGAATGACATGTCTTGTCATTCCAATCTATATAATCCTAGATGATGAAGAACATGAACATCTGTGCCATGCCCCCAAATTTGGTATGTGAGTGATGCCTATGTATAATTTAGTAATTTGTATAACCACATGTGATATGACTAATCATGCCATGCCCCATGTGCAAAACTAGAGATCAAAACTTTGTGCTCTGTACTATGCCTATAATCTACTATATAGTCTTGTAATTGTGTCATGGTGTATGAAGTTATAGGTGTGAGACATGTAGTAATGTGCATGCCCCCAAATCTAGTATCTGACTCTGAATCTATATCAAAGTCATTATGAATCCATATAATCTGAACCACTGTATCTAAATAGTCTATGTACTTATAAGCTAAAATCATTATGGATCCATATGATTTGAACTATTATATTTGAATAATTTATGTATCTGTAAACTAAAGGTATATCCCATGAATGTCTTGAGTAATGCTGAGTGACCCATGTAATCTGAATCACTATATGTTTTGATTTATCTGGCTAAATTTGATAATCTGACTGCTGGATGTGTAAAAAACCATGGTGTATCCACCTATGAGAGTGGATAAGCATGTTGGGTAAGCGTAGGAATATGAATAGTCAGAACGATGCCCCCTTTTGGGGACAGGGATGAGATCATGTGACAGAGGAGTTTGAGCCAAAAGTGATGAATAATGGTGTAAGAATAGATTTAAGGTTGGTATGTGTTGAATTGATTGAGAGGTTATTTGATTGATTAGATTGAGTTGTTGAAATTGGAACGTTTTTTTATTTGTGATGATCAAGGTGTATGTCTGGGTGTAAGAGAAATATAGAGATGTTCATGCCATAGTAGGCAAATGGAGTAGTAAAAGAGTGAAGCTCACATGATGTTTAAGGTATGTCATGATTCTCTGAAAGAAAATGGTTTGAAAACTAGAGTTACAGAGTTCTAGTTATGGGCAAAATGGTATTTTGATTTAGATGAAAAAGTTGTTTGATATAGGAAATTTGTATTGATTCTTGATTCACTTGTGCATTGACTAGTTTGAGATGTAGCTCTGGAGTAGAGATATGCCAAGGAGATGAACACCTATTGTGATCTAATTTGAGTGACTGGCATCCTAGGTTTAGGCTGGTGGTGATGTTACCCTGGTAATTAGCTGAAATGATTTATTTTTGCCTATTTGGAAGCCTATTTTTGATGTTTTTTTAAATCTATTTTAGAAGTCCTAGGAAAATTTTCATTAATTCCACCATTCATGTCTAGGAGTCAGTATTCCTGTCTTGGGTCTAATGTATTTGTCCAAGTTCTAATGCTTCTATTCAACATTAGTCTCTTTTCTATAGCGTTGTTGTCCACTAGGCTTGATTTTTTGAGATTCTAAATTATTGCCTATTGTTGTATAGCTTTGTTATTTAGTTAGTATGGTTGACTGATTTTATGTTGTTTTTTGGTGTTTTGCAGGTTGAGGTATGGATGATGGAGTTCCATAGGGGTCAGGTAGTGGTGACATTGAGGCTATTACCATTGTCTACTTATGAGAGAGCTATGATGGATAGGGCAGGGTTGGGTCATGTGTGTGACCTAGGCACTATGCAATGGGATAGGTATCTAATTACTACCTTATGTGAGAGGTGAAATATAGATACATGTAATTTTTGGCTTCCTATAGGGGAGATTACTATGGATTTAGGGGATGTGTATCACATTTTGCATTTATCGATTAGTGGATAGCAAGTGACATTACAGGATGATATGGGTGTTGATGCTATTGATCATGCATCCTTGTATTTTACTAGTTTACCTTTAGGTATACATCGAAGAGGCAATAATTTTGATGTGTTATTGTTACTTATAGTACAGTCTAGTGTTTTGCATTTGTGGAAGTTGTTGTTTGTGTTGTTGGCTTCATTTGTTGTTATAGATGGAAGTGGGGTATCAATTGCTTATAGGATGCATAGGATCATTAATAGTGTGGAGGTGTATGACACTGTGTTCTTCTAGGGTAGGTCTATGCTTTTCCACCTATATAGGGATCTTTACAGGTTTACATAGGAGGCATTCAGTGGTAGCGTGAGTGTAGCTTCTTTATTGCATTATTAGGCTTATGAGCACATAACAGTTGTGCAACTAATTGGATTAACTAAGCTAGAGTGGGCACATCATGACCATTTGGGGAGAGGTAGATGAGTATTAGCTATTCAATCTCTTGGGATAGATCATTATAGATGAGTTTTAGATATATTGGTGGCTCATGATATCATATGGAGGCCCTATAGAGGATTTATTGGATGGGTTGAGGATAGAGTGTAGTTGCAGTATATGAGGGTCAGTTGTTGGTTACATGACCACTGGGTTGGATTGTATGAGCACTTTTAGTATTAGCACATGAATAGAAAGTTTGGGGTACCACAAGATGTGCCCCTGACAACATTGGTATAGATGAGGAGTACACAAGCACTAGTGAGGGTAAGAGCTCATGCGAGGCCTACTGAGGCTGAGTTAGCACAATTACCTTTGGATGCACAAGATGTAGCTATAAATATTCCTGATGTAGATGATGTTGCATGTATAGAGGCATATACCACACATTGGGTTAGGCATTGATGGGATTTATTATATCTTATTGATGGAGGGGATGATCTCGTGTATGAGGATTCTATGTCGATCTAGATGATGAGAGGTAAGTAGTAATTATATTTGCATTGTTTATAAGTTTGTGCTTGTTTAATTTAATTTAAAAGTATATATCTAATGTAGTATTGTACTTTGTGTGCAGTTGGAGTGGGAGTTGCTTAGGATGAAGCACAAGTTGGGGTAGGAAGTGGAGATGATGGGTTTTGGGAGACCATCATTGAGTCGACACTCTGAGAGCTCACACGACATGTTCCTGATGATGCGATGGAGGAGGGTTTGATACAGTGAGTGATAGTGATGGATGGTGTTTATGCTCATTTGTTTGATAGAGATGTTATAGCAATAACTACATATGTTAGAACAACAAGAGAGAGAGAGAGAGAGAGATGAACTAAGGGCTGAGTTAGATAGACATAAGATGCCCCCACTCAATTTTGGATCAATGAGTACAAAAATTATGGATGAATACACAGAGCTTCAGAGGCATTCTGTGAACTTGTGTGAGGAGCGTGATTATCTATTAGAGTGAGAGAGTTTTTGTAAGAGGCATTCAAGAGTTTAAGGAGGTGCGGGTTCATTGAGTGGTAGAGTGGATTATGGGACCAATACTAGTGGAGAGAGTGAGATTGAGAGTGAGGGCACGATGCCCATTCATGATTGATTATATTTTGATGTGATGTATATCCTTTAAAAACTCGTTATATATATATACCAAAATAATTATTTCTAATCAACCATTTGCAACAAGTATAACAATATATTTCAAATCCCATAACACAGTACGTTTAAAATCAAAACTAGTATCCATATACATATATAAATATATTTCAAATCCCATAACACAATTCGTATAAGTCAAAATCAAAACTAATATCCATATACATATGTGTGTGTGTGTGTGTGTGTGGATACTAGTTTTGATTTTGACTTATACGAACTGTGTTATGGGATTTTAAATATATTGTTATACTTGTAACAAATGGTTGCTTAGAAATAATTTTTTTGGTATTGATTACAAGGTTATGTATGTTTTGGCAAAATGATGTTTGTGATGTGATTTTGATTGTTCATGATATGTTGATAAGCGTGATGATAGGTTCGATTTGTAATCATATGTGGGCGAAAAAAAAATTGATTTTATAATTTGGAAATTGATTTGATAAAGTGAGTTGGTTTAAGACTGGTAAAATAGGATATTGGTAAGGTTTGGATTTGGATAATTTGGTTTGGCAATGGATGGCTATTTATAACTAAGAATGTTAGTTGTTTGTATAAGGGGATACAAGAGAGTGTTTTGTGCTCAATTCCCTGAGAGTGGCTCAAGAATTAAAAGGCTAGCCTTTTGGCTCCATCATTACCCTGCTAAGTGAATCTATGAATTGATATCAATATAAATGTGTGTCATATATCTATCCAAACCCTGATGGCCAACTAAATAAGTGTGCATACTACTCATGTTGTGTAGGAACATATGTTGTGTCTGATACTATTTGTTGTGCACTAATTATAGCTGTGTGTGGAAACTCTGCCAAATGTAACCTTACTAGATGTGCAACTAAAGCTGTCTACTATGAAGAAGGATCATCTATCCATAATCATAGTAGATTGTTGCATGAAATAGTACTCTATGACCTTTGTTGTGATGCATATGATTGAGTGATATATTGAGATGGAGCTAAAACCTATGATGGTGGCTCATTTAATCTCAATCATAGTAGGTGGCTACGTGAAATGGGTTCCAAAAAGCTTAGCCATAATGAATATCTCTATGGAGTAATAATCTTTGATGTGGGTTCATCTAATCTTAACTTTAGTGGGTTGCTACATGAGATAAGACCCAAAAAATTTTGTTGTAGTGAATATATCTCTAGAACGATACCTTGTTGTGGTGCCTCTAACTGTGTTGGATATGTATATGGAATTGAACTATGTTCTCCTTTGACTACAGAGCTATATGTAGGCTACTCTCTCTATACTAGTTTTTAAACTTTCTAAATAGGTGGAATAGGAGATCTCCTATGAGGCTTTGTCCTAGAAGTTGTATTACTCTCATGGTGAGTGACCGATGATTCCTAGAAAGGAATGTCTTAGGATGACTCAGTGAGGAATGAGGTCTAGGAATCCATGATGGAGGAGATCTCGGTTCCCCCTATGTAAATGTTATGATGCCATTATCAACACATCTATTAATGCAATCCTTGAGTCCATAACAATCATTATCTCTATGTCCATGGATACAATGATAGTTACAAAAGGGTCGATGTGGCTATCTATATCAGAGATGTGGATCTCGTCGATGAGTAGAAGGTAATGTGATTAAACTCCTATCTAGTAGCGATGATAATATGACACATGGGCTATCCCACTCTGAATCAAATTATAATGGTGCCTTGTTACTATTCTCTATAGTGCATATTGTAGGTTGTGCTCTAGAAACTAGCTCTCCATTCTTAACTAGTTACTTTTTTGGTTGTGGTCTCCTATCTTATTTAAGACACGGTGGATATTGTGTGTTAGGAGCTATAGATGGAGGTATTGTTGTGAAATCTAGAGTAATGCGATCAACTGAGTCTACTTCAATCAATCCTAATTTCTTTTCCAAGACTAGAACTATATAACATAAGTGCCTGAAAGAGGACTATGTCTGATATAATAGATGCTAGAGGAGAGGCTGGAAAAGTACCTTAATAAAGATATGTTGAATCTCTAAATCTGTTGGTTTATAGATCAATCTTAACATGTGCATCTCAAATCGTGAGATATAATTATTAACTGGATCTAAAGTATTCTGATGCAATGTGGCAAGTTTCTCATATGTAACATGAGGACCTGTGTTTGTTATGCAATGCCTCCTCTAAGTCATTATATGTGTGCAAGGAGCTGAAATGGAGTAGATGAAAGAACCAATTTTGTGTTTCCCCCACTAATGTCTATTGGAATAATTTCAATAGAATTAAATGACTCACATGAGATGCAAAGCTTTTTGAAAAGCCTGAAGGTGTATGAATGGATCTCTAATTCCATCAAAGTGAGGTAATGATGGTATCTATAAATGCTTAGGCAATGAAGCTTTTACGAATGTCTTCTGAAGAGGGTTACCATGTAAATCATTGACATCCATCCAAGACTTATAAGCCTTGTTTTCCAAGGTAAGGAGATGTAGTTGGTGTTGTAATTCACCTACTATATGCATCAAAGAAATAACCTCCTGGGATGGTATGTTAGCATCTTGAAGTGGTTCATTTAATCATTGAATTTGATCATTAATTTTAGCCATGGGAATGATAAATTTAGCAATTGGATCATAAAGAGGGGGTATGCTCACTTGAACCTTGGGAGTAATGGTAACTTGGACCTTAGTGGAAGGATGTGAGCTACCATTCTCTTTAGGTGAAGAGTGAGAAACAGGTGCTACTGTAATAAGGGGTGGCTTGAGAGATTCATTAGTATCTTTATGTTTTATTGAATCACATTCTAATTGAGTAGAAGATGTCATGTTATCATTAATAGGTGCATTATTTGAAATATAATCATATGTAGAAGTAGAAACAACAGTTGGTAGTGCATTATGTTTGAGAGGAAGAGTGAGAGAAGAGTTAGAAATATGAGATGCATTTTCTTCTTCACTATGTACATAATAATCATCATTATTCAATGCATTATCATAGATGAAATATTGTTCATAGTCACTCTCATTTTCACATTCATTTGCATGTTCACTATCATACTCAATATCACTTCCATTGTCACTAGGGAGAAGTGTAAGAGAAGAATTTAATTCTTTTCTAATATGCAATAAATTATCATGTGAACTTAGAATATTATGTGCATCTATGTTATCTATGGATAGAATGCATGCATTATTGTCATTTGCACTATGAGAAGCAAGAGGAATAAAGTTATCATTGATGCATCATTTGAACTATGCATTGGTAAATTGATTTTATATTATTGTATTTTGAATATAAAAGCATCAAAAGAGAGAGAAATATTAGGTTCACATGGAAACAAATTATCACCAATAAGAGGTTCACTTGAAAGTGCATGACTAATTTGTTCATTTAGTACATTGTGCATAGGAGAATGAGGTGAAAAATATCTTTCCCATTTATCAAAATTATTTTCTTTAGAAGAAGGAATAAAAGAGATAGGTTTGAGAGAAGAAGATGCATCTACTTTTTCTTCACTATCACTTTCACATATATCATCATATTCCTCATTACAATAATAGTAATTATCTTCATTGTAAATGAAATTATTTTCCATATTTTTAGTGAATGTGCAATTTTGTAAATTTGTCCATTCATGATCATATTATGAGAAAAATTTAGAAATTGATCTATGGGATGAGAGGAAAGAAGTTCCTTAGTGGCCATGTTATTTCTTTCACCAAAGAGAATGTGTAAAAGTACTATTAAGCAAATAAATGCAATAATAACTACTAACATAGAGATTTTAAAAATATTTTTGACAATCTAAAGAATTTGCAAAAATTTCAAAATATTTTTCTAAAAATTGCAAGGAAGGAAGGCTTGGGATTTGAGGACCTAGTTTGGAAATCTAGGGTTTTGGGCTAGGTTTTTAGAATTTTTGAAAATTATGGCAATAATTTAAATTCTAAAAATAATTTTGAATAGGATAAATGCACAAAAAATTATACAAAAATCATTAATGTGAAATTTAATTTTTACACCAAATAACTACTAATATTGAGATT
Organism: Torreya grandis; assembly: GCA_037957365.1. Classification (NCBI taxonomy): domain Eukaryota; kingdom Viridiplantae; phylum Streptophyta; class Pinopsida; order Cupressales; family Taxaceae; genus Torreya; species Torreya grandis. The sequence goes on from JARHVA010000088.1 coordinate 824,136, forward strand.
TTGAAAATATTTTTGACACTCCAAACAATTTGTATAAATTTCAGAATATTTTTTTAAAAATTGTAAGGGAGGGAGGCTTAGGGTTTGAGGACCTAGTTTGAAAATCTAAGGTTTTTGGTTAGGGTTTTAGAATTTTTAAAAACTATTTCAATAATTTAAATTATAAAAAAATATTTGAATATAATTAATGCACAAAAATTTATAAAAAAATCTAAAATTTGAAATTAAATTTGTGCACAAAATTCGAAGGAAAAATTCTAAGTGTAACTAGGGTTTTAGATTTGTTCAAAGTAAGTTGGGTTCACCAAATGTTTTGTTATTTTTGAAAAACTAGTGTTTAGTTCCTAAACAATAAAGGGTCTAGAGTAAGGAGAAAAATATAGTAAAATATAGATTTACATCAATTTAATCAAATCGATTATATAGGGAAAGAAGTAAACTTATATGTAAAAATAGGCTGTAACGAATGATTTAAGAGCTAGAAACTATGGTGCAGGACAAGGAAGATATCAAGAATCTATATCTGTCTTTCATTTTATGAAAGGATAGAATCACTAAAAATAGATACCCTAAGGTCCGATGCTATACTTTGTCTGTCACTATTATCTCAAAAATCTGAACTTTCTATGTTCTGTTCCCTGTCTTTGTGTGAGCCTGTATATGAAATTTTGGAGGTTAGATGTCAGCAGAGCTTATTATAGGTCTATTTCAATATCTAAACCCTCGATCTATCTACACACACAAAACAAAAAATACATCAAAAGCATAAGGGGGAAAAACGAGGTTAGGAGAAGTATGATGGCATGATCTAGAACCCTTGTTGTCTTGATCACTGCCTACATTAACCCTCAATGATAAGGTCTCAGATGAAATGTAGTTCTCCCTTAGGGAACATGCATTATAAATGCACATGATAGATGCAAGAATGAACTATCACCTAAACCCTTCCTTGATCAAGCATGTAAGTCTATGTGTGATGCAGAATGCTAAGTTATACTATTGACTAATTTTTAATTATGTATTGTGACAAAGTAATAAGTGCTAGATATAAAATACATTATGAAGTCCTTTATATATGAGACTACTTGTTTTGAATTTGGGAACTTTATTCATATTTGGTCGACATTGGAAAACTTAAGGATGAAGCTAAGAAAGGGGTTGGGAGTCATTAAGCGAGGGAAACTAATCGTTAGAGTTCAACATGACATTGGATAGGAGTGCTATAAATGGACACCCTAGGGTCCAACGCTGTAGTCCAATCCCAACACTCCTATCTTAAAGGTTCGATACTTTGGGGGATGTAATAAGCATGGGCAATTTGACTTGGCTGAGGTGGAATGACCATTTGAAAGGCTTGAGATGACTAGGAATAGGAAAAAAGGTGACTCAAGCATGAAACAAAACCAAGATGAGTAAAATGAAAGATGACTAAATGTGAACAAAGCTCATATTCTTTAGTCAGAGTCTCCAATGAAAGGAATGTGAAAAGACAAGATATGTGTGGTTTCTTAACCAATTTAGGGTGTATACACTATCAATTACGGTCTATAATTTTATAGCCATGTTTACTACCAATACTTTCCTAGACTTAAATGATTACCCTATCCTGATATAAGTCTTATGAAGTGTGCCTTATGTTGGTGCTAAAAATTATACATGATGCAAAGAACTAGAGTAGAAACATAAGTTATGGTAATCACTTAAGGTGTCATTTATTATTTTTCATCCTTTATGCACTGCTTAACCTCTTTTTTAGGTTTTCAACTAAGTAGTATACTAATATGCTGCCCTTATAATTTTTTAGTAGATTAACATAACTAGGTGGTTGATCTTTACAGGTTTTCAACCAACCTGGCCCTACTCCTAATGTTTAAGGCTTTCCTACTACAAAATGTTTCAAAATTACAAATTTAGAGTGTGTAGTACCTATAATGAAGGTGACGGTATGGACTATGTTAGCTGAATTGGAATAGGTTGTGTAGATAGTTCCACTTAGAGCTAAGAAGAAGATGTTATTGTAGTAGAATCTATTAGTATAGGTTATAGTTGGGGTTGAGTCATAGGTTACGAAACTACAACCATATTTATCTAATTGAGTTCCTATTATAACTAACTTGGAGGAACAAATCAAGGCTTGTGGATGATGTATGTGATAGAGCTATCCAAATGAGATATGCCCTTTTTTAACAATGCCCAATCCATGATAGCTTATTTAACCATATTGATTCTAGTGCATAGCAACACTTAACACTCAACTAAAATTTTGATGTCCTCATCTTCTATCGTTAAGATCATAGCTTGCACATCGAATACTTTCACTTGAATGTCTTGAGCTAACTCTTCCATCTTATCTACATGCCTTCTTGTTTGAATACTGATAAATGTATTACATGATATTTTATTTTGATAGGTGTACATCTTCAACATAACACTATCTCTATATTCAAGTGATTACTTGAGTATGATGTCCAATGCATATGAAGTAGCAAAATGGTTATCCACAACAACTTTGGCTTTATTCTCCTTTGTAAAATTTGGTGCGGCCTCCTTCTATATGATAGACAATTGTTGTTTTCAATCAAGCATATCCTGAGCTATGTTGTGAGTTTGGTGTGTAGTAGTGTCGAGGACTTGTTCATATTCCCTAAGGAGATAATAAATGGACTTTTTCTTAGCTTTGAGATTCTAACCTTGCATGCAAAGTTTATGTAGCTTTTAAAAAACACACCAAGTTGTTATGAGTTGAGAGAGATGGGTTGTGAGTTGATTTTCCTTTGATATGATTTGGTCACCTAAAACTTAAGTGACGAAGGTAAGAAATGTAGTATCGATCAACTCATGAGCTTTGGTGAGGTATAGGTTGAGATCTGTGTTCTCCTCCCTAAACTAAAGCACTTATTATTCCAAGGTCAACGTCTTCTATGTGATGGCTTCTTAAAAGGTAGTTGTTCCCTTGATTCACTTAGTCATAGGTAGTTGTGACACATCCAATGATGCCTCTTACATCATTTTAGACAAGGCCAAAGTTAAAGTTATAGTCATCGTATGTGCTTTCTTAATATGTGCCATGGGTAGAGAAAATGGTATGCAACACATGGAAGGTGTTTAGATATCCCATAACCACTATGTAGAGATCTGGGGCTTGTGTTGTGATGCTTCCCCATACACACCCCCTTACTCAAAATCTAAGCCCTGTGATGTGAATGATGGTTTTTGGGTCTCATATATCCCCACCATATTGGTAGCTCAATTGCCTTTTTGGTTATGTTTTCTTATTCAACCGTGCGCTCAGGTATTGCCTTGGATTTGGCTTCAACTTGTGCATCTCTTTGGAATTTGCCTCCACCTTGGCTTTGGACTTTGCCTAAACCTTAGCTTTGGTATTTTCCCTAGCCTTATTTTTGGCCTTCTATTCCTATGCCTACTTCTTTGCTTGTTCCTTATGAGTGCACAATGATTTTTTTGCCTTTTCCTCTTCTTGTGCTTTTTTTGTGGCCTCAGACTCATCATTCTTCTTATGCATTGCCTGTACTTCTCGATTTATTCTTTCTTATTATTTCCTCATAACTTCTTATTTATTCTTCACCTCTACTTCTTTGACTCTTTTATTTTATGCCTCAACTTCCTCAACCTTTCCCTTGTGTTCCTCCTATTTCTTTTGATGTTTCTCTTCCTTGGTAGCCTTGCACTTTACCTCTTCATTTTTTCTTCCTTTCTACTTTTCAAGCCTTCCTTATAGTCGCCTGTTACTATAAACACTACGTTTGAACTATATAACACTTCAATCTTATACATTTGGAAAATGCAAACCTTGGATGTTTTTTGGACCTCAAATTTTAGCTAAGACTTTTGATATTGGTGTAGAAGAGGCATGACGTAGAACAAACATGGTGCAGGAGAAACATGGTACAAAATTTATATCAGTGTAGAATACCATAGCACAAGAGATCACGACATAAGAAGACCCAGTCAAAAAAGATGCATAATAAATAGAGAACCCAATAGCGAAGGGCTCAGAATATCAATGGAAGATCTGGGGAGTACATGGGAAGTGAGAGATGGTTAAGGAGCGATTCTCAGGGATATAACAAACTTAAATAATGCACAAATTTAACACCAACTTGCACAAAGATAGACACTTAGGAACAAGGATCCAACATCAAATGAGAATATAGGGGCATAAAGGCCTAGGTCCTAAGGGAATAATGGAGTTAGCTACCTTGACTCTTAGTCCACTGGAGATCGTTGGTTAGTCATTGAAGGTGTCATTACTATTATAACTACTTGGTTGGTAAAAAACCAAGCATAAATATCCCTATTTAGAGATTTATAATGTTACTGATCATTATTGTACAATGATTGATTATTGTTGATTATTCTATTGACGTAATCACTAATATCATTGTAATGTTGCTATTGTACTCAAGTTTATAGTTGAATTATATCACTAAGTTACAACATGCACGTGTTATACAATTTGTGAATCTACTATGAATATAAGGAATATAATTTATATTCTTTGAATATTATCAATGTAGAATTTGGATATAATGGTGATGGTCATTTTAATCATGATTATTCACTTAAAATAACTTAGGCCCACAAATGTGTATTTATTTTTTTGATTAGTTATTGAATAAATCATATGTTCAAGCACTAATACATGACAAGTACGCTTTCACATGAAAAAAACATGGGAATCTATTTCTTATTATGTGCTTCAAGTGAGTGCACAAAAACTCTAAGTCTTACATGAAATGTCAGCATGCCATCTTGTTGGGTCTTAGTCACTTCAATGCACACCTAGGGAAAGGTCTAGATAGAAAATTAACTTAACATTTTGGTTATGTTATTGAGACATGTAGCACTTATTGCATGATGGTGGAAAATGTTGGAGCGATTGTCTCTCAAAAACATTAAACAATGGCTTACCAGTGTCGAAGATAACTTTGAAATTCCATTTTTTGAACCAAGAGTTTATGTGCATGCATGGGTTTAACAAATATATATAGTTCCTTATATGAATTTTTTTTTGTGGAGGTCCTTGTTCATTTTCATGCTTGGATCACAATCTATGCTCAAGACTGGTCATGAAATCATGCATAAAATACAACATGGACAATAGAGCATCAGATGACCTTAGAACATTTGGGAGTGTCATGGACACAAGTTGTGGATGTCTAGTGGAGAGGGGTGTTAAATAATTACATATTGGAGTATGATGTTTCAACTTATTCTTGTCTAGAAGAAGCCAAGTTCCAGTTTCTCTGAGAACCATGTGATTGGTATCTCAAGCATTTCCCACTGGAGGTGAAGAAGATGTTTATTGACTATAGACCTAAAGGTTTTCCCATGGAAGGCTAAACTCTCCCTTGTATGAGAAACATGGTGGTATGGGAATGTAAGGGTATTTGCGAAGGATTTTTAGTTTGATATAGTAGATAGTCAGTGAGAATTATGAAAGTGCAAATATGATGATGCTTAATGAAGGGTTATAGGTGGAAGCAAGATAAAAAGTGGATAGGAGGACTCAGGAAGTGTTGTTAGGATCCATAGGGAAGCATAAAAGCATAAGGACTCTCTAACTTTCAGACTGCAACTAATGCCAACTCTAGTATATGTGGGAGAAACAAGCCAGGCAGTGGAGATTGAAGAACCCAAGTTGAACCAACCTAGTTCCCCAACCATAGTTCAAGCTCATGCTTTTGAGTTAGGTGAATTAAGTATACACAACTAGGATACAAATAACATAGGATCAGAGACTGACCCTATAAAAGAACCTTTAGTCAAGCAAGTTTTAGACACTAGTGTATTAACTCTTTCTTTACCTTTACAAGATAAATCCATGGCCCAACTTGGTATGCTTAGTGGACTTATCATAAGTAGTTGGAAAAGTACTGGTTCAAATATATTGAGTCTACCTACATCAGTGCCTAAAATTTTAGGTGTTTCTACCACTGTAGGAGGCACATGAGGTGGATTAAGTGGTGGTTCATTTGGTGGACTAGGAGGTAATGTAGGAGAAATTAGTGGACTTCCCCACAAGGAATAAGAGGACTTATAAGTTCTCAACAACCACCATTGCAAGCACCTCAACCACCCATCATGTACTATGAAATGATGCTTCATTTTTCAAAATATCAAGGTGTGAAGAATGTCGTTGAACATGTTCATAAATGTGAACTTATTTAAGAGAGTGCGTGACATAACCTCCATTGAGAGAAAATCAACTTGATTTGCAAACATACTCTTGGAATGAGTGCATAAATGGTATCATAAATATGATCCTAAATAAGTAGTCATTGATTATGACCAACTTAAGGCACCATTCCTCCAAAAATTTGATATTTCAAAGTTTGAAAAACAAAGTATTACTGCACTGAAAGATATAAAATAAGAGGTAACTGAGAGCATGTGTGAATAAGATGCATGTTTCAAGACACTTCTCTCAAATCTTTCCTTTGAGATTAATGTTGTTCAACATGATCAATGGTTTATGGGAGGGTTGTTACTCCCCTTTAGATGAACATTATCTCAGAGAACTTTTACCAACCCACACGAGGCCCTGGAAGCTGCCCTTCATGTTGAAGCTATTGACAACATTGATACGAGAATTAGTCCTTTCATATATGCTCAAATTATTGCAATGGCATCCCAATTATAAAAATTGACTACACACAATGCTCATGACACTTATAGTAGCATAAGGTGTACCGATTATGAATCTGAAGGCCATAACAGAAATAATTATCCTCATAAGGCCAAATGTGTTATACTGAAGCAATCATGTGAGATTTATGAGGATAAAAACAATGTTCAAACTTGTCCTTTATTGTAATATGCCATGTAGTCGAAGGTGTCCACTTATTGTAAGATATATGATGCATATATCCATAACACTAATGATTATCATCTCATTAGTGAAATTCATGAGGCACACACATGTGGTATGCATCAGGCCTTTATTTCAAATAATTAATAGAATGGTGGTTATCGTGGGGTAAGGAAAAGGTCAGGGATGAGGAGGTGGATGCTTTCCACAATGGACGTGCTACAAGTATGGTTCTATTAATCACTACCAGTGAGACTAGTCAGTCTATCCTACATGTGTTTTTTGTAAAAATGAACATCATTTGGAGGAGTGTCCTGATTTATACATATCCTTACAAAAGAAAGATATGTGGAGGGTGTTAGTATGATACGTATTGAGAATCCACACTATTGACCATGCCTTATCACTCTGATAACCCAAAAATTTATAACACATAGTGGTGGACAATCCCAGTCTACATCCACTCCATTTATTGATAAATTACAGTGTAAAGAGCCTTGTGTAACTAGGTATCTTGATGCTCAACAATAGAAAGATGTGCTATAAGATACTATGAATTTAGTAAGGGAATTAAAAGGTGAGATCTAATTTCTTAAGGATCGTGATGCCGGTCAACTTGTTGATATATAGAAGGCCATAAATCATCAATATGTGGTGTGGGATGCCTTCCAAGAGCTTTGCAAGTGCCTATTAGATGAGGATTTTATACCCTTATTATGTAACTAGCTTAAGCATCAAACGCTAAGGCCGACTGAATATCATTGATTAAACTATGCTTGATGACAAGATACTCCCATTCCCCCTAGCTCACTAGAGGATAAAGAAATATTGGTGAATGTCATCATCGATGGATGGGTAATCTAGGACATTTTAGTCAACATCGGTGGTGAAGTAAATATCCTCATAAAAGATGTTTGATGAAATATGGCTAGCATGACCTTGAAGCCTTTGCCTTGTGTATTATTCGTGGCCAATAACACTTGCACTTTATTGATTGACATGCTTAAAAATACCACTGTGGATATCCTCAGTGTTCCTTTCAAGGTAAAATTTGAAGTTCTATAATTGGGTGAGGCTAATAACTTCCCATCCCTATAGGGTCGTCCATGAGGTTATGCTAATAACATTGATTTAAGATTCAAGAAGAGATATATCAACTTTGAAAATACTAACCAATGTGTTGTTGTTCCATTAGACTAAGCTCATGGGCTACCATATGTTGAACCTATTAATGTTGATGAGGATATTAATCACATATACAACATCATAGCTTGAGGTAGTAAACATCATGATCCCACCCCTAATGGCATCCTATGATAGACAAATTGACAATACCTTTATGATATTATGAGCAACACTTGTGAATGTTGGGCACAAGGTAACTATAACCTCACTAGGAGAGTATGTGGTACCATCAGCATTCATGGAGACACTTGGTGCAAGTATCACAAGTGCCATAGGTTTATTTGTCTTATGACTAGGTAACTCATGTGTGGACCAATTATGGCTACATTACTTGAAAGGCTAAATGAAGCTCTGCGATTCCATGGGAAAATGGAAATTTATGAATTCATCCAACAAATAGAGGCCTTCTATGATTTTGATGTTAATCACGTACGATCACTTGTTCACATTTTGGATGGCATAGCTACAAGTTGATGGTAGACTCATCATAAACATCTTCTTAATTAGGACCATATACATTCTACATTACATCATAGATTTCTTCATGACAACCACATACATGGCATTATTAACTATAGTGGTATTTGAGCACCAAAACCTCACCTTGAGGCATTTGAGACAATGTGGTTGGCTAATGAAACTTTCATGTTAGAATATCTTTGGGTTCATGTATTCTATGGCACTCTATGCACTTAGGCCAGAGATTGGTATGTTAATGAGGAGTGCCATCTAGGTACACGTTCTTGGCACCTACTTAAGGATAATATGGTTTCATCATTATCCTATTCATCCCCAAGGATAGATTTGTGCCTTACACTTCAAGTGACGTGTCAATCAGTCATCGATGACCATAGTCTCATTGAAGACCATATTCAAAGCATACATGGCATGCCAAAAGAAGAATTGACCATTTTCAATGAGCCTATGGAGTAGTCATCTTATTCTGCACCAAAACCTATAATCAATCATGCACTCTAAGAAGAAATTTGAAAAGGTAAGGAAAAAGTTATGTTCTAATTTTATGAAGGTGAAGCATCAAATCTGCTTGACCCATCAACCAATCATTTGGATATACACACAAAGTATAGCACTAAAACTATTCATTACACAATTTCAAATACACAACACCCGTACTTGGAGCCACTTCAGACCACACAACATAATAGTGGCATGGAGGATGCACCAAAGATGGCTACCATGGGAATTACTAGTTTGACACTAAAATCTCAAAAGTGTTTAAGTTTCTGAGAGAATATCAAGTTGTTTTCCCCATAAACTATAATGAGATGAAGGGTTTCCACCTATCTTTGGGTAACATGCATATCAAACTAGTTGAAGGCACTCTCCCAATAAGGAAATGGCCTTATCGAATGAATCATAATTAACATGCACGTGTTAAAGAAGAAATTGTTAATAAGTTGCGTACAAGAGTCATTACTCCTATCGATGAGTTTGAGTGAGTCATCCCTATGGTGATAAGCATTAAAATGGATGGGCATATAAGGATTTGTGTAGATTATAGGTTACTTAACATTGCTTGTATTACTAATCCTTTCCAAACACCCTTTACTGAATAAATCCTTGAAGGTATCACTAGATGTGAAATTTATACCTTCACAGATGGTTTATCTAGGTAGCATTAAGTCTATATCATAGAGGAGGATAGGCACAATACTATATTTGCCATTGAGTGGGGGTATTTTTTATATATTGTCGTGTCATTTAGGCTAAATAATGCCCCCGATGTATTCTCCAGAATAACCATTAAGGCCTTCAAGGACTTTATCTATAAGTTCCTTTATGTTTATTTATATGATTAGATAATATACGACTTAGTGAAATATCATCGTTCCAATCTCTGGCTCATGCTCGAGCATTGTAGGACACTTAAAATTTCTCTTAATTTAAATAAGTGTCATTTAGCTACTCTATTCGATGTTCTCCTTGGTCACATTATTTATTGAGATGGACTTCTAGTGTAGCTCGCCAAGATTGCTACCATCCTTTGTCTACTAGTGTCAACTACCCAATGAGAGGTTCGTGCCTTCCTAGGCTATACTGGGTACTATAGGAAATTTATCTATGGATATGCAAGGATTACAACACCTCTAGAGGAGATCTTGAAACATAATGAACATTTTAATTGGACCCATTCATTCCAAGAAGCTTTTGTAGCCTTAAAGGATAAGCTTATCACCACATTGATTCTCTATTTCCCCGAATGGACTAAACCATTCCATGTTCATGTTGTTTCTTCTAGCATGGCACTTAGTGTGATACTTAGCCTAGTGAGGGTAATTTGGATCACCTTATTTACTTTACAAGTATAAAGTTTACTCTAGCTGAAAGGAACTATACCACCATGAAGCACAAGGCACTCTTTATGGTTTATGCTCTTCAAAAGTTCTAACAATATCTATTGGCAACCCCTTTTATTTTTTTCATAGATCATGAAGCATTGAAGTATTTGGTTAATAAACCAATTTTGTATGGTCGTATTTGCCATTGGATCATGTTATTTCAAGATTTCCAATTCCCTGTCATGGTCAAGTTTGATAAGGCCAATTAGGGTCCTGACCATCTCTCATGAATTGATTGTAGTGAACTGACATACACCATCAAAGACAAACTACACGACATGCAGGTGTTTCATGTCTCACATGTTCTTTAAGAGTTAGAGGACATAACATCCTTTTTGACTACCAGATCAACTCTAGCTCATTTAAGTACTCCAATGAAGAAACATCTTGCCATTTGTGATGTTCCATTCCATCTCATTCGAGGAGATATTTACAAGCTTGGCTGAGATGAGGTACTCTGACGTTGCATCAAAAAACATGAGCATGCTGACATACTTTAAGAGGTCTATGAAGGCATTATTGGTGGACATTATGTAGGAAAATTTACCTCTAGAAAGGTTATATTAGTTAGTTTATGGTGGCCTACCCTTTTTAAGGATGTTAAGCTCTATATATACCAATGTGATATTTACCAATGCATGGGAAAGCCCAATCGATAGGTCGTAATGCCATGTCCATTTATTCTATCATAAGAACCTTTTGAGAAATGGGCTATTGATTTTATTAGCCCCATCAACCCAATAAGATGACGTACTAGTTCACACTATGTTATCACCATAATTGATTCTCTTACCCACTTGGCTGAAGTTATACCGACATGAGATTGTACTACGATTACTGCTACATGTTTCATCTAGGAACATATTATTACATGGTTTGGTATCTCATTAAGTTTTACTATAGACCATGGTACTCACTTCATTAATGAGACTATCCATGTTTTGTTGGTTGAATTCATGATTGCTTACCATAAAACCACACTATATCATCCCTAGGCTAATGGCAATGTTGAAGTGTTCAATAAGATCTTGGGCACAAATTTAACCAAGGTATGTAATATTGGATGCACTAATTAGGATGACCAGGTATCTGTAGTTCTTTGGGCTTATCAGATAACTTAAATTTGCCTCAACAAAATTACATCATTTAATCTTGTGTTTAGTATCGAGGTAGTTCTTCTAGTAGAGTTCTTGGTTCTATCCCTTTGTATTATGCACATTGGATGACTAGATGATGAGGCATCATTGAAAGCATGCCTAGAAGATTTATTACAATTGGATGAAGCTTGTTTTATTGCACATTGAATTTAGGACATGGAGAAATGAAGCTCAACATGATTGCCACCTCAAGAATAAGACTTTTACTTCTAGAATGCAAGTCTTAATTTATGACTCCAAGTTCATGTGCCACTCCAGGAAGATTTGTGGTCATTGGGATGGTCCCTTTATTATTCACAGTATTCATCCTATCAGTGCATGTTAATTGAAATGTTTAGATGGACTATTTCTTCCAGGTCATTTTAATGGTAGTCACTTGTGACCATATTTTTTTTCCTAAGCTTTTTTTTGGCTACTACTATGGTGTATGCTATTAGTTTAAGATTTTTTAATTTTCAATAAAGCATTACCTTAGTTGCATACCCTTTTTTTAGTTTTGTAATCATTTGTAATTTGATACTTATGTTCTTTTGGAGGACTAAAAACACTATTAGTCTAGGGTAAGGGGCGTTACATGTATGAGTTGTCAATATGGTCTATAAGGATACATGTGGAATCAAAGGTGAATAATTAAAAGTGTAAAGGTTGATGGATATACAGAATGTGGTGCATAATCATAAAATCACTAGGTAAATAATGATTCCTACATTTTTTATGAATATTACCTTGGTATGAATATTCAAATTTCCCTCTGGATGTCATGCACTTTGAGAAAGGTGTGGGATGAGACATGCCTTTAATACAAGGAGGTAGTGGTAATGGTAAGTGTGCCAACATCACATTGTGGCAATATTGTTGGTCACTTTATTGCATGAAGTGATGGTCGAAGAGAAGGGGTAGTGAATGCAAGTTACCCCCTTGAACCTATAAAAAGACAAAGTGGTTTATTGATAGAAACACATAATAAGCATGGCATAGAACAAGCATGGTGCAGGGGAAGCATGATGTGAAAGTTATACAGGTTTAGAAGACCATGGTGCAAGAGATCACAACATGAGAAGACAGTCAAAAAGGATACATAATAAATCGAGAACCCAAGAGTGAAGGGCTTAGAATATCAGTGGAAGACTTAAGGAGCACATGGGAAGTGAGAGATGGTTAAGGAATTATTATCAAGGATATAACAAACTTAAATCACACATGAGTTTATAAATACCATTGGTCACATTTATTGCATGAAGTGATGGTCGAAGAGGGAGGGGTGTTAAATGCAAGTTACCCCCTCAAACTTATATAAAGATAAAGCGATTTCTTTCACATTTCACTATTACTATGATTGAAAATTTACAGAGCCAAAGGAGTGAACTTGAGTTGTTGTAAAATACATTTAGTCAAGTGTAGAGTACTGATTTTTAGTTGATTCTTGGTCTTATTGTGTGTTTTAGCTAAAATAACTAACCAAAGCTAGGTGAATTGAAATAATGAGTAGGATCTCTTGAATTATAGGTTGAAAAGGTCGATGTCTGCCATTAATAGGCATTGAAACATGAGAGCCAAAATACTTAAAATAATGAAAATGTATTCATTTGGGAATATTAGATGGTCATGCTTCAGCCTTTAGGATCCACGAAGGGTGATGTAGCCTAAAAAAAAGGCCCAATAAAGTGAATCAATACCAATCATTCTAAAAGAAGAAGAACTAAGTATTGGTGGGGAAATAATTATAATCAGGGAAAAAATATACAAAGAATAAAATGTGCACATGGAAGATGAAGGAATAAGGATGGAATCCCAAATGATGAAGAAAACTCAAGCTCTTACACCTCTACCCTTGTTGATTGAGGAAATGCAGTACCCTGAGATGGTATTGTGTGTGAAAAAATGGGTATCTAATGTTCCCACCTGCACTGTGTTTGATTACAACCATTGGCAACCCATGAACAAAGTAGAACTACAAAATGATTATAAATTCATGCACCAAAACACCGGGAGTGAGTTGGTCTACAACATAAATATTTTCAATGACTTAGATTATGCTGGCCTTTTTCAATTATTCAACCTCCCCTACTTTGGAAAGCCTGTAGAAGCAGTCAAGTTTTCAATCTATTATGTGCATGAGGAATATACCTACTTTAGTGGGTGCTAGATGATAATCATAACTAATAGAATTAGTAAAGTATCAGGGTTACATTGCTCAAGTGTAGACCTTGAATATGATGTAGAGGAAATGATAGAGATAGAGAAGGTATCTATTGCACTTGAATATCAAAAACAAGGCCATGTTATGCATATCAAAAATCTCAAAGATCTTACCCTCTGAGTAGTCACATGCATTATAATGATGAAGGTTGGTAGTGGAGATAGATGGAAAGAGGTGGACATGGACCAACTATATGTTGCACACCAAGTCACCAAGGGGTTAATGTACAACTAGGTACTTTATTTTGCCAATAAAATTATAGAAAATATAGATAAGGCTCATCAAATGCCTAACCATAGGTTCTCATAGGGCGTGTTATTATTACTAATGGTGTTCGATGAAATTAATGTACTTGACTATACGTATGGAGAATTGAAATGGGTGTACCCACTTGATCATAAGTCCCCTTTGGAGTGGTACAAGGCATTCACTTGCCCTAGCTAGATTAATTTGTCTTATAAGCTTAAAATAAAGTTGTGGTATGATGAAAGCCTTTGGGAATGAGTGGTACATTCCAAAGGACTTGCCTACATAGGTTGATGATCAAGCCAAGTTTATTGTAAGGTAGCACTACTCCCTCATGCAGATCAGGATGACCCCATCTGGAGTTTTTTTTTGCTTGGATAAAGCTACCTTATATTTTCATGATGCGATACTTTATGAACTCTTTCAACTGTATATACAATGCACAATTGGTGATACTTGGAGATGAACAAATTGAATCAAAGGATCACACTCTTCACCAAATGTATGGATACCATGGGAAGAAATCTTATACATAAAATATTGAGTTAGACATGACCAACATCAAGGTACATTAAACCTTAGGTGGGGATTCCATTTATACTCTTTTCTATATGTTGAAACTAAAGATGAAATCTCTGAGAAATGTGGAGCCTAAAAAAGAGAAACTCCCCTTAGTGAGACCACTAAAAAGGAAGTCAAAGAGTTTTGAGAATGATGCCAACACAATCTCTTAGCGAAAACCTTTGAAAAGGCAAAGGACTTCCCAAGCATTGCTAGAAAGGGCTTCATCACGAAAAAGGTCTTCACCATCAAAGAGGGATCTACTAGTAAGTCATCTTGAAGGCTTAGCTCTAACAACACAAACTGATCCCTTAGAACATGGTATATAAGAGCCTAAGGATGGTGACAAGGAGGAGTTGTAAGAGCTACCAAAAATGACATTAAAGAAATTCGAAGTTGAACAAGAAGATACTGACTGTGAGAAGACACCCTCCCTAGTGTGAGAGGAAGAGACTACCCTTAACGAGATGCAGATGGAGATTAAAGATCTACTTGATGAACAGAGGGATGGATCTAAAGTAAAAGGAATTAATGGCCTCAACATTAGGACGACTTCCTAGGAGTAGGACACAAATGTCAAGACACTTGAGTGGGATCCCATAAAAGGGAAAGAGTTAGTTGATTTCATGATCAGAACAAAAAGGTCCAATATAGCCACCAACCTCCATGCCCAATACCAGACATGCATCCCTGATAAGCTATTGTATCTATATTCCCATCTTGATCAAGAGGATGTATCTATTTAAACCCAATATGATATGTCATTCTTGCTCTGCATGTATAATGAAGAATGCCATTTTGAGATGCCTTCTGATAGTCTTGTATTAGATCCACTAGTGGCAACACAACCCACAACTCTTTGGGTAGATCCCATCAGTTTATTTCTATATAGACTAACATGACACTCTTAAAAATGAAATCTAAGGTCACCCAACAAAATGTTCTTATAGAATCTGATGTACGATGGGATGAACAAATACATACTAAGGTAGTGGAGTTGTACAATAAAGAGGTTGCCAACCACACCAAATTGGAAGAAGAATTAGTGTAGCTGAAGCACCGATTGGATGTAGAGACAATTGCCATGGTAAAAATATTAAATATTTGTAAGGCTATTCTAAGCTAAGATCTAACACTCATAGATGAAGTCCCTTTTACTGGTGAGGCAATTGATAAATTGGAGATCCTCATGGACCTACTATTAAAATAGTGCAAAGAGCAGGCTGGGCTAAGAGAGGAAAACTATGGGAAGCAGAATAGTTTGCCAAAGTGATGGGGGTGTACAAGCATGCCTTACACAAAGTTGGGGATGTGATTCCCATTCCAAATAGGGTTTTTGAGAAGCTGGCATGGCCCATCAAAAATTGGGAAGCTTGGCTTCAAGCAGAAAAGCTTCAGCACAAATAATTGGCTAATACAACCCTCTTAATAAAAGATTGTATCAAGTGCATGAAAACATTCAAGGATGTAGAAGCTATGGAAGAGATAATAAGCATGCAAAAGTAAGAAATAAATTATAATTTTGCATCATTCTGAGGATAGGTTATAGTTGAGGTCACCATGCTTTAGGATGTTCATAAGGATGCTTCCACATCCCTTGAACGTTTGGTCAACAAAGCAAGCGAGTGTCTTGACCAACTCGAGGAGACCAAAAAGCTGAAAGTAGCCATTGAAGAAATAAAAACTAAGCTATTCAAAACCTTGTAACATTGGGAAGGTTTCAAGAAGTAGATCAAATAGGTTCGTCCTAGTTTTTTGGTAGAAGCCAAAACCGGTGTTTAGTTAGGGATGGACTAACAACATAGTGTGGGGTGATGTTAGACCCCAAATTTTGGATAAGCCTTTTGATAACAGTGTAGAAGAGGTATGGCATGAAACAAGCATGGTGCAGGAGAAACATGACATAAAATTTATACATGTGCAAAAGACCATGGTGCAAGAAATCACAACATGAGAAGACCCAATCAAAAAGGATGCATAATAAATGGAGAACCTTAGAGCAAAGGGTTCAGAATATCAATGGAAGATCTGAGGAGCGTGCAAGAAGTGGGAGATGGTTAAGGAATGATTCTTAGGGATAGAATAAACTTAAATCACACATGATTTTTAGCACCATACTGCATGAAGATAGACACTTGGAAATGAGGATCCAATATCGAATGAGAATATAGGGGCACAAAGGCTTGATTCCTAAGGAAACGATGTAGTTGGCTACCATGACTCTTTGTCCACTAGAGATCATTGGCTAGTCACTGAAGGTGTCATTACTATTATAACTACTTGGTCAAGAAGAACTAATTATAAATATCCCTATTTAGAGATTTGTAATGTTGTTGATAGTTGTTATATTATGATTGATTGTTGTTGATTATTCCATTGATGTAATCATGAATATCATTGTAATGTTGCTATTTTAATCCATTTTATAGCTGAATTATATCACTGAGTTACAACATGTGCTTGTATTGTAATTTGTGAATCTATTATGAATATAAGGAATATAATCTATATTCTCTAAATACTATCAATGTGGTATCTGGATATAATTATGATGGTAATTTTAATCATGATTGTTCACTTAGCTAAACTGAAGCCCACAAATATGTATTTATTTTTCTGGTTAGTCATTAAATAAAGCATATGTTTGAGCACCAATATATCACAAGTACACTTTCACACAATAAAATCCATAGGAACTAATTTCTTGTGACATGATTCGGGTGAACATGCAAGAACTCTAAGCCTTACATGAAATGCCAACATGCCAAGTTGTTGTGTCCTAGTCACTTTAGCACGCACCTAGGGAAAGGTCTAGATATAAAATTAGCTCAATAAAATTACTCTCAATTCTAGACCTTTTTCATTGTTAAGAGGCTCACATACATTATCTCTATGTGTTTATTAATTATCTCTTAGTCCAACCAATGTTATTATGATGAATCAAACCTCCTATCATACTTAAAATGATATAAGCATGCTTATCTTTTGTATTGACAAGTTTTGGACTTGTGCCTATTTTTCAGCTTCCCATACACTTGCATCCTCATCAAACACCTACATCGATGCAAGTTTCCCATCCCAACATAAGTGTGAAGTCCCCTAAAAGTCATCTAATGTATAAATGAAACATATCCCTATGGTCAGGCTAAGTGATTTAATGCAAGATATTATGCAAAAGGATTGATATATGTGCACTCACCCCGCCCGCCACCGCCCCCCCTGCCACCACACACACACACACACACGATCAACAATCATTCATTCCACACCTAGCATAAACCTAACAGAGACCAAACAACTCACAAGGCAACTTACAAAAAGCATTCAATCAAGCATTCAAGTTAGCAAAGCTTTCGTATTTTCCCTTATTTCTATATCAATCGTAGGGACAACACATCTATAGGTCCAAATTATAAAAGGAGAAGCCTAAGAGCCATATTTACTAAGTTACAAGCTAGGTTAATGTTGTACTTGTTTATCATATATTACATCCTTACGCACAAACAAACCCACACATAGGGGAGAACTACATGAGTCTAAAGTCCTCTTTAGATTAGTGGCTATATAGGAAACACCCTCTAATAAATGTTATTTAGGGTTAGTTCAACAACATGAACCCATTAATATATTTTTCCCATAGTCACTATGAAAATGTTTTGTTATTTGATAAGGAGTGATATTCCATGAGCTAGACTTAGCACATGAGAACAAAGGTGACATAGAACCCAAAACATCTTAGGTGGTTGTATCTAGATCAAATAAATATTTCATACTAGACACCAATGTCAAGGTTAGATATAAGTATCAATGCAACTATCTAAGGTCAATGCAAGTTTCTGAGTTCATAGATGTGTTTAATCCATAATTTGATGGTAGTCTCGTAATCTACTTCCTTATTGATTCTTGCCTATTCTAGATCCATATCTGTACTAGCATCAGAGCCATCTAAGTATATTATTTTCATTATCATTGTAATATATAACATAGATGTACTTTTTATTTTTATCATATCTCATTAGATAAATTCAAAATATTTTTTATGTGAGTTTTTAAATTAATTGACATGCTATATAGATAATTTACCACCCTTCTGCCTTAGGCTATCTCTATCCCCTTTAACCCTAAATTTCTCAATCTATATTTTAGGGTTAAACATTTGGTGAACCCAACCTCTTATTATTCATTTACAAACCTATCCTGATTCAGGGCTTCCAACCTCTTAGGGTTTCAACTTGTTGGGATTGACTTTTAGATCTAAAACTTTACCCTAGGGTTTTACCCTTTTTTGGTTACAAGGGCTTTGTGTGCATATGTTTGCAAGTTTATTCTTCCTTGATTATCACAGTTAGGCCTCTAAATATATCCATTTAAAAATTTCTTGAAGGTATTTTCTACTTAGGTTGGTATACTCAAGAACCTCTTTTTATTCGCCAAAATTTGATACAAATTTTTCATTTTTTTCAATTTGTTATTTTTAGTAAATATTTACATACAAGATGAATGGTGTACTTATTTTGTAATTAATTTTTGGGTTTCATGAAGAATAGTATTTTATTCAAAAATATCTCTCAGATATATAAAATAAATTCATGTTTTATTAAAATTATTGATTCTTTATTTGGAATATTCTAGGGTTTTGCTCTTGAAGCATCCCACATTGTTTGGCCTATCTATGATTCAGATTTTTTTTTAAATTCCTCATAATTTTTTCATAATCATATTGCTAAAAAAAACCTCTTTTTTTTTCCAAACTATTGTATGGATGTTGTGAATTTAGCATTTTACTATTTTTAGTAAATTTAGACCTACAAGTCGTACATTATACTTTTTGTTTTGCTATTTTTTGGGTCATGTAATTTCTTGTTTTTCAATAAAACATGTTTTATATTCCAAAAAATATCAATCAATAATTTTATATTGATTTATCTTCATTTTACACACTATGGTGACCTTGAACTTTGGTCTCAAAACCCTAGTTGACTTATGGATTTTTGGATTTACTTTTTTCTGAATTTTGCTTTTGAATTGTTCAAAATTTAAAAATCAGATTTTCCCCTTTTCTAAAAACATATTTAATATGGATATACCTCTTAGTTACTTCATTTTACATTACATCATGCTATTTTTTACTTGCTCTGTTTCATGTATGATGAAATCAATTAAAGAAGTAACCAACTTAATCCATATAATGTGAGGGTTTTAAAAAAAATCAGAATTTAAGCTCACTTTACAACTCTTATTGCAATAGTAGTGGGCATCTTCCTCATAACCCTAATGAGGGTGATATCTACCATCCCTCTGACTAGGTCCATGTTATCACTCCTTTAAGGGCTAAGGTAGATGGTGTATGTATCTATATTCAATCTAAGGTACTTAGGGTTTGTGCTTGCGAAGTCTTAAAACATCAAATCATCCTAATATGCAATTCAATAGAAGAGTGGCAAAATAATTTTAGTCCAAATATCATAAATCCCCCTTTAAAAATCTTATTACAATAGTAGTGGGCCTCTTCCTCATAACCCTAGGAAGGGTGATATCTACCATCCCTCTAAATAGGTCCATGCTATCATTCCTTCAAGGGGTAAGGTAGATGGTATATGTATGCATATTCAATTTGAAGTACCTATGGTTTGTGCTTGTGAATCCTTAAAAGATCAAATACTACTTATATTCAAGTTAATAGAAGAGTGACAAAACAATTTTAATTTAAAGATCACATTGTTGGCAAATCAAATTACATACCTACAGAATCCAACACATGGTAGTGTTAATTATGTGTTTGCATCCTCACCTAACAATGTTGTACCAAACAAGGTTTCCTATCCAAATACAAAGCTATAAAAAAACACATATAAAATGAGTGATTCAAATATGTTACCAAAGGTTACTAGGAGACCAAGTGAAATCCTAGAGGAGATGCTCAGAAACAAAGTGATCCAACAACCACCTCCACATCCTATAAGGAGATCCAAATATTATTATGCATATCATAGAATGCATGGGCATCATATATATTATTGTTTGTCTTGATCATATCATCGATACATCAACCAAGAAACCCATTCAAATTATGAGTACCTCTCTTAAACCACAAATACCAAAACAACAAATGTGGTTACCAAAGAAAAATTCAAAGTAAAAATAGTTGCCAATATCAAAATTAGAGCAAGAAAAGGTTCAAAAAGAAAAATCAAATCAAGAAAAGGATACAAATTTACCTTTCAATAATGATACTCATTTTTTCAAAAATTATTGTTTTGGAAATAAATATTTACAAAACTTTGGTTATCATGGTCAAGGATTGGGAAAACATCCCCAAAGCATCACTCATGTTATTTCCACATCTAATCATAATAACCATCAAGGCTTGGGCTATAATGGCAATACTAATGCCAATCATATAAAGATACATTTTGCCAATGCAAAAGAACACAACCCTATAAATGATAACAAGTCCAATAATAAAGCACAAATAGAAAAGATAACATCTCTAATAGCGCAAAGGGCACATCAAATATTCAAACCAATATTTTTAATAAAAGAAGTCAAAAAGAAAGAGGCAATTGAAAAATATAAGATTCCAAATATTGTTAATAAGAAGAAAACTAAAAGCCTTTCTTCAAATTAGGCCAAATTGATTGCTCATATAAATGGTAAACAATATTTAGATGAATAATTCAACAAACTATGTTATGATCCACTCAATAACTTACCATGTAATTTATTCATACCTACAGGACCTAGTAATTATCGATTAAGTCCATCACTGGTAAATGTTAAACCAAATATACCAAATACAAACTTACTAAAAGAGCATGATACACTTTCTAATTTTGATATATACACATATGGTATATCTTGTTCAGGATGGTTTATACATTTATCACTCCTCATAGATTCTCATCCTCATCTTGAGATCATAAGATAGTCCTTTCATGTCAAATATTCAAAAAATACAAAATAAAAAAATTTAAAAAATCTATTTTTTTTTTCAATAGTCAAGGGTTTTATTAGCTCCTTGGCATATATGTTATTGGTTCCATGTTGGTAGATGGCATATTAGTCTTTTCTACATACATGTGTTTCACGCATCTTTTGAGTGTGATACGGGCATACACAAATACATGATCTATGCACTTTCAAATGTTGGGCCTTCCCTCTATTCATTGCATGTGGACATTGGGGTCATCTGCTTCTTTGATCATGATACATATAGATTATATTATTCTATGAATACTTTACATTATCATGTTTGAGATTATATACTTACACATGCCTTTATCCATGCTTATATCTTTCAAAATTTACTTGATATGCTATGTACTTAACATTTTTTGCTAACACATATGATCCATGGGCTAGTATGTTATGCTATGTTGGTTTATTATTATCCATGATTTGCTTTTTTCACTTCATTGATTTTGTTTCGTGTTTGCTAATTTCATGCATTATATTACTTGTTCAAACATTTGAATATGTTCCATTGATTTTGGCCCCCGTGCCTATGTTTGCCTATTATGGCATTTACATATGTCATGGTTTGTTGTATGTTGACATTTGACTATATCATTCCCTTCTTTGTGGACATTTGAATAAGTCATGCCCCTTAGATTGTGAGACATTTGAATATGCCCCTTGTTTCAGGTCTCTTTAGACCATTGTCTTTTGATTTTATTTTCAGTTCTCTTGTGTGTGTGCTTGATTGCTTGTTGAGCCAGTATTGTTATTATCTAGATGTTGTCATGATCTGTATCATGCATCTCAGGACTGAATGTTATCACATTCTACACACTTCATTGATATATATACCTATACATGTTTTTCCTATATGCCACAAGATACATTCATTGATATATCATGCATCTCAGGACTTATTGTTACTTCCCCTCACCTCAAAAGGGTGGAATATTACTAGGGGCATGCAAAGAGGTGTGGCTTTCACATTCTTCATAGATTTGGATTATAATAGGGGCATATTTTGAAAACATGTTCTTTACACTCATATCAATTCACATATTTAGATATACATGGGGGCATGTTTTAGATACATGTTCTCCACACTTACATCAATTTTTAGTTTCCAATTATAGTGGGGGTATGTTATGGAAACATGTTCTCCACACTTACATAGTTTGTAAATTGTCTAAAATTCATAGTTATATGTTTCAAATACATAATTATGGCATAATTATATGCATTGTACCATTGTTATACCTAGGTTTCAACATGAGACATACATAAGGTGCATATGCTATGCAAAAGAGCACCTAAAATTACAAAATCTAATCATCTTCAAATTTGAAACACTTCTACAAACTTTAGCTCACCAAGTTAGACTGTTACAGACTATATTGAGCTAATCTACTGCAGTAGTTGGTTCAATTTTGGTATGGTTGAGATGATTAAATCACTCAATCTTTCCAATTTTATAGGCTAGACTTCATTACATCATCCAACCTCGCCATATTCACAAATTGAGTTAACTTGGTTTACTCATGCTCACTAGGTTATAAGTATGATTAGGTTACACAATCGAGCTAATCTCAACTACCAGGTGGCAACTCACCTTTTTATCCAATGTTAGGGGCATGTGTCCTATAATCTTTATTTATTTATGTAATTTATAGATTGTAAATTTTTCCTAATCTCATCTCTAATGGTTCATAATGACACATATTTTCAAATCAAATTGCCAAAAGGTAATGTAGTTACATCGATACATTGGTGTACTCCTAAACCTCACTCTCTTTATATTTAAATCATTTCAATGATTTTGATTTCATATTATACGAACTAATTATACACTATAATGTACTCTTGGTTGCAGGTCAGTCACTAGAAAAGGACTCAAGTTGGAGTCGTACAATGGTAAGGTGTGTTATACACACCCAAGTACACATTTGTTTTCATTTAAACTAGTAATTTCATTACTAGAATAAAGGGGGGGGGAATGTAGACAATATTTATAAATTATATAGCACCTCAATCTTGTACACTTATAAAATATAGACCTTAGATGTTCCTCTTAGTTATAGTCCTTTTCTTCTACCAAAAAGCTTGCATACACTATCTCTCTATGCCTATTACTTATCTCTTGGTCTAACCAATGCTATTTTTATGACTCAAACATTTTATCACACTTGGAATGATATAAATTTGCTTATCTTTTGTCTCTACAAGTTATAGACCTATGCTTATTTTACAACTTCCTGAATACTTACATCCTAATCAGATGTTATTATTGATGAACATATCATAATGTGTTGAGTTGTGGAGCTAAAAGCTTCACTAATGAGCTAATCTAGAGGTTGCTGGGCTTACACAATAACTGACATTGGTCATCTTTCGGTCATAACCAACTGACATCGGTTAGGGTCGACCGGCATCGGTCATCTTCAGATCAGAATCAACCGACATCGGTTAGGGGTCGGCCAACATTGGTCATCTTCAGATCGACACCGACTTCTGTGCATTTCCAAAATTGATATTTTTAGGAGAATAGTTAGTTTGTATGTAAAGACTAAAATTAGTCTCGAGTCTATTTTTCTAATTATTGTTTGATTTCAATTCTATTTAAGAGACCCATGGGGCAGTATTATAAAGGGGGAACAATTCAGTAATTGAGTTGGTTGTAATTGATTGAGAGAGAGAGAGAACTCTTGAAGGAGAATTACTGTACATCTAAGAGGTGTGAGGAGAGAGAGGTTTTCTCATTGTATTTCCTTCTAGAAGAGTTTAATACAGATCAATTATTTCTCGTATCTCCTATTATTTGTTGTTTCTGATTTCTAGTTAATTATTACTTCTGATTTCAATTTTGTGTTTAGTTGCTTATACAAAAGTAATCAATTGTACTCTAAGATCCTAACAACTGGTATCAGAGCTCTAAACACTAACAACTATTATTAGAGCTCTAAACACTAACATAATGCTGGTCATTAGAGACCTTGGTTATGCACGTATAAACAACTGAATGCCATCTATGCAAAAAATCAAAGATTGACTCACCCTTAGCCTACACCATGGAGTTGAGTGACTAGATGCTAAGGTTAAAGGGTCTATAAATATTAAAATATTGGAGGAAATAATCTAGAAGGAGCTAGAAACTAGAGAGCGAATCTGGAGGCAAATTCTAAAACCAGACAAGAGCTTTAGCTCATAGAGAATGAGAGAAGATCTTCAACAACAACACCTTCATCATATTCCCAATCCATACACACCATCATGAATGTTTTAATATGCTTCATAGGATTGGATTCTCGAGTCCCATTGATCTTTGGCAGTTTAGGGATAGGAGTAGGGAAGGGATTAACACGCACCCAAGGGGCTAGAGGATTTTGACAAAGATCCTCATAAGCATGGTTGATAGTAGGCTATCAATGAGCTCCAAGAGGGGGCTTGTGATGATAACGATGTTTCCTATGCCCATAATCATCATCATAACCATAGTTATAGAGAGCATGATGTCAAGGTGGCTCCTGATAAGGAGGTCAATCATAATGGAAATCATCTCTAGCATGAGGTGGGGAATGACCATGAAAAGTGTGATGGTCCCCACGGGGCTGATGGGAAGATGTGGCATACTCATAAAAATGGCCATGATGATCAAAATCTCCATGATTTTGGTTAGATACCATTAAATGAGGATCATCTGATGGTTGCTGAGACTCACAATATGCATCCCATGGATCTCTAGTCTATAGATGGTGATCAAAATCAACATGCTCATCAAAAACTTTGAAAGAAGGGCTATGAGGATGAAAAAAACCTTCATGACAAAAAATATATTCCCAAGTGGGAATACGTATGATCTACAATATGGGTATGCAAATGTTCTTGCGGGAGAGGTTCCTACCAAAAAAGTAGGGAACTTACACGAGAACTAGTCAAGGTACTTGACACTAAATGGGTATGACCTCTATCTCTAGAGGATGTACATAATCAACTCCTAAGGGGATAAAGATGCACTTCATTAACTTGAAGACATCTATAGCAATAATAAATTATTGCACATAACTCATCTGGTCCTAATTGGTTAAGAGGATTCTCATCACCTCACATGGGTGACTGAGATACATCACGAGGATGAGCGGAAACATCCTCAAATGAATGAAGCTTAGACTGGTGAAAAGTAGACTAAGGCTATTGGTTGTAGTCCTACCAATATTATTCCCTTTCGAATGTGAGAGGGTGTAGACTACCATGCTGGGTCAAGGGAGGCTCCTAGATCCTATAGTGTCTATGGTGTTCTATTGTAGTTGTGGCTTGCTCATGACTAAGCTCAGAGATGAGCCTTGATTCCATTAGGAGTGATGTTCCAAGGGTGGGAGGTTAGCCATGGGTGTAATGAAATAAGAAAAACATAAAAGACAAAAAGAAAGGCAAACTGAAGGAGAACCAATAGGGAGAATAACACAAAACCAAATTAAAATACAATAACCAAGGTGAGAGTCAAAACACAATTGAAAGCAAAGCCTAACAACTAACAGAGGGGAATTGGCTAAGAGAGCTCTAAATAGGGTGGAACTAGCATGAGACCATATGTGAGGTCCTATAAGGTGTGCCATAATGTAGATCCAATAATCTAAAAAAAACCACTAGTGTTTGACAAGGTGTTAAAGCAAACCACTAAGAGGTTAGAAGGCTAAGGGGTTCTATGGGCTACAAGAGGTCTATAATGGCTATTTAATTTGTTGACTTGCACTAGGATATAGATAAACTTGTAAACCAGGTTGGGGATAGTACAAAAGAGTGCAGAAAGTATGCAATAACCTCTAGTGGATCCAACCATAGTAAAGAAAGTAGCTAAAACTATACCATGGATTACATAAACAATACAAAGCAATAATACTGAATGAAATGAGATAACCAATGAAATGTAAATCTACCAAATAAGGCACTTTGAGGCCAACTAAAAGATGTTTTTAGCAATAAAGACATTTTCAAGCAAGGGTTTAGGAGCATGCCTATTCTATATTTGAGCTACCTTTCCAAAGCAATACTATTGTTTTCTATTAATGCAATATTCTAGTTTTAGCAAGAGAGGGAGAGAATGTTTGAGCAAGTTTTCTAGTGTGTTTTGCACATGTATATCTCTAGTATTCAATGAGGAAGGGTTATAAAGAGATCAATAACATGTAAAAAAGGAATATTTTAAGCAATAAAAGTATTCTTCAAACATATATAAATGCAATAAACTTTGAAAGCTACTCTAAGGAATATACAAAACAACTATTTTGTTAAAATAGTTTAAACCCTATCATATACACTACACAAACAAAGGAGTTTCACTTTGCAAATCAAAGTGCCCTCAAATCAAGCTCAAAGATGAAGTGCAGATGTTATACCAATCAGGAATCCAAGCTAGGAATCAATGTAGGAGGAAGACCAAACTAGGTGCAAGGCAGAGTCCAAACCAAGAGCCAAAAGCTGTGGAGGTGAAGGGGAAACCATCAATCTATGGAAGAGCCAATGAAAAGAGCACAAAATAAGTATAATGAAGTTTTGAGGGAGTGAGGAGTAACCTAAAATATTTAGGAAAATTGTTAATAGAAATGAGAATCACCAATGGAAGCTGTAGTAGTATAGGGCATCCCCAATCACAAAGGAAGCTATTGTGCCAAGCAAAAATCAAGAGAGATTCAACGAGGTAGTCAAACTTCTAATGATATGATCAAGTGGGAAGATTAGATTAAGATAATGATCAAGAGAGAGACTCAAATGAATGATTAAGATATATATATCTCAACCCTAATCCACCAAAAGACCAAAAAGTAGTCATTTTTAGCCATTTGGGACCAAATAGGGGTCTTTTTCACGCATTCTGCCTAGGCCATGGCTTTTTTGAGGGAAACATGTGGCATAGGCCACAATTTTCCTCCCTAAGATATGGCCTAGGTCAAATAGAGGCCTAATATGGTCAACAAATCCTTGAAAGGGCCCCGTGGGGTCCCTAGAGGGTCTGTCTGGCATGAGAAGAGACCAAGGTGGACTAGGGATGTGTGAGGGATGATAATATCATACATGAAACATATAATAAAGTGGTAGATGAATCTAAATGGGATAACCAGTGTTGATAGTCTATAAATGAGCCAATGTGTAATCATAGGGAGGAGTAGGGTCATGGGAAGTATGATTACAGGAATAACATATCTATTGGTCTAAAATATTGAAGGAACACACCAAGATCCATATTTTTTAAGTTACAAGCTAGGTCAATATTGTGTTTTCTTATCACATATTTCATCCTTATGCACACAAAAGCCCACACATAGGGGATAACTATATGAGTCTGAGACCCTCTTTGGTATAGTGGCTATGTATGCAACACCCACTGATATAGGGGTCTTTGGTATTAGCTCGACAACTTGATCTCACTAACCCATTTTCCCCACAGTCACTACAAAGATGAAAAACTAAGGTTTTAATATTTGACAAGGAATAATAGTCCATGAACTAAAACTGAGCACACTAGAGTGAAGGTGACACAAAATGTAGAACATTCCATGTGGTCACATCCAGATCTAGTAGGTATTCAATATTAGACACCTACTGCAAGTTATATAGAAGGATCAATACAACCATTTGAGGTCAATGTAAGTGTCTGAGGTCATAGAGGTGTTTAATCCATTTTATGATGATGGTCTTAGAATCTCCTTCCATTATGATTCCTTCATGTTCTAAATCTATATTTGTATTAACATCAGAACCAACTAAATATCTTGTTTTTATTATCATTGTAATATTTAGCATAGTTGTAGTTTATATTTTTAGCATATCTCAATATATAAATTTAGAATATTGTTTATTTGAGTTTTAAAATTAATTAGCCTGCTATAGAGATAGTTTACAACCCTTGTGACCTAGGCTATCTCTATCCCCTTTTACCCTAGATTCCTCAATCTAGATTTTAAGGTTAAATAGTTGTACCTTTTCTTCTTTTTGTTTCAATGTGATAACTTTTTATTGTGCTACAATATCCATTTATTTGATTGTCTTCATGAGATGTGGTGGAGTTGTCTCTTTTAACTCTTAAATAGGAGTTGATAAATCAAGAGATGACTGTGAATCAGATGATGAGGTCAATATGATCATAATACCTCTTCATGCTGATGCTTTGTGTCTAGAAGAGGGTTAAAGCATGAGATTATTCTTCACTCTCTTGTAAGCTTAGATTATCTCTTGTATCTATTGTTCAGATCCTTGAGCTTATTGAGGTTCAAATTCCAAAAGAGGATATGTAAAGGAAACCATATATTCCTTGATTTTTAGTGACACTCTGGACATAAAATGGATCCTTTTGTTACACAATAGAGTTAACAGTGGGATTTCCTATAATGAGGATTGTTCTCCCTATGTAGTGGAATATCCTATAGCTAGATTTGCATGAAAGAGCCTGGTTTGAAAGTGTTTGTGTGTTGCTTCTTGGCCAATAATATTTACTATTATTGAAGGAGGAGGTTGGGTGATATCAACCCACAAGTCTTATCTCACCTGAGTGTGCACTTGGAAGGTGCATACATCCTTTAAAAAGAAAAAATCCTTCAATTCTTCATGATCATAGACCTCCTTACCATGTTTTCAAGCATTGACTATAACACTTCATGTTAATTAAAACCTAACTCTGCAATATCACATTCTACAGTGATTTTTGGTATATCCCTATTATCAAGCCAAGATTTGGTGTGATGTGTCATTTTCTTAGGTGGTGGAGGTGAATCTCGCACACTAGTGCCTTCTGCTTACCCTTGTCATCTTTTAATAGAGTTGGTTTTATATGTAGTGGTGCATGTGCTTGTGCCTGGGATTATGAAGGTAAGGGTTGTTGTGAACTTGGAGGCATAAGCTATAAGTGTTGTACTGATCTAGAAACTAAGGATTTTTATCGTAGGACTTCTACCTTGGCATGTAACATGGTAATAAAGAAGGGTAGTGGAGTGGTTGTTGCTTTGGGTAATTCATGGACTCTGATGTGAATCTCATTATGTAGCTTTATGATATATGGATGCTGCCTTAGATACTACAACATGTCTTGGGTAACCTAGGGTGTGAGATAATTAGGGATTAAATCTCAATCAACAATTGATTACAATATTGCCTTGACTTGGTCTAGGTGAGGTTGATAAATGCATTTTCAAGCTAAAAATCTTCATCAAGGTTATGTGGGCCTTGAGGTGACTTCCACTAGGTTAAACATAGTAGTAGGACCAAAAACTAGTATTAGAACTCTTGCAATGTTATAGTGAGTACCTTCTCAAATTTGGTTATGAGCTCAGAATCCAAAAGTTTAGGCTAATTGATGTTCTCATGCATCCTAATCATTAATTAGGCAATGTTAATGACCCTTTGTTTTGCCTGATATGTGCTTTTAGTGGTCTACCATAACCGTTTGGTGATGTAATTTGAGATAATGCACACCAAATTGTTGTCCATCATGTAGATATGAATATGCTTGGATGCTTTATATACTTTTCCTTTGTATCTAAATGAATTATTAAAGACTTAGTTTTGTGAGGCAGAAGAGATTTACCCGATTTGAGAGCCCTGTTGATCGTGCCATGGTTGCAGTGTTGATGAAAATGGTGACATCCTATGAAATATGAATCACACCCTCAATATATATGTTGAGTAATGTGAGCAACACCTCATCCAACTACCCAAAAGTAGGAATATTAATGAATCTCTCTTCATTGAAACCTCACAGAGGGTGTTGGAGTGTTAGGGCTAATACTTCTGTTTATTTGGATTAGTTATGGTTAAACTAGTGGCCTTTACAACATCAATGAAATCAAAGGGGTTTAGCTCATGGTATCTAGTTTGTTGGAGTGCCAAACCAATTCCCATTTAGTCATTTTGTGCATCCATAAGAAGGATTAAAATTTGTGCATTATCCATGTTTCCTATTGTAGACAAGTTTGAATTTTTTTTGGATTGGAGTAGTGGTGTGGAAGAATTTGTGCATAATTGATTGAATTAGACTTAGATCACAAAGTTATCTTGTTCGTAGATGTGTGTAATGTCCTTGTATTCTTCATTCCCATTGTTATATATATTCTACCACTCAAATCCATATGATAGAAAGGTTTTAAATGTATTGAGCTGGTTGTGCATGATTTTGCCTTAAAAATAATTAAAAATCAGTTGCAGATGATGTGATGGTTGTTATTATGTGTCTATAAAATCTGAGTCCTTTTGGTGGTAGTTATTGATGTAATGCATTATCTTCTCACCAATCCAATTTATTTTATGATACATCATTTCATTTTGACATTTGATATGCTTAGGGAAAGATACAATGTTTGAAGTGTATCGTCATTAAGTTTTGAAAGACCATTGATTGTCCTTTCTCTATACATTGGTTGTCAACACCTCATTATTATATTTAATTGATGATCCCCATATGATAATTACTATGTTATATACCCATTGAGGATAATCATTGTGTTGGATAAAATTAATGAATAACAACTGCTGTAGTTCTTTTTTGATAAAAAGTGCTACACGAGGATGCATTTTTCAAAAAAATTGTTTTACTAGTTTAGCTTCAAGAATGGTGATGATGTTATGGATGACTATTGCAAGATCTATTCCTAACATACCACTATAATACCAAGCAAAGGCTTGGATATGATTAGGAAGGAATGTTGCAAAATATTGGTGTTCTTGAGAATCTAGGGATTGGCTGACTTTGATGTTTTGCAGGACCTTGAGTGTTCCTATGTTAATATTAGTTGTGACTTCATTTAGAATACTAGGATAATTAGAAGGTATGATATTATTTAGCTATGAATCCCTACCCATAAATTTGTTAAAATAGAGTCATCGGCCTGACACTCCATTACATGGACTAAGGAGGAATCTTTATCTATTAGGTCAGGAAAAGTTAGGGGAAGGTATAGGGTTTTTTCATTTTTTTTATAAGTTAGTCATTGAGGGTGATTTTTTTGATAAGTTAGTGGTTGAGGGTCATGGTACTAATTAAAAAAAAGGTTAGGTAGGATGGAAATGGTGTTGTTGGTTGTTGTAGGAGAATCGAGTGGGGATGATGATGCTTTATCATCCATATTTACAAACATATTAGACAATAAAGCACAATCATTATCAGCTTCAGGAGTTTTCTTAAAAATGATGCCATGATTTTTGTGTGGTTTTCTAATGTCATTTATTGTAACTTCATAGATTCATTGTTTATAATGTCCTAGGCTAAAGCCTTTCCAAGCACATCATTGCATATAGGTTTGTGCGAAGTGTGGTTTATCAAGAAAGGAAAAGTTAGACAATAATGGTTTGGTACATGTTTGACTTTCCCCATATAAAGGGGACTGATCAATTCCCCCATAGATTAAGTGTGTTTAGAGGTAAGGGGGTTGAAGGGGATAATATCTCATAGGTTTGGTTGGTAACTACACTATTGGTTAGGGCATCCATATTCCTGAGGGGTTGATAAAGTGCTAAGAGTTAATAATTGATACTCCCCTAAAAAGAGCTATTAAAATGCCAATTCAAGGGAGTTTTCATTAGGGATAGGGGATGAGGGTATTGCATAACTAGTTGATGTTTCCCCCAAAACTAATGGGATTGAGTTACTTAGGGGGATCAAGGCATCATGAGGTTGATAAGTCAAGTTAAACGTCTTAAACGGATGTGGGTCTTCTCAAATGACATGGATCTTATCTTCATGTTCATATTTAAGGCATCAAGGTAAAGTAGAGGGGACATAATGCATAATTCATATCCAAGGACATCCTAGTAGGATGATATATTGAAATTCTCCCTTTATCACATAAAATAGCTCTGGGAGAGTACGTATACCTTCTTGGATGGGGATGATGATTGTACCTAATGTGGGGGAAACAGTGTCATTAAAGGCTCATTGGATGGTTGGAGATTGAGCCATAATAGTTTTTGGTAATTGAAGTTACCTAAAAGTGTTTGAGAAAATAATATTTATACTGGCTCCATTATCAATCATAACTCTTTTGATATGTGTTTGATTAACTTGGGCAATGATAAATAATAGTGGGTCATGGTCTTTGAGTTGTAATGAATATATTTTAGAATCATGAAATATGATAGATGATGACTTTTGTAAGGATCCAATGAAGGCTGATAGAGGCTGAGGTTTGTTTGATTATACTTGGGTGGCCTGGAAGGATTCTATCATAGCTTCGTGATATTACATATAATTTTGGATAAGTTTGTATAAAGACATTTTGAAGATAAGTTGGTGGAGTTGTTTCAAAACTAATATCTATATTAACTTCAAGGGTTTGTTATTCTATGTTTTCCCTCAAATAAAAACTTTGGGTTTTGGGACACTTTGGTTTTGTTAAGATTTTGTGTTTTATGATCTTGTGTCTAGGATCAAGTGGCTAAATGTATTACATCTATTTGAAATAATAGTTGGTGTTGGGCCCCTAGCTGATTATGTATAGGATTCATGCTAAATGACATCCACATCAGTGTGAAGGAATCATTTTGTGTTATAGTTAGCCTTTTGGCATTTTGGTGCCAGCTAGAGGGTGCAACTCATATCTTGCACTAGTTGGCAGGAGGCTAACTATCTCCTAGATTTTTAAGGCATCTTCTAGGATTGGGAAGATGTGGTGACTAGATCATAGAGTTTTTAAGGTTATAGAGTAGGTGATTATGATGACCAAGCTCTAGCTCAACACTCGATGTGCACCTTCCACCCTGACAAAGATGCTCTTACAAGCTATTTAAGGAGCTTAAACCAAATGAAGCAGGAGATGGAGAATTATAGTGGAGATCTAGAAAAATTACTCCTCAATAGACATTGCTTTGACAACCATTAGGCATCATAATAGTATGGAATCCATGAAGGCTCCACTTATAATTGCCAAGCTTGCCTATGAGCCTTTAGATTGTTAAGTAGGATGATCTGAACATATATTCTACCATGAACTCTATACTCTATTTTTAATTTTGATTAATGATGAAGATGGTTTTAGTAAAACATGAGGTTTCTAGTTTATGAGACTTTTATATCACTTATTAAATTGCAATGGATGTAATGCCATATTTTAAATACAACTATGCTAAGTAATGTTTATGCATGTTACTAGTTTGCATCTTTAATGGATTCCCTACAAACTTTCATGACGTAGTCTTTATTTCACATAGAGAATGAGTATATATTTTACACCAAGTGTTCCTACCCTTGTTAGGAGCACGTATCTAACATGAGTAGTTTGAGTGAAATCAACCTTTTAACCCTTCAAGTTTCCATATGACACTAGGCTTAGTCCACAAGAGGCTTGTGCCTATAGATCTACCTAAAGCTTTCATTGAATTGATCAAGTCCCCTAATTGAAGTCTTGTGTCATGGCACAACTAGCCCAACACGGGCCTTGATTCCTTCTCAGCTGCACTTTTGGTGAGTGCATAAGGCCTATGCCTTATGTGGAGTGATGCCGGTGCAACTGGGTGTTCAAATATTGAGTGCAAAAGGAGTATCCCATGCTTGCATTTGGTTGTAATAAACTGATAATTAACTAAGACAACTTTGTGATATTTTCCACAACATTTTGGTTGTGTTGAATTTTATTACTATGATGGTACAACAAAATGATGTACCAACTTTCCCTTGTAAACACCAAGCACTGGATGTAATAGGTGGAAGATAGTTTTGCATTGAAGCATCCAACTTATAGAGGATAAAGGCCAAGAAAATAGGTTTAGAACAACCTATATGATGATTTATACGAGGTCTTTTTCTATGAGTTACTTGAGCATGTGTACAAGTGGTTGGTTGCATATTCAACCCATAGAAGGAGAAGCTATGGATAGGGCTATGAGTGGACAAAGGATCACCACTTACATAAGCTTGAGACCCTGGATGTTACTTGGACTAGAGCAATAGATAAATGGTGTCAAGGAGCTCTGAATAGTTACATACTTGAGTTTGTAGTCTCAACATATTCATGCCTTGAGGAAGTAGAGTACTAGTTTTTGTGTGACCCTAGAGGCATGTTTGTCAAGGAATTCAACATAGAGCTCAAAAAACTAATGGTGAATTATGGTTTTGAAACTTTGGGAATGGAAGGCTAAAGTCCTTTTGTGTATGAGTAGCATAAAGGGGGAGAAGGGGATGTGTAGATGAGGCATAATGGAAGGGGATGAGAAAATTGATACCCAAGAGCTTAGAAGATATACCTATAATAAGAGACAACACCGAATGATGGAAGATCTAGAACCTAGAAGTGCTGAGAGAACCTATAACAAGTGAAAAGGGCATGGGGAAGGATCTCTTATAATATAACAATGGATGTATGAGAGATATACTGAAGTGATAGATCAAGCTCAACACTTGATAGGTGTGGAATTCACTGGGTTCCTATGGAATTTGGTGACTATAGATATTGTTGACATGCTTACCCTCTTTTATTCTATGACACATGCTCATGCATTAGATCCCCCACTTAAAAAAGAATAAAGTAATAATTGACTCCGTTGATGACTTAAATCTTAGATGTTTTGTAGACTTAGGTTACAACTTTGTGATTGAACAGATTATTTCATACAAGGAGGTGAGTGTAACTACCTCTAGAACATTAGGTGATAGATCACCACAATTGAACTTGAATGTGAGCATACCAACTTATCTGATGTCAGTAACACAAAGTGGGCAATAACCTACAAGAAGTGGTCTAGTGCCACAAGTAAGTAAAATAGTGCCAATGACATCAACTATGCCAACAATAATGATGGGACTAACACCTAACCCCATGGTTGGAGGCATTGGAGAACCACCTCCAAGACAAGTACCAGGGGGACAAGCATCTCAAATACTTGCTACCCCCTACAACAAATATACTAAAAAATGCCTATGTACTTGCTAGAGTATCATGGTATGGAAAATGCTACATAACATGTGCTGAAGTGTGAATTATAGTGGTGCATGTGGGGAATAACCCAATTAGAGCACAAGGTTACCTAGTTTGTGACCACTTTACTTGATCATGCTCACACCTGGTGTTGTAGACTTAGATTACACCCTAGTTAAGCAAAGGATTGTTCAGGTTCTCTTGCTCAAACCTAGTCCAACATGGGAATGACCCTAGGCTATGGGTTACCTAATCTTGGGTCAGACCTTTAGAGTTTTTAATGAGGCTAGCTCCTCTAATGTGACCCAACCACCTTTGATCAATTAACATCAATTTGAGGATGTTGAGTCATAATCCATCAAATAGGAACAAGTCCCAAAGGACCTTGAAACACTAAATGCCCCACTGTCTTCCTCAATAATGCTTGATATTCTTTATGTTATTAGGAAATTACTTGAGCTTGCTCATTTATGTTCTTTCTAACATTCTCTATGCATTCACCGTTATTCCATTATTCTAAATTTTGAATATAGATCTATTATGGATGAAAACCAATTACCCTATTGGTTTTCATATAGGTATGATTACAAATGAAGATCTATAGGTTAGGGTTTATTAAATCTGGATGAGATGTAAAACCTATGTCTAAAATCTCTTTAAAAAATTTATAGGGCTTTAATGGTGTTAGACGGCTTTTCAAGGTCTACTTTTGGTAACTTAGATCATGTTTGATCTTATATTTATGTATTCTACCTGCTTGGGGTGGTAAAATCCTTTGTCTAACGTGTCTACCTTTGTGGCAGCCCTTTGAAATATTTGCTCTAGTTCAACCTAAATAGTGTTTGACCTCCTTTTGAAGTACCTAGATTTAAAATTTAAATTTTAGTCATTGATCTTAATCTGGGCTCCTTAATCATGACATTTGTCAACTCCTCATTCGTTTTATGGGTCCTACAGTCAGTTCCATCTTGTTCCTACACTTGTGCCATGTGGTATTATTTTATTTATCCCTATGATACATTGAATCTTTGACCTCTTGCTCACAATATATATAATTTTATATGTTGGATTGTGTACCTTTGATTTACCTAGACATACTAGCTTTATTAGTCACTGTGTGCCATTAGATCTTCACTTGAGCTCCTATAATTTTAACACTTGTCAACTCCTCATTCACTCTGAGGATTTAGTGACTAGTTGACCTCTCACTCATCATCGATATACGTATGGGAACCTAAGATCTTACCACTTATTAGCCACACGTTCAATCTTAGGATACGCTAGCCTTTTGACTACAAACACATTATTGATCTTTGATGCACAATTTAACACATTCTATTGGATCTTTTGGAACCACCGACATCATTGATCCCCTGATCGCTATTAGATTTTGACTCAAACTTCTATGATTTAGACACTTGTTAGCTATGCATTCATCCTTAATAACATTTGAATTTAAATTACTATGTCATGAGGCCCAAATTTGACATCTGAACACACTTCCTAGACTACTGGATCACTTTTGAAGGTTTATATCTTGAGATAGAAAACTCATCAAGATATGAAATTTGTAGGGGATGATCTTGGTTTGAAGAACCTCATGTTTGTGAAATCCTTTAGCTTTGATAGGTTTCTTGAGCATACTTATAACATGCACAAGAGAAATGGATTATTCATGTTTACATGATGTGCCATGACAGTCTGGCTTCTCTAGGCTTGTGCAAGTAATTTTTTCTCCCTTTAATGCTCTGAGGCTTTGAGAAAACCTGCTTCATGTTCCCTGAATGCCATAAACACCATGGAAACTGATTGGATATTCACTCTTGAAATTCTAGACCTGTTTCTAAGCCATTTGATCATTTACTTCATTAGGAGCTCTGCTCATCCTCTCTATCCAGGCAAAAGCTTGGTATGTGGGCCAAATTGGACAACATTTCTAGTGACTCAGCTGGCTTGACCATCCTACTGGTCATGGAACTTATAATTTGATCAAGCTGGCTCATGATGAATAGATAAATGAAGTATTACTTACAAAAGAATTTTACCTGACTCTTGGAAACACCCTGAAGCAAAGAGACACACACAAATAGTATGAGAGAAATGAAACACACCAAAAAACTACCTAAACAATAGGAAAACAACAAATAGAGCAATTTGCAAGATCACTTGGAAGTAAAGACAAACCTATCTAGCTATGTACAAGATTATGAGACAACACTTATTATCATAATTTAAGATACCTCCCATTGACAGGGATGGGAAGGATCTCTCCATTCAACCTAGAAAGATCAAAGGCATTGCTCTCCTTGAAACCTATGATAACATAAGGCCCACTCCAAAAACTGTTTAACTTAGAGTGCTTTCCTGGTTTTGCACGGTCCTCATCCCATTTTAGGACTATATCACCTTATTAGAATGTCTTTGAGAAAGCTTTCTTGTCAAGTGACCTCTTCACTTGTTGCTGCTTGAACCACATAATATGCATAGTACTGTCCCTTATCTCCTCCAACTATCTTAGCTCATTCAACCTTATCTGCATAACATCATCCTCTAGGAGCTCAAGTTGGTGTGCTAGCTGTGATGTAGGAAGTTCAAGAGATATAGGAAGTTTGGATTCTTTCCCATAGACAAGAAGGTATAGGGAGTGTCCAGTAGCTTTCTTAGGTGTCACTCTATCTACCCAATGGGTAGTCCTTAGTCTAGTATGCCACTCCCTCTGACCATCCTCCATAGTTCTCTTGATAATCCTCAACAAGTTCTTATTTGTGGATTCTGCTAGTCCATTGACCTATGGGTAATAGTTAGAGGATGCCTTGAGGTAAATTCCATGTGAAAGATCCTTCTCACATATCTTGTTGCTGCTGAAGGCCAATGTATTATCAGAAATGATTGTATAAGGCACACCGAATCTATTCACAAGGCTATCATAAAAGTCCAAAACATAAACATCATTAGCTTCCTTGAGGGTAGTTGCTTCAAACCACCTTGTAAAGTAGTCTATATCTATAATGATCCATTTTTGTCCTTTACTTGAAGGGGGTTGTATCATCCCTATGAAATCTAAGCCCCATTACATAAAATGTTATTCTACTTGTATGGGTTGCAAGGGAAGGGCAACGAGTTTCTACTTGCCAACAAACATTGCATATTTTGGGAATTTCCTTACCTAAGAGTGTGCATCTCTAAACATTGTGGGCCAAAAGTACCCATCTCTAATGATCTTAGAGGTTCTAGTCTTGGCAATAAATTTCCCACTAGCTAGACCTTCATGGAACTACTCAAGTAAATTGTCTATTTGGCATGATTTCACACACCTCAAAAGCATGCCTCCGATGTCTCTCTTGAAAATTACTCCATCTATCAGTTCATAAGGTATACTCTACAACCTAAAGTGCCTTCTCTTAGCTTTATCTAGTCTCATAGGACATTGGCCTAACTCACAAAATTTGAGTATATCATGTGTCCAACTTAAAGGTGTGTTGTTTGTAGCTGCCTATTGGATATTATGGACTACCAACACTTAATCTATATTTTTTTAACCTCTTCTGCAAGGTGTTCACATAACCCTCTTCCCCTTATAAGTTTTGTAACTCTAACTTCAAGGTCATACTCTATGCATTTTTTCACCCATCCAACTCTTCTCTCATTAAGGTCTCTGTTGAGTGTAACCTATTCAATGCTTGGGTGTACCACCATGAGTATGATATTACTATTGGAGACCATGTGCCTAAATTTATTCAAACCTCTCACTACTGCAAGTACATGTTTCTCTATGAGGCTATACATCTCTTCATACCCCTCTAAGGCATAACTAAAAAAAGCAATAGGCTATTCCAAACATTGCTCATTCTACTACATCAACATGGTAAAGATTGCATCCAATGTAGGGAAGGCATACAAGTAGAATTATTTGTTATAATAAGGATCAAGAAGTGTATGGGCATGAGAGATGGCCTCTTTGATGGCCCCAAAACTCTTCTTACCTTATTTGGTCCATGTAAACTCCTTGCATTTTCTTAACATCTGAGTAAGAGGCTTAACCAACTCTATAAAGCCTAGGATAAACCTTCTTATAAAATTATTTTTTCCTAAGAAACTTTGTAGACCCTTCTTATGATTGGGCAAGGGTAAGATTAAGATGGACTCAAATATTTTAGGATCTATGGAAAGACCATCCTTAGACACTACATGGCTTAATAACCTGCCCTCATGAACACCAAATATACATTTTTTAGGATTCAATGACATACCAAATTCTTTGCATCTTTTAAATACTAACCTCAAGTGAGCAATGTGATCAGCTGGATCCTTTGAGAAAACAATGATGTCATCTAGGTAGATGATCACCATGTCATTGATCAAACCTTCAAAGGCAACATCCATTGCCCTCTAGAAAGTTGCTCTAGCATTGGATAGTCTAAAGGGCATTTCATATATGCATAAGTGCCCCACTTTGTGGTGAAGGTAGTCTTATGCCTATCTTCTTTCTTGACCATAATCTGATTATAACTAGAGTAGCCATCAAGCAATGAGAATCTCTGAGAACCTGCCACCTTTTGAAGAATCTAATCCATTGAGGCTAGTGGGTAATGGTATTTTAGGAACACTTTATTGAGTTCCCTAAAGTCAACACATAATCATATTTCCCCATTATTCTTCCTCACTAGAACAAGGTTTGCCACCCATGAGGAATGTTTAATGGGGAATATTATCTTTGATTTAATCAACTTAAATAGCTCCCTTCTCATCAACTCCTCCACTTTTGGGTTGATAGGCCTTTGTTTCTACCTAACTAGTTTTGTATTTCTCTCTAGTTTAATGGTATGTTGTGTAAGTTTGGGATTAAAACCCTTCAAATACTCACATTCCCATGCAAATACATTAGAGAAGTATTGGCATAAATTAACAAATGCAAATCTCTCTTCTACTGTGTTAATATTTCATAACTCCAATAATTTATCTTTGAAGATCTCTATCCTTTCATAATGTTCCTCCTTGGCTGAGATACATGCCTTGCCTCTTCTCACTTGGTCATCTTCATTTAAGATGCTTTCCAATGTCACAAGATCCTTAGGTAGCTTTTTAGATATAAACTACACTATATGATCATCATACTGATGTTGGAATTTGTTTTGATTCTTATGGTATAATTTTGCTTCCTGCATTATAAAACATATAATTTGCTCATCATTATCAAACACCTACCAACTCACCTCATTGTCAGGTATAGTTGGCTTGCATATGAACTTGACCTTGTCTTGACTCTGGTTTCCTTTCACTCCTTATACGACTTCATACTGAGTTCCAATGGATGCAAGCCTATCTACATGTTGATTTGCCTCTTTGATATAGATTGTATATTGAATGCCAAAAAGTCCTCTATGAGATCCCATACATGATGCTTGTAGGTTTTCAAATGATGGTTCTTTATTTCACTTATTCCCCTCACTTGCTGCATTACAAGCTCGCTATCACCCTTGACTTGAATAAATTTGACACCTCTTCTTCTTGCATCTTGCAAACCATATATAAGGGCTTCATATTCAGTTGTGTTGAAAGTGCAACTGAATTGAAATCTTGTAGCTGAATAGTAGTTCTGATATGAGGGTGAAACCAACATGGCTCCAGCTCTACTACCATTCTTTAACCTTGACCTATCAAGTAATAAAGTCCATAGACCATCTTCCTCTTGAGTTTTGTTAGTTAGGCAAGGTATAACAACACACTCTTCATGCGTACAATACACCCCTAAGCCTACTTGTTCAATATTAGTGTAGGGATCAAATCCATGATTGTCAACTTCCCATTCATCCAAGTATAGGTCTAAAATTCCCTCATTATGGTCACGAGGTTGTTGTTCAATATTATTTTCATCCTCATCTAATATGGTATAGTTGACATTTGCAAGGTTAGGCATATAGGGCTCTAGATGGAACCTAGAGATAGGTTCTGACCTAATAGTGACCCTAGTCCCATATCTGGTCTTGAAAACCATGTATAACTAGTTAGAGGATAAATAGCCCCCAATTTTTGTAGTAAAGTCCTTAGATAGGCATAAGGAAAAATAGGGGGGTAGGTCTACAACCATTACATCATGAATGATGACACAATTTGGGCAAGCTACCAATGTGATCTTAAGATCTTTCAATATACCTACTATTTTAGTGGGTAAACCATTCAAATAGAAAACACCTTTTTCATTAGGCACATACTTAAGCTCAAGCTTATCTGCTATGGCTTTAGGCATAACTAAGGTTGAATCATGTGAATCTATCATAAAATTGTGCACTAAACAGTCATCTATGATGACTGAAGAATATAATGGAGGGGGTTTGACAACCTTAGGGGGATGATAAACATTATGAACTTGATCTTGACTAGGAGCTTAACTAGGAACTTGAATTTTACTAGGTTGACTACTATTTGTAAAAACAATGTTCACCTTATTAAGTTTCTTGTTCACATGAGAAATATTGGATAGATCTTGCTAAAGGATCTCTTTCTATCCTAGAATAGATAGAGTATCATACCTAGACATAGTGACATTAGCCTTTTTAATATGATCTACAATATTGAAATGAAGATAAGTGCCTTTAAACTGCACCTTGGAAGTAAAAGTATCACATGGTATATGAGTGACATGAGGAACAAAAGGAAACTTCTATTGCTACCCATGATGTTGAGGTATTTATTGAGTTATACGAGCTTTAAAAACTATATTTAAAGTGGTAGGATGATGAATGACTTGTGGAGGTGTTGAATAAGCCTTAGGCTACCTCAAATTATCATCCAACATCCTCATCTTAGCCCTTATATTGGCTGCAACTGGTTCATCTACCCTTTGTGTAGTCTGCCCCATGTTTACTACTACATGCTCAAACATATGATCCCCTTCTTGAAATTTTATGCACATGGTATTAGCTAGTGCCTTAATCATGCTTCCTTGCTGTTGAATTTTAGCTTATGATGATGTCATGGCATGTATGTTATCTTGATTCATTAGAGGGCCTTATGGTGGAGGAGGCATTATGTGCTGACTTTGGAATGAAGGAACATGCTACCAAATAGGATCCTGATACATTTTTCCATTTGTAGCCATTACAATCTCATTTTAATACCCTCTTGATTTTCATTGACCCTCTTGTGTAAGGTTATTTTGTATGGGGACTAAGGCTCTTGAGCTATTTGTAGTTATGGGGTTGTAACTATTATAAGATCTACCTTGATTAATTTGGCCTTAGGCTTGTTGATTTGATGGATAAGGGGTCATATTGTAGGATTTAGTAGGGTATTAAGATTGGAAGGGACCTTGGTATGGCCTATATGAAGTTTATTTTTGTCTCTCTAAATCCACTAGCTTGTTGTTTTGTGCGTTCAACAAGCTCTCAATCCTTGTAAATTTATCCACTTGACTATCGACAGGTTAGGCTTAATTATTAGGAGTGGGAAATAGAGAAGTGGTAGGTAGGGTTGGATAAAGCTCAGGAAACAATGGCGTGAGAGGTCTTGGCATGAGTTTTGCTACTTGTATCAAACAATTTTCTACCCTTATAGATATCTCATAAACCCCAAGCAGAGTTGTCCCGCCCATAGATTGGATCATGACTATAATGTCTAAATTCAATGCTCTCAAATAGTAAATAAAATCATAATTAGGTGTGGGATTAATGCTTACAGGGATCCTATCCCAAGTCTTTTGGAATCTATAGTTGAAATCAACCATAAATTCTTGGGATGCCCTCTTGAGTGATGTGAGTTGTTCAATAAGTGACACATGGTCACTTTTATCCTTAAAATGTTTACATAGGCACTCACCAAACTCATCTCAAGTATTGATTGAGGGAGGAGATATACCCATATACCACTGTAGGGCTTTGCCTTTCAAGGATGTGGCTAGTAGTATCATGGCTATATTCTCTTGCATAATGTTATATACCGAATGAAGGTTTGAAATGTTAGCTATGTTCTCTATAGGGGTGGTGGAGTTTTCTATTATAAACTATGGTAGATTATTTAAAGAGGAAATAGGGATATAATCATGTTATTGAAGGTTAAGGGGGATGCCACCATTAAAGGGTACAAAAGCTTGAATTCTAGGCCTTGCCATTTAATAGTGGGGGTTGCACTGCTTAAAACAATACAATGACCAAGAGATGAATAATTCTTTTGGGAATAAGGACTTATCCTATTGAGTCTTGATATTTTATATGAAATATAAGGTAGCTCAATGAATTCAAAGGGAATACCGTTACTAGCTAGCCTTTTAGTAACCTTTGGCATGAGAGGTGTTATCTGGATGATGTTATAAACTCTACAACATGGAGAATCCTCAACTTCTGATGATGGTAGATGCCTCCCTTTGCTAAAAATACTTGTTTTCAACTCTAAAATTTAGCTATTCTGAAGATAATATGTCCCACCAGGCATGCCAAAAACTATTGTAGACTTAAATTGCACCCTAGCTAAGGAAATGATTATTTATGTCCTCTTGCTCAAACCTAGTCCAATATGGGAATGACCCTAAGCTATGGGTTACTTAATCTTGGGTCAGACCTATAGAGTTTTTAATGAGGCTAACTCCTCTGATATTAAAATATAGTTATTCTCCTAAATCTATACTTATACCAAGAAAAAGGGAAAGGGAAGAAATCTAAAAGGAATAAAACCTAGTCTAAATGGTGATGCATCGAATGTTCGATGATCCACTCTAAGTTTAGACACTTTTATGAATACTAATGAATCTAATTAGGACATGAAATAATCAAGGTTCAAAAAATGAGTATTTTGTATGAGGGCTAAAAAGAGACCTATATAACTTGAAGGATAAAAAGAGATAGGTTTAATCAAAACACTATGGACTTATGACATTTTAAGGGAAACCTCACTAGATAACACTTCACACAACCTGCAAGAAGCCAAAAGACTTGAATCAAGGTATATGAAGGACATAGCTCTTGAAAATTTTTATAGGGATTTAATGGCATATATGGCT
Source organism: Torreya grandis (assembly GCA_037957365.1). Classification (NCBI taxonomy): domain Eukaryota; kingdom Viridiplantae; phylum Streptophyta; class Pinopsida; order Cupressales; family Taxaceae; genus Torreya; species Torreya grandis. The sequence goes on from JARHVA010000088.1 coordinate 868,515, forward strand.
TTGTAGAGTCTGCTCTTGGTATCATTTATATATTCTACCTACTTGGGGTGGTAAAATCCTTTGTCCAATGTGTTCACCTTTGAGGCATCCCCTTGAAATATTTTATCTAGTTTGATATGAATAGTGTTAGACTTCTATTTGAAGTCCTTGGCTTTTGACTTTTAATTTTAGCTATTGATCTTAATCTGGGCTCCTTGATCATGACATTTGTTAGCTTCTCATTCATTCTATGGGTCCTATAGTCAGTTCCATCCTATTCCTACACTTGTGCCACATGGTATTCTAATATTCATCCCCAAGATTTGCTAACTCTTTGACCTCTCACTCACCATAAATATAATTTTTTACACTAGATCACACACCATTGATTTACTTGGACCTACTGGATTTATCAATCACCACATGCTATTAGGCTTGAGTTCCCATGATCTTGACACCTATCAGCTCCCTATTCATTCTTGGGATCTATTGACTAGTTAACCTCTCACTCACCATTGATCTACATATGGGCCCACAATATCTTTCCACTTGTCATTCATGTGTTCAATCTTAGGATACACTGACCTTTTGACTCCAAACTCATTTTTGATCTTCGATACATGATTTAACTTGCTCCATTGGATCTTCTAGACCCAATGACATCATTGATCACTCGCTCGCCATTAGATATTAAATCAAGATTCCATGATTTGGATACTTTTTAATTGTGCATTCATCCTCAAGAACATTTATATTTAAATAACTATTTCATGAGGCCTAATTTTGACGTCTGCATGTATGTGCTAGACTGCTAGATCACTTTTGAAGCTTTATATCTTGACATAGGAAACTCATCAAGCTATGAAATTTTCAAGGGATGATCTTGGAATGAATAACCTCATGTCTATGAAATCCTTAGATTTGAAAGGTTTCTTGAGAATACTTACAAAATGCACAAGTGAATTGGCTTGTTCATGTTTTCATGATGTGCTATGATTGTCTGGCTTCTCTAGGCTTGTGGGAGTCCTTTTTTCTCCCTTCAAGGCTCTGAGGATTTGAGAAAACATAATTCATGATCCCTTATTTACATGAACACCATGGAAACCTATTATATCTTCACTCTTACAATTCCTTACCTGTTTCTAAGCTATTTGATCATTTACTCCATTAGGAACTTTGCTCATCCTCTCTATCCAGGCAAAAGCTTGGTATGGGGGCCAAATTGGTCAACACTTGGTATAGGAAATTTTATCCTAATTAGGCCATGGTTGACTATTATACCCTAAAGGATACATTCTTAAAGGAATTTGACATTCAAGAGTTTGAACAATAGAGCATCATTGCACTAAAAGAGATTACCCAAGGACTCTTAGAGAGTGTGCACTTATACGATGCAAGTTTCAAAAATATCATATGAAATATCTCATATGATAGTCACCCTTTCCAACATGTGCATTGGTTCATTGGGGGGTTGTTCATGCCATTCCAAAAAGCACTTTTGATGAAGACTTTTACAAAACCTTGAGAAGCGCTTGAAGTTGCGCTTGGAGCCGAGGTATTCAGAAGTGAAGATACCAAGATTAGCCCATTTTTGGAATAACATATTACATCTATGGCCTCTTATCTTCAAAATCTTATTTCCAACTCATTACATGACATTTAAAGTGGACTATGGTGCACTAATTGTGAATTAGAGGGCCATAATAGGACCAACTACTCATAAAAGAATATGCACACTTTGATTTTAAGTTGTGAAGTCTATCGAGAGGTGAATGAAATTTGAAACTAACCTTTATTATAATGTGCTAGCCAAGTCAACATAACCATCTATTATTGGTTATGTAACACTTGCACCTATACCACTACTGATTTTTGAGTGATTGATGAAATGCATGAGAAGATGAAAAGAGGTACATGGTAGGCCATCACAATAGTTGGAGGGCAAAAAACCAAGGTAATAAGGGTTGCAACCAATATAACATAGGCTTCATAATGTAATGAGGCACTGGAGGGTAAGGTAGAGGATGCAGTGATGGAAGGTTCCCACCGCACTCATGTTATTAGTGTGGCTCAATAGAGTACTATCAACATGACTTCCCTATACATCCCATGTGTGGGTATTTTTGAGGGTCCCATAAGGTCAAATAATGCCCTGACCTATACAAAATGTTAACCCAATGTAGGCTTGGTGTAGATAAAGGTGTAGGAATGATCAGGCATGAGAAAAAAATGGAAAAAAGGAACCTAAAGATGTAATCTATACACAAATAAGAAGTCAAAGTATAGGTAACTACATGTAATAGATTCACCACTCAATCACCAATTGTTATAAAACCTAAGTTATGCCTCAAGTATGGGGATAAGGGTCACAAATAGTGCATAACATGACCTAAACCCAAAGCTATGCAATACCTAAACCCAACTCACCAAAAAAATGTGTTATAATAGGCTATGAGTGTCATCTAAAACTTGCAAGGGGAGATCCAATTAGTATGAGACGTAGAAGTGTAGGTTATTGCCTCTTGTAAGAAGTAAGATAGCTAGGAAACTAAGATACAAGAATTAATTGAGATCTTGTACCTCCTATAGATAGAGGGAATGCTGCCCTTATTGAAGAACTTGCTCCTAGAGCATGCTTGTCAAAAGAAATTTGAGGTCATTATTTCATTATATAAAATGTGAAATATGACAAAGAAATCTTGGTGGATACCACTATTGAGGGATGGTCTATCTATGAGGTTCTTGTAGACATAGGCACTGAGGTCAATATCTTGACCAATAATGCTTAGGAGAAAATGGGTAGGCTAGCCTTGAGGCCTTCCCCTCATGTACTCTTCATGGCTAATAAAACACAAGTGAAACCTATCAAAATTATGAAGAGTATAATTATAGATGTCGTGCTCACCAAATTCCATGTTAACTTTGAAGTAATAAAATTAATAGAGTAGGATAACTACTCAGTGTTGTTAGGAAGGTCATGGTGTTATGCAAACAATACAAATATGCACTTCAAAAGGAGCTACATGATATTTGAGAATAGAAATATGAGGGTAGTTATACACCCCTAAAATGAATAAGGATCCCCATGTGTTGAGAGCATGGACATCGAAAATGAGATCAACCACATCTATAACATCATAGTGTAAAGCATTAAGACTCTAGACCCAACTAATTAAGGAATCCTCTCTTGGGAGGATGGATAATCAGCCTTAGATACCATAGACATTGTTTGTGATTGATGGGTCGAGGAAGCATATGAGGCCACTGGTTAAAGATGCTACTTAGTGCATGTAAAGGCACAAAAACTAGTAAGGACTGGTTGGGTATATATTGATCATGCTTTTAAAATATGGGTCCCTTACACCAAAAAGGGAAAAATATTGTTTCACCTTAGTAAGGTCAAACTTGTAGTGCTCCCAAGATATGTAGGGAGTAATCCAGTGGAAGCCTATGTCTATGACCTTGAATCATACATCCCAAAAGAGGTGGATATAATGGGTGCACTAATGTATACATTAAAGAACACCACCACTCATTGGTGGGTATTATAAAATCCTAGCTTTCCAACTTGGAAAGAGGTGAAGGCATTCATTTGCACTATATTCAAAAATATTAATAATAACTTGGACATCTCAACTTACTCTAGTGACTCCAACCCTATCGCACATATATGTCTTTGTGAAGAAATGTGGATTATTTGTGACAAAAATTCTCTAAAGAATCTACAAGTTCATGCCATCATATGACCTTAAAGACTTGGGCATGAGCATGGTACGTATTCAATGAGATGTGCTATGAGACAACCAATTGGGATGCACTTAAGGAGGAGTTTGTTCACACCTCCTTTTCTTTGTAGAACCTTGAATTGATTGAGCCACTACAACTAGTTTGAAGGTCAATATTTAAAGACACTACAATATTTTAGGAATATATAAAAGATATGTTCAGAAAACAAGGGTTAGCACTCCAAAACTTATTCAAAGAGAAAACTCTCAATAGTGACTCTAGTGAGGAAGATTATGACATATGGAAGGTATGCAATTGGAAGAATTCGATAGGCAAAAAGAAGTTAGTGTGCCAGATTGAAGACAATATCCCAGAAGAAGAAGACCCTACCCATATTTGGGTAGAGATAAATGAGGGTATTAGACAAGTCAAGGATTCACACCAGGAGAAGAATGAACCCTATCGAGCATCATTAAAAACTACCAAGGTATATATTAGTTTAGAGGGGAAACCAAAAACTACCACTATGGTTACCTATAGGTTTGACAACTGGCATGCATTTTGGATCTCTTAAAGTTATTCCTAGACTTGTTCCCTCAGAATTATAGGGATATGAAAGGCACACATCCATCCCTCAGGAATATGAGCATCAAACTAGTTGATGATGCAAGACTTGTCAAGAAGTGACATTACAAGATAAACCCAAATATTTGTGTCAAGGTAAAGATGGAGATTGATGACATCCTAGACACTAATGTCACTTACCCTATGTAGGAATATGAATGGATTATCCCAATGGTCATCATCATTAAAAAGGATGGGTGCATCTAAATTTGTGTTGACTATAGGCTGTTAAATACCACGTGTGACTGACATCTTTCCAACTCCATTCACCGATGAAGTATTGGATGGTGTTATAGGTTGTGAGATATACACCTTTAATGATGTGTTTTTAGGATACCATTAAGTCCAGGTCAAATAAGATAAGCCTAAAATAACCTTTGCAACTAAATGGGGTTATTTTACTTACAACATGATGCCCTTTGGGCTAAAGAATGTGTCAGCTATGTATTTCCTAAGTGGTGATCACTACTTTCAAAGACTTCATTCATAAGTTCCTCCAAGTATACTTAGATGATTGGATAGTGTATGGTCTAGTGAAGGGTCACTATGACAACTTTCACTTTATATTCTAAAGGTGCAGATAGTTACAAATTTCATTAAACCTCAAGAAGTGTGTTTTCACAAAACCATTTGGCACTTTGCTTGGGCACATCATTTGTAAGGATAGTCTATTCATTAATTCAAAAAACATTTCAATCATCCTTCAGATCTAGACCCCATCAATTTAAAAATACATTCATGCCTTTTTTAGACATTATGGGTACTACAGGTAGTTCATAAGGAACTATGTTAAGATTGTAGTGCCACTAGAAGAGCTCTTATGAAAGGATGGCCTATTTTATTGGGGTGAAATGTAAGAAAATGCCTATTATATTATAATTTACCCATTGGGAAACTCCCTTTCATGTCCATGTCGATGCCTTTAATATCATAATCAATGCCATTGTGGTGCAACTAGGCAAGGGAAAAATAGATCACCCTATTTTCTTGACAAGTCAAAAACTAAGAAAGGCATAACATAACTACACCACAACTGAGTGTGAGATGATTTTCATAGTCTAAGCCCTATAGAAGTTCTGATAATATTTGTTGGTGACTGTAGACATCCAATTCCTAACACTATTTGTGTTGAAATTGTCAATCTTACTTGAATTACACTCAACTACCCAATTTAGGTCAAAATCACTAAAATATGCTAAATAGTTTAAACTTGTCATTTAAAAGTGTCAATTTAGGCCAAATTATCTCTAAATGGGGCAATGAATTTTATGTGACACCTAACTTTGATTAATTCATTTTCAGTCAACATAATGATTTCACCTTTTTGTGCTCTGGATCACTCTTTTCTTCTACCTTTGTTATTTTGTGTTGACAACATCCTAAATGAGAATATGGTTCCAACACATCTAACATCACCTTTCAATTCTTCTCAAGTCAAATTACAACCTAGTAATATGACTTTTAGATCATTTTGATTAATTGAGAGCCAATTTCCAAAGAATTGAACAACTATTGATTAATCTTGTTTAAGGTTAATTAATTCAAATCAAGATCTTAAGTAGATTTTCCATATCGATTATTGAATATTTCTTTTTTGAAATTGACTCCTATTAACTTCATCACTTAATGACATTATTTTTGGGAGGACATCCGTAGGCCATAAATACATAAAATATCTAAATTATGGCCTCTCATGCCTCTTTAATGCCTCCCATACCTCATTAATGCCACTTCTTCCCAAATCATGATGAGGATATTCATAGATTTAATTACAAATATTAGATTAATTCGTGGCCAAAAATCTCAATCTTGAGATGGATGGTCATGGTTGATCCTGACCAATCTAAAAAAATTATAAATAAAATTCCTCACACCATCATTTTTAAGCTAAAATTGTGTAAAATTATAATGCTAAAATCTCTCCACAAGTCATTTGTGTTTTAATTATTATGTTATTTGCATTTAGATTAGCTTTATTGATAGGTGAAATTGATAATTTATATCATGAGCCTAGGTTTTGCATAGAGTTATTGAGGCAATGGAGGAGCAAAGAAGTCATTATTGACAAATACTAGAGCTTTAGATCAAGGGGATAACATGCTTGGAGCTGCCTTTGAGTAATGGAGTCATTTGGGAAGGTAATGGTTGATTGCTTTCTTTCATTTGTATCTTGTTATTATTAACAACCACTGTATGAATAGATTGACTTTGTTTATTAAATTATTTATGTATTTTTTAAATTTATTTGACTAATAATTGATCAACAACCATCGTAATCCACTCTACATTTTGGCATGTCCGGTGGGACACGATTATGCACCCCACATATTTAAATAAAAATAAATATTAAAATAGATCTTATTTTTAATCCATTTATTATTTTTTTTGAATTTTTTACAAGTTTTTTATACTAGTTTCATCTTAATTCTCTAAAATTTTTATTAAAATTTGATTTGTAGTTTAGAAGTTATGACTCTTTTAGTGACTATTACTTTTTGTTTTCTATTTTTTTGGTAAAAATAGATAGTAAAAAGTCAATAATTTTTTTATATTAACTATTTGGATCTAAATTTTTATAAATACATGCAGATTAGAGTTATTGACAACCTCTAAAATTTTTGTGACAAACTGATATATATTTTAAAAGATATGATTAAAATACTAACTACATGTTTTTATGTTTTATGTGTTTTAACCTTCTAACTTGTTGTTTGCATGTTTCATAGGTTTATTATTATTATTATTATTATTATTATTATTATTATTATTATTATTTTATATTTTTTGAGTTTTTTTATAGAGTTTTTTGCTAACCATTACCTAACTTAATGTGTTTATCTTTTATGGTTTTGTCTTCAGATCAATAGGTCATCCAAACCCAAGAGCATACTTTTCAAGTTTAATTGTTTGATTTGAAAAAGTGCTTCAAATATAAACTACATGCTGACCATTTTCTTGTAGGACCTACTTGGAAAGTGATCCATTTGTGCTTAGTTAAGTCTTTTTAACCTCTTTTTAGATGCTTAAAAAGAATTAGAAACATTTTCATGTAGTGCTTAAGGAAAAATTACTTATTTATATAAAATATATTTTTTAATTATTTTTTAAAGGTTTTTGCAACTTAAGGCTAAGGGGACAATGAAAACCACCAAACACTTCAATTAGTGATTTAAAATACAACACACTTCAAAGTTTTATTTTAAGTAAGTCATTTATCATTGTTTGCTTAGTTTAAATTTGTTTGAGCAAAAAAGAAGTTGTGCGTGTATGCTTTCCCCCATCCTCTATAGGGAACTTGTGGGATCAAAAGTGCCATCTTCATTTCAAATTTCCTTAATCCAAAAACATAAAAGAGATGTTTTGAAGGCTCTCCCCAAGACCTGCATGTTTTGGGTGATCTAGAAACAACCTTTAAATCTCTTTTACTTAGTTTTTATTTTTATTGCATCTTGACTTGTGAGCGGGATTTCATCACCTCCCATAAGTTCTTCAGAGAAACTTTGACCCAAGGTTTCATCTCCCAACATCATCTTCAACTCTTCTCCATGGGGGGGGGGTATATAAATTAGAATCACCCCACTAAGATGGTGGTTTGAATGGTTAAATCATCTTCTATCACTAGGGCTAAGCCTATGACGTGTGATTGTGTTGGACATCGCACTACACTGAGCAAATAATGGATGTAGTGGTTGTAAAAAAGGTAAGACCTTTTTACAATAAACGATATGATGTGCACCCAATTAACATGTTGCTTATCTCACATTTTGATGTGAAAGTCTTGTGTATTTGATCCATCTAGACACATTAAAAAACTTGCTAATTTAGTTAACCCCACTTTACCGTACCTTGTCAATTTAGGGCTTAAGATGATTAATTAGTTGATTTGTATTTGTATTAGATTATTTGGTCTTGTTTTGGGTAAAAAATTGCTTGTTAACCAAACATCATAACCTAACACATTGTCCACCAATTTCTAGAATAATGAGGCATTATGCTGTCTAAGTGAAAATAATCTTTTTTCTTATTTAAATTGTCATTTAAAACATTGTCATATCATCAATTTTGGTGCAGTTATGCTACCCATTTGAGTCTAGATCATTTGCCAAATTTTTTGAAGTCCCTCATTGATAATTTAAATTCAAAATTGGATTTTTCTAAGTTTTAAAGGTTGATGTGTTAAATTGGGTTTGCTATTTACACTTGACTTGTTTTAACTTGGGTTCAATTTCCCATTTGAATTGAGGTCCATTTATAGACTCATCATCACATTATCATCTTTGGTGGACTCAAGTCATATTGCGTATCACTCACACTTTGAGTCTTATAACACATTTTATAATACCATTCCTATTACCATGTCGTGATGTTGTGCCACCCATTTGGTTTTAGATTTATACTCAAGAATTCTTGCATGTTTCCACATCATGAGTTTCTTGGTTTGCATTGTCTCATTCATGATCCAAAAGGCTTTATTCTAGTTTTCTTTTAGCAACTCATTGAAGTTGAACTATCTTTTATGATATCGACGTATCTCGAAAGTCTACATTTTAGTGTACTAGTGACACTCTACGATTTTTGAGTTATCATACCCTCTTCTAATTTATATGATTTCAACCCTACCCAAGGTTGAGTAATTTCATGAACACATTATTCTAATTGTGTGTGGTTTCAAGCCACCCTCCTTTTATAGTCTATTTGGTACCTTAGTCACTTGTTTAGAAGAAAGATCAAGCCTCATATCTTATTTACACATTTGCAAAACATTGATCCAAAGTTAGTCAAACATACAAGGCAAACCTTTCTAGACATGACTCAAAGGTTCACTCATAATGGGGTCCCTTACAACCCTAACTATGAGGATGATCACTTTTATGATGCAAAAGATAATTCTGTTGTATTAAAGGATATTCTTACAACTATAGGGTCTGAAGGGGATTATACTAAATATCAAGAGAACCAAGATGAAACCCTCCTTTTTATATGGAGCAATTGCACACCTTAGTTAGAAAAGGAGAATAACAAGAGTAAGAGCAAGCTTTTGCACAATCAAACATACCTTCTTCCTCTAAAAAAGGTAAATAAATACTTATAGAGTTTGAACTAGCTGATCAAGATCATGTTAATAAGATTAAGAAAATAAGTCAACGGTATGTTGATCAGCTTATCACAGACTTAATCGAATCTCTTATTACTACTTCAATCCACAAAGATGCCTCTAAGGAACAAATAAATGTGATTGAACCTACGCAACAAATATTGATTGAGAACCCAAAAATTGATCAAGGTATCTCAAATGAACATAACAAAACATAAGAGGTTGTGTAAAATATTTCACTAGACATGAAACACACATTATTTAATCACTAAGAGCCTCTTATCACTTTACAAACACAGAATATCAAACATTCGATTTGAATTTAGGAAATCCCTCAAGACAATTTGGTTAGTTTGTCTCAACCAACATAAAAATTGGTAAATAGACCAAGGACTCCCTAAAATCAAGAAAGCACATATAATTCAAGGCAATAGATTCTAAGAAATCAACGACCTATTCACTCGACTCTAGGAGCAAATCAAAATCAAGTTGCAGAATGTAGGGTGTACATCCCTCATAAATCCATGCAATAATAGGGGTACATTCCACCCCAATAATAACAACATTAGGGGAATATTCTACCCTAATAATAGTAATAATAGGGGCATATTCCACCCTAACATAACTATGTTCCACCCATGAATGCACTAAACATGCAAGAGTGGAACTCCATGAAGGAGATTGTGTCACATTTGGAGACTGGAAACAAGATTAAAAAGTACAAATTTGATGAGACATGTCCATATCCATTTGATTTAATCATTTTCTAAGTTCCTTTTTTGTATCATTTCGAGGCATCCAAATTTGATAAATATAAAGAAAATGGTGACTCACGTGAACATATCTAGGCTTTTTTCATATTATGCCAAGAGGTTGCTTATAGTAACATGTTCCTACATAGATTATTTCTATGAAGTCTAGTGGGACAAGCTTTATATTGGCTACTTAAGTTACCCAAGGGATCAATTATGGATTAGAATGACTTATGTAAAAAGTTCATCAACCATTTATCGTACAACATAGAGAATGAATTAACCATTGTTGACTTATGCAAATCCAAACAACATGATGGAGAAAGATTCACCGCATATTTATAGAGATGGAGAGAATTAATGGGGCACTTTTAACATAATTTTATAGATAAACAGTTGGTAGATATATTTTCATAGAACTTATATCCTAAGGTCATGCATAATATACTTCTAGCTTGTGCTAACTCATTTAAGGAGATCATAGACAAGGGTGTACAAATTGAGAAGGATATTATTTCCAAAGTCTTTGTTAAGATATTTTCATAGGGTCAAACATCAAATTAGACCCCATCTTCTAGTCAAATAGTTGCACAATATAAGCCTAACGACTTTAACAAGAATAATAACATGGTTGGAAATGGGGTGACTGAAATAAAGCACACACAAATAGTGTAGGCTCCATTGAACCCAAATGTACAATCATCTCCCCCTAATTTACCACCTAATTTATATAGATAACCTCCACAGAGAGCAAACCATGATAGTTTCAGGATTTTTAGCAAATTGGGAGAACCAATCGAAACAGTGTTCCAAAAGCTCATAACAACTAACCTGATTGTATGGCTAGTACCAAGGCCATTTCCTCAAGATCAACCAAAACTAGATTGGTACAAAGAGAATGAATGGTGAAACTTTCATCATGTTGTTAGTCACGGTGCTTATCGTTGCATCTAATTGTGACATATTATTAAAGATATCATTGAGAATGGCAAAGTTGAGATTAAACTAGCCCCTAATCAGGACACAAATCAAGATATGGGAATCTACAAGGACCCCTTTCCTTGACATAATCAACCACCACCAAGGAAAAATCAAAGCCAAGGACAAAACCAAGGATAGAGGCAGAATTAGAACTAGAATCATGATCAAAATCGTAATCAACATGAGCATAATCAAGATCATAATACCTATACTAATAATGTGGGTTATAATAACATGCCTTACAACTATAACAAAACCATGGGACACATTTCTTCAACCCATATTGCCATTGTTATTATTAAACCACATAAACCATATTATTCTCCTCGTAGTATGGGACCCATCATTATAGGGTCAACATCCTCTCTCTCTTGTAATACTGTGTCGAGTTCTCACAATTTTATTGTAACTCTATTTGCATGGGTTACTATTTATGGACAACACCCTTCTTTTAATTGTAATGGCTCCTTATCGACTCAAAATTCCAATAATGTAACTAGAAGCTTGGGAGTCACCCTCCAAGGTCATTTGCCTTCATCTTTTGATTATATTAGCTCCCTACCACATCTAGGTTGCACAGTTGTAACTAGACACTCATGAGTTACTCTGTAGGGCCTTTTGCCTACTTCTTCCACAAAACCAAATGTGAATATTACACCAATGGATCCAAAGTTGACTAATATCCCAACAAAAGCCAAGCCATCTCATCCTAATGTTAAAAAGTTTTATAGTCCATTGAACCAATTGAGAGAAAACCCTACACAAATTTCCATCTTAGATATCTTGTGGACATTTGAAGTCCATAGACTATCTTAAACAATATTTTACAAAAATCCACTGTTCGTAATGATATAAATCCTGAATAGCTCTAAAACCTTGTGGGACATTTATCTTCATTTCATCAAGTGATGTTTGATCAAAAAGACATGTCTACACTTGGACTGAGTCATAATAACCCACTGTACATTGAAGGAATCATTGAAAACCTTAAGATCAAGTAGGTTCTTATAGACAATGTTTTGAGGCTGAACATCATATCTCTTAAGTTGGTATAAAGATTAGGCTACACTACAAAACATATTCAAATAGAAATGATTACTATCAAGGCTTATGACAATGCCGAAAGGGAGTCTATTGTTACTATTTAGTTACCAATCATTGTTGATTTTATTTCACATCATACATTACTTCATATTATGGATATTGAATTACCTTATAACATACTCCTTGGTCATCTTTGGATCCATGAAGTGTAGGCTATTCCTTCGACCCTGCATCAGTGCCTTAAGTTTTCCCATGATGGGTTCGAGGTTACTTTTCTCGTTAATCAATAGCCTTATGAATATTACAAACATCTTGAGGCCCAATTCTGTAATTATAACTATTATCTAGGTTTTGAATTCATTGTGAATAAGAACAAGACTATAGTTTCACATCCATATCCATCCACTTATATCAACCCTAATGATCTTACTTCCACTTTGGTTGATCCATTTTTGATAGATATTGTAAATTAGGTTGTTATTAAAGATGTTGGCATTTCCACGTACAGTCTAAAGGATGCCTTCCATGTTGTGAAGTTAAATAAAAATCCAAAAATATTTGGTAAGCCTAAACCTTCAAAGAATCCTAATGAACCCATAATGATTTGGAAATCAAAGAAGAAACATCAAAAACTACCTATGGTTTTTTTTACCTGCTATTGCACCAAAGAAAGATCATGAGGCTTATACCAAGGCAGATTGGTTATATTCTTAAGGCCTTCCTAATTACTCTTAGAATCTAAAGTATCCTATCCCTAATCGAATCGTGGATCATCTTGATTATACAAGAAAAGGCCTTGGCCCATGAGTGTAAGGAATCTTGAAACCCTTATCACTTTGAGTACCTAATTTAAATCATGGTCTCAGATTTATATCACCTGAGGGTGAACTCATAACTTATGATAGTGATTCTTCTAAATTGACTAGCGATGAGACTCTTGACAGTGACACAGTGTCCTATTATAGCATTTTTGACAAGTTTGCTAACACAAACTTATTTGATTCAAATGCCATTTTAACCTTAACCATTGGAGAGTCCCATTTTAAATTAAGAACCCATTCTATTGGTGCTTTCCCTCCTAAAATATAACATCATATTTTTACCATTGGAGCTTCCCTTCCTAAATTAAACCCTCATTATTACCTATGCCTTTGCCATCCTGAACTCATTGATTAGGACCAAATTTTTTTTGTCATATGTCTCAATGAGATTTATAATGAAGAATCACTTGTATAATACATGGGCATAACAAATGAATTATCTATCGGCAATCACAAAAAAGGCTTTGATTTTTCATTGGACCCTTCTACCTACTTTAGAGAGCAGGCAAAATTTCTTGGTCATAATAAAGAATAAACATCAAGATCTTCAAGTGAAAACCTCTTTGAGGTACTCATTGATGAGGGAAAAAGTAAATAAAAAGATAAGCCTTCGAGTGAAAACCTATTTTAGGCACTCTTAGGTAGGAAAGCTTGCTCATCCCCTCAAGATACAAAAATTCCATCTAACCCAAGTTCTATATCCAATATAATCATATCTTCATAATAACAACAAATGTTTGAGCATCTTGCTCTAGAGTTTCTAGAGGTTTTTGCTACTTGGCCTTTACCTAAGATGGTAGATTTCAATTCATTGCACTATCCAGAGCTTTGGGAGGAACAAAAAGATGTGGTAGAAGAAGATGATCATGATCATACCTTGACTATAATTTTAGAAGATGGATCCATATTCCTTGTGGAAAATATGATAGAAGTAAACCTGGGAACCTATGAGGATCCTGATATTGTTTATCTTGGAGCTTCCCCTATTGAAGCAAAATATAAATAAATTACATCCCTCCTAAGGGATTATATTGACATATTTGCATGGGCATACTATGATATGCCAGGATTAGACCTATATTTGGTTGTGCATCACCTTATCTATCCTAATGCTAAACCAGTTAAGCAAAAATTGAGGAAGATGCATCCATGCATCACCCTATTGGTTAAAGCAAAACTATAAAAGTTGTTAGGAATAAGTTTTATTAGGCCACTGGATTACTCTGAATGGATCTCAAACATAGTCCTAGTGAATAAAAAGACCCTGGGTATACGTCTTTGTATTGATTTAAGAGATGTCAATAAAGTATGCCCCAAAGATGATTTTCCTCTACCCAACATCAACATGATTATTGACTCAACTACTGGGTATAAGATGTTGTCCTTAATGGATGGATTTTCTACATATAATCAGATCAATATAGCCTAAGAAGATTAAAAAATGACTGTGTTCACAGCTCTGTGGGGAACATTCTGTTACCAAGTCATGTTATTTGGCTTGAAGAACATTGGAGCCATATATTAACGTGTCATGACTATCATCTTCCATGACATGATGCATGATATTATTGAGGACTCTATTGATAATATATTATCAAAATCATGAACAAGAGTTGGACATCCTGACATTCTACAAAGAATATTTGAGAGGCTTCATGAATATAAAGTCTGCCTAAATCTTAAGAAAGGTGTCTTTGGAGTCACATCAAGGAATTTGCTAGGTTTCATTATATAACAAATAGGGATTGAAGTTGATCCTACTAAGATTAAGGCCATTATGGAGATGCCTCTATCAAACAATCTCAAACAATTGCAAAGCTTGCAAGGAAAGATCTAATCTATATGCAAGTTCATTTCTCAATTGGCGGATAAGTGCCACCTATTTACCCACCTTTTGAGGAAAGTGTTAAATTTTAAATGGGATGAATATTTCTAGATAGAATTTGTAAAACTCAAGAGATCTTTGGCCAATATGCCAGACTTAAGACTACCAACACATAGAAGACCACTACTTCTTTACATCTCAGCAATAGAGCATACACTAGGGGCTCTTTTGGCCCAACATGATGATCTAGGTAACGAACATGTAGTCTATTATCTAAGCCACACTCTATTGGCTTATAAACATAATTATATGCCTATTGAGAAGGCATGTTTAGCTATGGTATTTGTTACCCAAAAATTGTGACATTATATGCTAAAAAATAAAACTATTATCATCACCAAGGTGGACCCTTTGAAATTCTTATTGACCAAAGCAGATCTTCAAGGATGCATGGATAAATGGGTTATGCTCCTAAGTAAATTTGACATTGAGTATCAAAATCAAAAAACAATCAAGGGGTAAGTTATTATTGATCAACTTATAGATACGCCTATCACAGGTACTCAATCTTTGACATTCAACTTTCTAGATGATTTTATTATGACAATGGAACAAGCATCACAAGACTTGAATAATGGAAGCTATATTTTGATGGATCCTTAACATTTGGTGGATCTAGAGCTGATATATTATTAAATACACCCTAGGGGGATCTAATTCCCAAAGCATTTCATATAAAATTTCATTATAAAAATAATATGGCTGAGTATAAGGCATTGATTACAAGGCTTCACCTTACCATATAGTGGGATATTCAGAGCTTAAAAGTCTATGGTGATTCCCAATTAATAATCAATCAAACCACTAATCAGTATCAAATCAAAGACAAGAAGCTTGTTCCTTATAAATAAATTGTTGATATTCTTAAAGGCCATTTTAAATCTCTATAGTTTGAATAAGTTCTAAGAGCAAATAATAGATCTATTGATGCAATGACAACAATTAAATCCATGATATGGATTGATGGTGGAGCTAAGGAGTATCAGTTCCTAATTGAAAACCTTCTTTAGCCTACACATGTTATACCATATTTATAAAGGGTATGCACCATTGCTATTCCCAATCCCCCACCTTAATTACCCTAGTTCTAACTACTTTTATAACTACTTTCATGATCATGTTTTCGCAGCTGATCTATCCAATAATCAACAAAAACTATTCCATCACTATTTATCATGTTATACCCTCTTAGGAGACATGCTTTATCATAATGGATATGATGGAATGCTTCTTCATTGTTTATATTGAGGGGAATCCAAGTAAGCATTGAGGGAGGTTCATGAAAGAATGTGTGGGTCCCATACCAATGATGTAGTCTTAGTAAAAAAGCTCCTCAGAGTAGGCTATTATTGGCTAAAAATAAAGATGAATGCTTACAATTATGTAAGGAAGATTATTCCTTGTCAACAACATTAAAATTTGATACACACACCTTCTTTACCACTACAACTAATCACAACACCATGACCATTCTCAACATCGGGCCTCAATCTCATTGGGAAATAAACCCAACATCTTTAGATAGCCATAAGCATATCCTAATTTATTGAATATTTTATTAAGTGGATTGAGGCCATTCCTCTCACTTAAGTCACCATGAAGCAGATTGCCAAATTCATCCATTACCATATCGTTTGTCGATATGGCATCCCCATAGACATTATATCCGATAATAACAGATCCTTTGTAAACCAAGATGTAAAAGCTCTTTGTGAAAAATTCAAGATCAAGCATAATAAATCAACTCCATATAATCCACAAGACAACATAGAAGCTGAGGCATCAAATAAAACCATTTTATCCATTTTAAAGAAGATTGTAAATGATGCTGGTTATAATTGGCACTTACAAATCTTTCTTGCCCTTTGGGATTATATAACCAGTCATCATACCCTAATATGAGCCACTCCATACTCTCTTGTCTATGGCACAAAAGCTATTATCCTGATAGAGATCAAGCTTCCATCCTTATGAGTATTGCTGGAGCATATTAAAGATGATGAGGACTACAGAGTCTCAAGGATGCAAGAACTATAACTTCTTTATGGTGAGTGTTTAGCTATGATAGAAAACTTACAAGCCTATCATAATAGTTTGTGAAGAAGCTACAACAAGCACATTCTCCCTTGTGAGTTTGAGATTGGTGATTTGGTCTTAAAAGAGAACCAAAATAACACAAATGCTGAATGTAAGAAAAAAGGTAAGTTTCAACCTAATTGGTTGGGACCATTTATTATCATGATAAACTACGGATCAGAGGCATATCGACTAGCTAAACCAAATGGTGAAGAACTTCTAGAGCCCATGAACATCATGCACCTTAAGAGCTTCTACATGTAAACAACTTTGAACCATTGTTTGCAAGATTCCTTACTTGGGGGCAACTTGTGTTGAAGTAATTTTACCCTAACATTTTTATTATACCTTGGACCACTCTCACATGAGCCCTATTCTTTTCATGACTCTAGATAGTGAAATATTTTGGACCGTTGGTACTCTGAATGTATTTTATCCAACCCTAGACTGTTCTTTTTGAGAACCATATTCTTTAGACTATTCTTTTAGAGAATGCTATTGTTTAATTTGTCTTGGGCTTATTGTAACCTGAACACATTTGTCCATTGACCAATTATGATCCTAATTATGTATCATCAATGTTATGAACACCTTCGACTCCAGTTCTACAAAAAATTTTAGCCAGGATAGTATTTCATAGCTTCTTTTACAAACAAGTGAACAAGAACACATTTTCATCTCAGGATTTTTTGCCTACCACATGGTTCTTCAGATTGATTACATGTTGCACACTATTCTATATTACATTTGCTACTCTTTGATGAACATTATTATATTTTCAAGATCTTTGCTCTTGCCAATTTATGAGCATGTGCCTTTACATCCAACTTTAGCTATTATTAGAACTGTTAGTTAGTTCCCTAGTTCATTATTTATATCCATGATTGTCATTGCAGCCAACTTAGCTATTTATTAGAACTTCTACTCTTAGACGAGCATCTCCTTGACTATTTTATTTCCCTCTTATACATATTTTATCCCAAAAATACAAAAAACATTAGAAAAGCATTCCCAAAAGAATAAAAACATTGTATTACACTTTTGAATATTCTGATCCTCATGCTCTTGCCATTTTACAAGCATTTTATCCTACTAATTTTCCACTATGCAAGTCATCTTGTCCCACCATGTCATGCTCTTGTTATTTTGCAAGCAAATTAAGTCCACACACTTACCATTTTGCAAGATCATTCTCCCTCATCTCACCAACTTACCATTTTTCATGAATAATCCCATTTTTCAAGTCTTCCCTTTTCTTCTACAAAATTAATCATATGCTTCTAGTCATCATCATGTCTTCTATCCCACTTCGTGGGAGAACTACATTTGGCCTAAAATTCATGTTGGAACATGCATCCATGGAACTATGTAGGTAGTGTCCACTTATCTTATACATTTAGAGTCAGTTCAACCAACCCCTTCCTTTTCTTCTTTTCCCCCATTTCTTCTACCATTATTCTTCTTTAATTAGGGAACAACTTTTGTGTCCTTTATCTTTGTTACGTTATAATGGAAAGTAATGCCTATACTACATGTGCATGAACAATTATGTTTAAAGCCTACTAACTTGGTTTTTGTTTGTGTGTGTTTGTTTGAGTTTTATTGGTGTTTTGTTGTGATTTTGCACCTCTTCATTTATTTATTCTCCTTTTTTCCTTTTATTATTTCTTGTCTCGCTTTGGTCTTGTGTTTCCTTGTTTGATTTTGCTTTTATTTTTTATGTTCAAGAAAATTTTGATGGTCCACATGGATCTTGATTATTTATATCTTGATCTCATGTTATTAAGTTGTTCTTATTTCATTTTTAAACATTCATGTTCCTTATTGAGTCTTGATTATTCATATCTTGATTTTAAGTTGGGTTCATTTATGTTTATCTTTTTCTTTATCTTTACTTTTTTTAAATTTAAATGTTAATAGTTGTAACTCTGGTTTTGGTCATTATTTTACCATTATCCTTAGTTATAGGTATTCACATTTGAATTGGCTCCACGTATCTAAAATTCCATATCATTATGAGTCCTTCATACTTATGATGCCTAATTTCTTTTGAAATAATAAGCATTTTATGCTCTATAATCAAGTTTTAATGTCAACACAAATATGATTAACAATTCTCAAGAATACTATGTATAAACTAGGCTAAATAGGATTAACACTTGACTCAATGCTTAGATGTGAATCTCTTTGCATACATCATGAGTCTAATCAATATTTGGCCAGTTTTCATCATCCCTCATTCCATTCTCTCCCACTTCTAGGTGAACTACATTAGCCTGAAGTTCATTTTGGAACATGCATCCATAGAACTATGTAGGCAACATCTACTTGTCTTATACATTTGGAGTCAGCTTGACCATCTTAATTCTTATTTTCATCACTTTCATCACTTTGTGCATTATTGTATGCCTAGTTTTTGGTGGCTTTTTCTAAGCCATTCCACCATCACATTTATGTTTGTGCCCACTCACTTTAATATATGTTTTAGGCTATATTATTGAGCTAATTGCTTGCTAATTTTCCCATTTTAGGGCACCACATTTGAGCCTACCATAAGAATCAAATTAGACCTATAGGGGAAAGACCATTATTTATTCTTTATCAATGATCAAAATTAGCCCTGCTAAGGCACAACTGCTTTATCATGATCAAATCTACCCTACTAGGGTGCTTCTTATTATCATCTTTTTGGAGACCACATTGTCCTTTTTCCTCTAATTTCAAGATCTCCACACTTTTTCCCATGATACAAATATTTTAGTGTGTAACTTGTCTCAGGATTGATCAATACTATAAGTGCATAACTTGCACTCTCAAATTGGGTGCATTCAAAGTGTGTCCCTTACATTTATGGATAGAATCCTTCCCATTCCACCCATCTTTGGGGACCATTATAACTCTATTATATTTTAATCATTGATGGTAACCATGTGTGTAAGAATTAGCTCATTTGGATGTGATCTATTCTATAGGTTAGTTTTACTTTCTTTCTCTTTTCAAGAGTCTATTCTTTTTTGTCATCCTAGTATGTCCTCTCGAGGGGTCATCATGGGTCATTTCCAATTTCTTCTTGACAACTCTTTTCTTTGAAAAGGTGTTGCTTCACTTGAATGTCTCACTACACCTTCTCAAATAGGGGAAAAATGTAGACATCTAATTCCTAACACCATTTGTATTGAAATTGTCAATCTTACTCGAATTGCACTCAAATACCCAATTTAGGTCAAAATCACTAAAACACACTAAATTGTTCAAACTTGTCATTTAAAAGTGCTGATTTAGGCTAAATTATCCCTAAATAGGGTAATGCATTTTATGTGATACCTAACTTTGATCAATTTATTTTGAGTCAAAATGATGATTTTGCCTTTTTGTGCTCTGGATCACTCTTTTCTTCTAAATTCATTAATAAACATCACGTACCTTTGTTATTTTGTGTTGGTAACATACTAAATGGGAATATGGTTCCAACACATCTAACATCACCTTCCAATTCTTCTCAAGTCAAATTATAACCCAGTAATATGACTTTTTGACCATTTTAATTAATTAAGGGCTAATTTCTAAAGAATTGCATAAATATTGATTAATCTTGTTTAAGGATAATTAATTCAAATCAAGATCTTAAGTGGATTTTACATGGAGGTTATTGATTTTTTTTTTTGAAATTGATTCCTATTAATTGCATCACCTAATGACATCATTTTTTATGAAGGCATCTTTAGGCCATAAATGCATAAGATATCTAAATTTATGGCCTCCCATGCTTCTTTAATGCCAATCATGCCTCATTAATTCCCCTTATTCCCAAATCATGATGAGTATATTTATGGATTTAATTACAAATATTAGATTAATTCATGACCACACATCTCAATCTTGAGATGGATGGTCATGGTTAATCCTGACCAATCTCAAAAATCTATAAAAAAGGCCTCACACCATCTTTTTAAAGCTAAAATTATGTAAAATTATAATGCTAAAATCTCTCCACAAGTCATTTGAATTTTAATTATTATGTTATTTTAATTTATATTAGCTTCATTGATAGGCAAAATAGATAGTTTATATCATGAGCCTAGGTTTTGCATAGAGTTCTTGAGGTAGTGGAGGAGCAAAGAAGTCATTGTTGACAAAGACTAAAGCTCTAAATCAAGTAGATAACATGCTTGGAGCTACCTTTGAGTAATGGAATAATTTGGGAAGGTAATGGTTGATTGATTTCTTTTAGTTGTATCTTGTTATCATTATAAACCCTCGCATGAATGGATTTGCTTTGTTTGTTAAGTTTTTTATGCATTTTCATTGATTTATTTTACTAATGCTTGAATAAAAACCATCATAATCCACTCTATAGTGACCCCCTTCATCTTATTCATTGATCACAAAGAGCTTAAGTACTTGGTAAATAAGCATGTTCTACATAGGCACATTTGTTAATGGATTGTTTTATTTCAAGAGTTCCAGTTCTCTATTATAGTAAAGCTTGAAAAAAAAAACTCAAGCACAGATCATCTATCTTGCATTAAATCTAGTGATGTGATAGAACCTATTGAAGATGATATGCCTGACACATAAATTTATAAGGTCTAGCACATACCTAAAGACTTGGTAGAGATCACATCCTTTTTGACCTCCAAATTTGTGCCATAGACCGTGATGACTAAGGAGAAGAAGTAGCTCATAGTTCATGCCACCCATTTTTAACTCATTGGTGATGAACTATACAAGTTGAGCCATGATGAGGTCATGAATTTATATGTCTTATATCACAAATGAGACTCAATATTATAGGAGGCACATGAGGGGATTGCTGGAGGTCATTATGCTAGAGACACTACAACATGCAATGTACTATAATCAAGTTTGTGGAAGTCAAATCTATTTCAAGATGTAAAAGAATGTGCTAAAGTATGTGACATCTACCAAAACATGGGAAAACCAAACCACCAGATGCCTCTCATCCCCATTCTTTCCTAGGTACCATTTGAAAAATGGACCATTAACTTTATTGGGCCTGTTAGTCCTACTATGAGGTCCACAGACACACAATACATTCTGGTTGCCATAGATTACTTCACTAAATGGGACAAAACATCATTGACCAAAGATTATACAATTGCCACCATAATAATATTTTTTTGGGAGAATATCATTAGTCATTATGGATTTCCCCTTACCATGACTAGAGATCATGGTATGCACTTCATCAATGAAGCCATTTCGATCCCGTTGACTAAATATATGGTAGTGTACCATAAAATGATACCCTACCATCCCTAGGAAAATGGCACCATAAAGGCATTCAATAAAATATTGGGGATATGCCTCACAAAAATATATGACGCAAGTTGCAAGGATTGGGATGACCATGTGTTAGTAATTTTTTGGGCTAATTGCACTACATACAAATGCCTAAACAAGGCCACACTATTTTAAATAGTGTTTGACATAGAGGCCATTTTATGTATAGAATTTCTAGTGCCCACATTATGCATCATGTGTATTGGTCAATTAGATGACCATGAATGTTTATGTGCCTAGATGAAACATGCACCCAAGCATAGTGGAGCCAATAAGTAGAAAAGGCACATCAAAAGCTATGGCATGATAAACACATCAAGTATAAGGTATTTACAGAAGTGCACTAGTCTTTCTATATGAATCTAAGTACCTCAAGAACCCTAGGAAAGCTATAGATTAGGTAGATGGGACCTTATGTCATCCACAGTATATTAGAAATTGATGCATGAAAGTTGTTCACATTAATGGGTGAAATGTTCCTTGGGTATTTCAATGACAACAGATTGAAACTATATAGTCACTAGGATGGCACTTGCACAATTAGATACCAATTTCCTGATCACAAGTTGGTTGCTTCATTTTGACCATAATAAAAACTAGCATAAGATAAATCTTTTCTTATGTTTATTTCATTATTTTTAGTGAATAAGTGTGGTACTTTCAAGCTCACAGGAGAACTCTTCTGGCACTTACACATGTAAATCTAGTCAAGTGAGTTGAGCATGGTCATTTTCTAAAAACCTAAGGCCAACCATCTAATTTTTTGGGCACATGAATTTTGGCAAGTTTAGAAAGCTACAAGTACAAGTTGAGGAAGGAAAGCACAAAAGATGTTCATGCACAAGAAACCAATAAGAGAAAATGAGGCACTGGAAGACCAGTGCAAGGATTTATATGGGGTAAGGAAGGCCAAAATAAGAAATATGAAAGGGTAGAGAAATTGACCAAGAAAGAGAGGCTTGCTTGTAAGGAAGTATAGCACTGAGAAGAGATGAAATTGAGGAGGTTGAATCATGTGCATGTGAAATGCTGTGTCCAGGTTGCCAGAAGAAGAGGCAAAGGTCATGCCATGTTGAAGCAAGCGTAAGAGAATGACTATCAATATAGATGGCACCCACCCAATGGTTAGTAGCAAGTGAGCATTTAAATCACTAGTCACTTCATTGAATAAACCTTTAAGCAAGGTTAATGCTACAGTGGTAAAAAAATAAAGATCCACAATAAATGAGTAGTTGGCAGTGGATTTTAATAGATTTCTTAATATAATATATTTTAAAAAATCCACACACAACTAGCCATCAATATGGTAGCTAAAAACATAGTATAAAGGGGTGAATGGTAGAATTCAATAGGTTATTGACCTTTGTAATATTTCAAAACTGAGCACAGAGCTGAAGCCATCAAAACTAGAGAATGCTACCAGAGAGAACCTGTCATCCACAACCCACCCCACGCCACCCCCCACCCCAAAGTGAGAATGAAATAACACAAACAAGATTGCATTCCACTTTGAGTCGAAAAGGAGGTGAGTGGAGATAAATTGATAGAGAAACAAGGTTAGGAAATTTTTTGTCAAATGACCAGGTTAGCAATAACACCATAGAAAGCTCAAGAGCCAAACACATAACACATTTATAGTGACCGTGTAGAAGTGCCACACATGATTTTAGACTATGGGAAAATTAACCAGCCATGTTTTAATAATAGTAGATTTATAATGGGAAAAAGGCTAAGTACAAGTCCACAACAAGCATAGAAGAGTGCAGGTGGTGAAAGAAGTAGCTGTCATGAAATGGGAGGCATAAATAGTAGAATGCATAGTCATCATGGAAGTAGATCCAAAAGTGAGTGCAAAGCTCACTTATAAAGAGATACGATTCCCCCAAAAGGTCATGGTGGGGGAGAATTAGGTATCATTTACACACATGTGTAAGCTCAAGGATTACAACTAAAAAAAAAAAATAATGCACAAGAGTTGAACCTTTTGGCTAACAGATTTGTCCTTATATAAAGATATTTTATTTTAACTCTGTACCCTTCTCTCAAGAACAAATAAGTTAAACA
Organism: Torreya grandis; assembly: GCA_037957365.1. NCBI lineage: Eukaryota > Viridiplantae > Streptophyta > Pinopsida > Cupressales > Taxaceae > Torreya > Torreya grandis. The sequence continues at coordinate 892,866 of JARHVA010000088.1, forward strand.
ACAAATGGGTGAACTATCAAGATTAGTTCCCCTCTGAATTAAGGTATAACCCCCTTTAAGATTTTTAATGAATTTGAATATTTAGATACACTTTTAACCAAAAAGTGTTTAAAGGCAGACTAATATCCATACATCATTATGTTATGAATATGAGATTTTATAATAGGAATAGGTAATAGAATACATAGATTCTATTTTCAATAACAAGTAAAAAGATAAACACATATATTAATGAGCCATTAAATAATAAAACACATATAATGAATTGTCTAATGGAAGAGTAATCACTATATGAAAGAAGGTTTCACACAGAAAACCCAACTTCAAATACTCAAACACACAGATCCAAGTATGCAGTAATTAATTATCCTTTTCATTCATAGATGAAAATGTTTTAGACAAACATCACATATATTACTAACAAAAGTGGTTCAGTTCTCTAATTTTTTAACTCCCTCATTTTTTTTTGTATATCTACATCTTTTTAAAATTAAAAATATATATACTTGCCATAACTAATCCACCTATCAAACTAAACTAGAGTTAAAGTAACTCTGACCCATACAGGATTTAGTTTTTTTACAAATTCAATAGAGATCAAGTTTTGAATAGAAAAGTAACTGAATAAAAAAAACTATGTAAGTAAAGTCATTATTGAAGTGACGGGTTAGGATTTCTAGATTATATCTATTTAGTTGGGTAGACACGTTGAGCTTTCCACTCTTGAAATGTTGTAATAAACTCTTAAATTTTCATAAGATTGGGAATGCTGATGTGTTTTATCCTTGCTTTCTAGATGTTTTCTACCCTTCAAATTTTCCCCATCTTTTCTGTGTTCTGGGAGAGTGTCGATGCAACAACAAAGCAGTGAATCTACATTTGAAATATGAGAAAAATCTTCAGTTGATAACTTGTCACTTTCTTTAATGATGTTAACCTTTTACCTAAAGGATTGAATCACTATATTGATATATTTTTCTAGTTTTCCATCATCTTTTATGTATTTGATATCAATACTCTGCAGATCATGTTGTAATGACTAGATGAATTCAGTTATTTCCTTGATCATTTTTTTGATTTCCATTCGTCCTTGTCGGGATACTAAATTTCTTCATTCAATATTTTTCTTACTTACATATAATACATATTCATCCAGATTTGTTAAGTTCTTCTCTGACAAAAACTTTGTTATCCCATATTTTTGCAACTCATCAATCTGGTTCATCACGCTCATCCATTTTCCTTCATCTTTTATCCTTAAAGCATTTTGAGTCTTCAAATCTTCAACAGTAATCGTGGTTAGATCATATACATTCTTTAATTTATGAATGTATTATGTACCTTTTAGGATGATGCCATCCAACCAACTATCAAATATTCTGGTAATCATTTTTCCTCTATGTATTTGGCCCAGCATCCTTTGATTGACAAGAGATTTTGGGTCAAAAGATAGGGGCATTTGGGTAATTGGTTGTGGATCTGGACTATGAATGGCATCAATGTATTCTGCCATTAACCGTATAGTCTGTTTTAACTTCCTTTTATCCTTTTCATCCTTCCAAGTTCTTCTAAATATCATTTTAGTGGATGCTTCTAGATGATGTACATCCGTAACACATGATGCAGTCCCAAGGTCTACCTTTTCAACTGTAAAATCCTGAATAGTAGGATCTTGAACTTCTTCATTGGTTTTTGGTTGGGCAATTTTTGCATTCCAATTGCCTGTGTTTGGGTCAACATCTACCCTGGATGTCATTTTTAACATTTTAGATTTAGGAGCTTTCCCTAAACACTTGCTCACCATATTTTCCAAGGGTAAAGAAAATGGAACTACTTTCCTTTTATGACTGATTAAATTTTCTTGCCATTTAGGTGCAAACGCTGAGGCTTCTTTATCAAGATTCAGTTGATCAAAAGGCATAGTTGAAATAATCATTAGTTTGGCAGAATCAGAAGGAATTATCATCTGTTGATCTATACTAACCTCATGAAAATTCAAAATTTTCCACTTTATAATGAGTTTTTAGATATATTCTCCTCTAAATATCCCATTAATTTTAACTTAGAGAAAGCCTCGGGGTGAGATGAGAGTATAATCATTAAACTTTTTGAAAATGTGGTTCAACTTCGGGGTTCAATGATATGAGATGAACTACACAGACTGACCAATAGTCATATGATATTTCTAGAAACTTCAAATTTTGAAACATTAAACCGTTGAACTTTTGAACTCCGCTACGTAGGTTCAAACATTAGGTTCAATTGGTAGGTTTAATGATAGGTTCAATTGGTAGGTTCAATGATAGGTTCAATTGGTAGGTTCAATGATACATTAATTTATACAAGGGAATTGAGTGAACACGACTCTTTAAAAAACATTGAGAATTGAACTTTTGAACCGTTGAACTTATTGAACTTTAAAAAAGGGTTCAAGTTCAATCAAAAAATTTAAAATCAAAATTGAAATACACAAAGAGATAAACAATTCACTTTGAGAAATATTGAACTATTGAACTTTTGAACTTATTGAACTCTTAAACTCTGAAAAAGGTTCAGGTTTAAAAGTTCAATTCTTTTAAGAATTTACACACAAAAGGCAATAAGCAGTTGAACTTATTTTATGGCAAAATTCATGAAAAATTGAATAAGGGTGACTCAAAAGGTAACATTGGCTCTGATTGGGGACTGCATTTTATGACAAAATGCAAAGAACTTAGAAACTCTGGTTACATAGACCAAAGCACAACAATGGAAGAAAATGAGAAAGACAAACCAAAAATGGGAAAGGAAAACTCAAAATGCAACAACAAAAGAAAAGGTTATGTATAAAATAGGGGACACCTGTTTCATAGTCGATACAATTTGAGATTCTGTCCATTATAAGATAGGGGTCAAATAGTTCCATCAAGATATTATAATTTAAAAGAATTAGGACCAAGTACCTGATGAATTTTGAAAGGCCCTTTCCAAAGTGAATCAAATTTACCATGTGCTCCTTTAGGTTCTCTCCTTCTATCCCATAGCAATACTTCATCTCCTTCCATGAGCTTTCTGGGTCTAGTCTTTTGATCAAAAATCTTTTCAACTCTCGTTTGATGAGTAGTAATACGATCAACTAGTGTTGGAAATATTGTCATTGATGTCAAAGGTTTAGCATTATTGGTGATAAAGGCCCCATTGCATTTAATATTGTTTGTAATAAATATATCTTGGCTAATATGAGTTAATATTTATTTAATATTAATGAATATATTTTTGGTTGCATATGAGACAAAAGAAGGGCCCATGAAGAAGTCGAAGAGCCACGGGGTAAAGACAAAAGAAGGATGGGATGCATTTTCCCATGAAGAGTCATCTTGGGGAATACCAAGAGTCACCAAGTGAAGACAAAAGAGTATGGGCACAATTTCTCATGAAGAGAGACTTTGAGGAATACGAAAAGTCACCAAAGATAAGGACAAAAGTGGGAAGGACATTTTTGGTCATGAAGGGTCATCACATGACTTTTCAAAGGCTTGAATATGAAGGGTCATCTAAGATTGGCACCATTTTCCATGAGGATTGAAGGGTCACAAAGGGGGAAGGCCAAGGGTCATTTGGAAAGCTATAAATAAAGGCTTGAGTAGCCATTTGTAATATGAGTAAGAGAGGTTGATTTGATATTGTGATTGTGAGAGATGAATATGATTTGTATTTGTTATATCTAGCTTAGAAGAGCAAAGGTGAGAGATAGGAAGGAGATGTTGTATTGATCTATCATTTTTTGAGATAACAACATTGAGAGATAGGTGTGTGGTATACACAAAGGGGTTGGTGCTTACGAATTGTTGCTGGGTTGGTGCTCGATAAAGGGATTGGTGCTCCTGTGGGTTGGTGCTCACAAATTGTTGTTGGGTTGGTGCTCGGCAAAGGGGTTGGTGCTCCTATGGGTTAGTGCTCACGAATAGGTGCTGGGTGGGTGCTCGGCAAAGGGGTTTGAAGCTCCTATGGGTTGGTGCTCACAAATTATAGCTAAGGTTTGTACTTGGCAAAGGGGTATGGTGATCCTATGGGTTTGTTCTCATGAATATATTTGAGATTGATTCTCTGTGGTTTTTTTCACATTGGGTTTCCATGTTATATCTGGTGTCTCTCTCTATCTTGTGTGATGTTTATTGTTTGAGTTTTAATGCATATCTTGAATGTTTGATTAAGTGGAATTTGATAAAGGGAAAGTTTTATAAGATATATAATATACTGATTCACCCCCCTCTCAGTATATTCTATGCTTAACAACTAGTTCATTCCTCTCTTCTTCAATCTTAGTTAAATACATAACTCATTTTTCTAAAGAATCTTGAAAATACTGATCTTCAATAACATTTTGTAATCTAGCTGTAGATAATTCTAGAGGTAATGATAATTGTGCTCTTATTCCATAAACCAGCTCAAATGGTGCCATTCCTATTACTCTTTTTGGGGTTACCCTATCAGCCCAAAGTGCTTCATATAGTCTCTTATGACAATCTCTGGGGTTATCATTCACCAATTTCGTCATGATAGATATCAAATTTTTATTACTGGACTCTGCTTGTCCATTCCCTTGAGGGTAATAATCTGATGAGTGAGAAATAGAGATACTATGTTCATAACAAAATGAAGTAAGCTTCATTAAAGAAAAACTGGTAGCATTATCTGACACAATCTTCTGAGGAACACCAAAATGTACCAGTATATTTTCTTTGAGAAAATCACATACCACTTCTGAAGTGGTTCTTTTGACAAGGATTGCCTCAACCCATTTCATAAAATAATCAGTTGCTATTAAAATATGCGTATGATCGGCACTTGAAGGAGGTGAAAGAGGCCCAATGAAGTCTAATCCCCACTGTTTGAAAGGTTCTTCAGTAATGACAGGTCTCAGAGGTAATGCTGTAAGTTGTGGTCTTCCTAAAAATAATTTGCATTTTTCATAGTTAGCCACCCATTTATATGTGTCATTGAACATACTTGGCCAATAATAACAATTTCTAAGGATTTTGAATGTTGTAACCGAAGAAGAGAAATGTCTACCGTAGGCTTCATTATGAAAAATTTCCAATAGTTTAGATTGTTGTTCCTTATCTACACACCTTAGAAAGGTTCCATCTAATCCCTTTTTATACAAGACATCACCCCAAATCACATATTTTGTTGATTTTAACTTCAGGTTTCTTTTCTCCTTTGGGGATAAATGACTGGGATAGTCTCTATAAGTAAGATAGTGTGCCACGTTTAGGAACCATGGATCTTGTAAACTCACCAATAAAATAGTAGAAAGTTCTTCCTCTTCTTTACTTTTGGCTATCAATTTACATAAACTTTGACCTCTAACTAATTTGGTTGGCCTAATCTCTAGGTCATATTCTTAAAATTTAGCAACCCATGTTGCTCTATTGTTCATCTCAACCTCTTGTTGAGTCAAAATGCTTTTCACAACTAAACTAGGAACAAATACAACTGAATGTGAATGAAGTATATAATATTTGAATTGTTTAACAACCTTCACTACATCAAAAGCTTGTTTCTCAGCCAAAGAATATTTAAGTTCATGTTTCTTGAGAGGAACACTCATAGAGGCTATTAGGGCTTCTACATTTACTTCATTTTTTTGTAACAAGATACCAGACATGGTATGTTCTGAAGCATAGCAGTAAGTAACAAAATCTTTTTGGAAATCGGGATTTACCAAAGTAGGTGTTTGTGCAATTACTTCCTTAATATTTTCAAATGCTTTTTTAGCAGCTTCATTCCATTTGAATGCTTGTTTTTCACTCATCATCCCCACAATATGTTTCATAATTTCAGCAAAATTAAGAATGAACCTTCTAATAAAATTAATCTGACCAAAGAAAGACTTAACTCTAGTCCTATTAGAAGGAAGACTTAACTGTTGTATTGCTCTAACTCTTTCTGGGTCAATTTTGATTCCACCTTTTCAAACTAGGTGTCCTAATAATTTCCATTTTGTAACATAGAAAACTGACTTCTTAGGATTAAGAGATATCCCATGACTCAGGCATCTTTGTAAGATGGTCTCTAGATCCTTCAGATGATTTTATCTTTTTTTAGAGAAAATAGTCAAATCATCAAGATAGATAACAATAATTATATCTTTCAAATATTTAAAGGATGAATCCATCGCCCATTGAAAAGTTAAACTAGTATTAATCAGGCCGAAGGGCATATGGTTATAAGCAAAAGTTCTTCGAGGTGTAGTGAAAGCAGTTTTATGTTGGTCAGCTGTAGCTACACTTATCTGATTATAACTTGAGAACCCATCTAACATGGACATCATTTTTGACCCAACAATAATTTTCAAGATGTTATCCATCATAGGCAAGGGATAATTATCTTTTAAACTGGCTTGTTTTAAATTCCTGAAGTCAACACAAATTCTTATTTCTCCATTCTTTTTACGCATTGAAACAATGTTCACCATGCAGGTGGAGTGATGAATTGGATAAATAATCCTAGCCTTTAACATCTTATCAATCTCTTTAAAGATAGCTTCAACAACTTTTGGGTTATAATTTCTCAGCTTCTGCCTGAAAGGAGTTTTGCTTTCAAATAAATATGATGCTAAAATTGTCCACGTCTAAAATATTTGAGATCATCATAGCACCAAGCAAAGACATCTTTATACTTAATCAGTAGATTAATTAATTTATTTTTCTCCTCTAGTGAACAACACTTACCAATGGAGATCCATTTTGGGTCAATTTCACTTCCAATGTTGATTTTCTCATAATCCTCTATTTTGTTAGCATTCTAGACAAGTTTACCTTTAGTATATTCATCTTGTCTAGTGAACAAATGTTCAAGAGAGACTAGTCCTTTAGGGATTTTATTTCCTTTTATTTGAATTACATCATCTTTTGGATTGATCCCTGGATCAAGAGTGAATTCTTTACATTATTTTTTTGAACCTTCAAAATAAGTTCCGAGAAAGATATCAACATTCTCCAATTTTTTTTTGATATGTTTATTATTCTAAAAAACTTGCCAATTTTTAGCATTATCCGAGACATTAGGACAATAGATTAGTTCTATTATATACGAATCCTTTTCAAAATTGGGGTGTGGGAGAAGAAGAGAAGCTGATACTTTTAGAGAATCTGCTCGAGTGTTTTGGTCTCTGGGAATTGCCTCAATAGAAAAGGCATCAAAACATTATATCTCATCCCAAACTTTGTTTCTGTAATGTCTTAATCTATCATTTTTAACTGAGAAAATGCCTCTCACTTGTTTGATAATTAATTCATCATCTCATTTTACCTTGAGTATTTTTATACCCTTTCCTTTAGCTTCATTTAACCCAAGTAATAAAGCTTCATATTCTATAGTATTATTAGTGTTTTTAAACTCTAACTTGAAAGAATAAGGAAAAGTTTCACCTTCAAGTGAGATCAACACAACTTATACTCCTGAACCAACAAAAACACAACTACCATCAAATTCCATGGTCTATAGATCATTTGAATGAAGAGACTTTGGGACAGATTCTTCCTTTGAATCTTCAGAGGAGAGAAAATAGTTACCAAATTCACATTCTTCAAATAGAATCTGAGACATAGGATCATCAGAAGGATATACTATAAACTTACATTTAGGTTTAGGTTCTAGTTTAACTTTCTGCTTTTTCACTAAAATTATAGCTTTTGACCAATCCAATTTAATCTGCCCTCCCAAATCTTTGCAAAAAGTCCTGCTCAACAACATTCCATGACTAGCGGGGATATCTGCTACCAAGATAGTCAACTTCACCTTTTTATCAGGATAGGCTGCAAGAGCAACTCGTGCATCTTTAATTTGTCCAAGCAAAGAGATATATTTTCCATCTATAGAGTAACATCTACCAAATGTTTTTATAAGGGTTAAGCCTAAGGCTTTGGCTACAAAAGAAGGCATTATATTATCAGAAGCACTTGAGTCTATGATACAATTGCTGAGTTTATGACCATTTATGAATAAAGAAACATAAAATGGGTTTATGTTTCAATCAAATGTATAAGGAGTATCATTAGATGAATTGAGGGTCATTCTAGAAGTATGAGTGGGTGATTCAGGTGGAGAAGTAAAAAATTGGGCAATGGGAGACTCAGTATTTATGTTTATTTGACTTTTAGATTCAACTTGTGTAGGACCATTTTTGACATATTTAATCAATTTATCAAGTTTTTTGGGTTTCAATTTGAGATATTCAATAGGGGATATCTGAATTTTTATAGATTTACAAAAATCTAAAATATCAAAATAAGTTTTATAATCATTTATATGCAACAATTTGCTTTCTTGTGTCTTCAGATTAGCATCAGAGATTTTAGTAAAAGGTTCCTTACCTTTAACGGACATTTCTTGAGTATTAGAAAATATCATATTCTTTTGACTTTTGGTGAGCACAATACATGAAGGATCTTCAAGAGTAACCAATATTTCACCTCTTCTTTCTGAATCTAAATCATATTCAAGGAAGTCTATTTTAGAGTCGCTAGATCTCTCAAAGCTCCTTTCTTCAATAATTTCCCCTAAGACATCTTGAGTAGTAGTCATTTGAGTATATCTAAGCATCTCTGGACAAGAATCTCCATCATGATCAGTAGTCAAATGAAAGACACATATGTTATTTCTTTCAGGAGGGGATTCTATAGTCAATTTTGGTTGTGTTGATGCAAGTGGTAATGTCCTGCCAGTATTTACTTATTGATTTCTCCTGCCTATATCTTGATATGGTTGTTGAAAAGTAATACTAGTCTTAGGTAATTGTCTTTTTAGAGTAATCATATAATTGACTAGCTTTTGAATTACAAGATCCGTGGAAGATGAGGGATGAGCATTAGGTACTTGGACTTCTTTTTTCCATTTTTTGGCCATAATAAAATCATCTTCCAACTCAACTGCCAATGATTGTGCATATGTTAAATCGACAATTGCACCTCTTTTGAGATGAAAACTTATATCAAGAGGCATAAAATTAATAAAGAATTTTTTTTGGTTCTCAACAGTCAGTCTTTTAGTAGTAGGAATCTTGTACACAATTTTATTGAATTTGGCTATAAATTCCCTTATGGGTTCATGTATCTCCTTCTTGAGCTAAGTCAATTAAGCAAGAGGGGAATGTTTATCTTCTGCACTTTTGAACCTATTTTCAAACATAGTTTTCATATCATTCCAACTTGTGATTGAGGGATTAGTTAGATGATAAAACCATTGTGCTGCAATATCAGTTAGAGTTTGCACAAAAAGCCTTATGGCTACATCTTGATGTTGTACACCTAATACACCACATGCCGCTACAAAGGCACTCAGATGTTTCTCTGGTGATTATCTTCCATCTCCATTAAATTTGGGTAAATTTTCCCTTGTATTTTTAGGCAAAGGATTCAGGTTGGCCCCTAAATTTAGAGGTCCTATAGTTGCGCCCCAAGGTTGGGCCATTGGAAGAAAACTTATGGCAGAAGGAAAGGTAGTACCAGAAAGGGTTAAGGCTTGACAGACAGAGGATGTAGAGGGTTTAGGAGGGCTAAGAGGTCTACTTCTAGCTTTTCTAATGCAGGTAAGAATATAAGGAAAATTTAAGTTTTGTAATGCTTGAAAAGTAGGATCCTCAATTTCTTCTCTTCTCAAAGACCTTATGTATCTTCTAGAATCTAGTTTATGATATTATAATTATTAACTTCGCACTTCAAGGGAATTAATTCCTTGCTACATTTTCTACGTGTCTCCTTATTTGCCTTAGTAACATCAATCTTATATTATCAACCAATTCTTCTTATTTTTCTAATATTCTACTTGCCAATCTATAATCATCAATATTCTGATGAGAACACCAAGCAAGAGTATTTAATTGGCTAATCATATCTTCCTATTCATCTTGAAAACCAAGATTAGGTTGTAAAATAGGAATTATATTTTTAGGAGGAAGCACCATTGTTGCCTCATATTAAGGTTACCAAATCAATTTCGTTCCCTAGTGGAGTCACCAAAAAATTGTTGGCTAACAGATTTGTCCTTATATAAAGATATTTTATTTTAACTCTGTACCCTTTTCTCAAGAACAAATAAGTTAAACAACAAATGGGTGAACTATCAAGATTAGTTCCCCTCTAAATTAAGGTACAACTCCCTTTAATATTTTCAATGAATTTGAATATTCAGATACACTTTTAACCAAAAAGTGTTTAAAGGCAGACTGATATCCATACATAATTATGTTATGAATATGAGATTTTATAACAGCAATAGGTAACATAATACACAGATTCTATTTTCAATAACAATTAAATAGATAAATGTATATATTATTGATCCAATAAAGAATAAAACACATATAATGAATTGTCTAATGGAACAGTAATCACTATATGAAAGAAGGTTTCACACAAAAAACCCAACTTCAAATACTCAAACACACAAATCCAAGTATGCAGTAGTTAATTATCCTTTTCATTCACAAATGAAAATGTTTCATACAAACATCACATATATTACTAACAACAGTGGTTCAGTTCTCTAATTTTTTAACTCCCTCCTTTTTTCTATATATCTACATCTTTTTACAATTAAAAATATATATAGTTGCCATAACTAATCCACCTATCAAACTAAACCATAGTTAAAGTAACTTTGACCCATACAGGATTTAGTTTTTTTATAAATTCAATAAAGATCAAGTTTTGAATAGAAAAGTTACTGAACAACTGAATAAAAGAAACTATGTAAGTAAAGTCATTATTGAAGTGATGGGTTAGGATTTCCAGATTTGCTCTGTTTAGTTGGGTAGACACGTTGAGCTTTCCACTCCTGAAATGTCGTAACAAACTCTTGAATTTTCGTAAGATTGGGAATGCTGACGTGTTTTATCCTTGCTTTTCAGATGTTTTCTTCCCTTCAAATTTTCCCCATATTTTTTGTGTGTTTTGTGAGAGTGTCGATGCAGTGACAAAGCAGTGAATCTACCTTTGAAATATGAGAAAAATCTTCAGTTGATAACTTGTCACTTTATTTAATGATTTTAACCTTTTCCCTAAAGGATTGAATCACTATATTGATATATTTTTCTAGTTTTCCATCATCTTTTATGTATTTGATATCAATACTCTACAGATCATGTTGTAATGACTAGATGAATTCAATTATTTTCTTGATCATTTTTGTGATTTCCATTCGTCCTTGTCAGGATACTAAATTTCTCCATTTAATATTTTTCTTACATATAATACATCTTCATCTAGATTTGTCAAGTTCTTATCTGACAAAAACTTTGTTATCCCATATTTTTTCACCTCATAAATCTAGTTCATCACGCTCATCCATTTTCCTTCATCTTTTATCCACAAAGCATTTTGAGTCTTCAAATATTCAACAGTAATCGTGGTTAGATCATATACATTCTTTAATTTATGAATGCATTATGTACCTTTTAGGGTGATGCCATCCAACCAACTATCAAATATTCTGGTAATCATTTTGCCTCTATATATTTGGTCCAGCATCCTTTGATTGATAGGAGATTTTGGGTCAAAAGATAGGGGCATTTGGGTAATTGGTTGTGGATCTGGACTATGAATGGCGTCAATGTATTCTGCCATTGACCGTATAGTCTGTTTTAACTTCCTTTTATCCTTTTCATCCTTCCAAGTTATGATAACTATCTTTTTAATGGATGCTTCTAGATGATGTACATCCATAACACGTGATGCAGTTCCAAGGTCTACCTTTTCAACTATAAAATCTTGAATAGTAGGATCTTGAACTTCTTCATTGGTTTTTGGCTGGGCAATTTCTGCATTCTAATTCCCTGTGTTTGGGTCAACATCTACCCTGGATGTCATTTGTAACTTTTTGGATTTAGGAGCTTTCCCTAAACACTTTCTCACCATATTTTACAAGGGTAAAGAAAATGGAACTACTTTCCTTTTATGACTGATTATATTTTCTAGCCATTTAGGTGTAGACACTGAGGCTTCTTTATCAAGATTTGGTTGATCAAAAGGCATAGTTGAAATAATCATTAGTTTGGCAGAATCAGAAGGAATTATCATCTGTTGATCTATACTAACCTCATGAAAATTCAAAATTTTCCACTTTATAATGAGTTTTTAGATATATTCTTCTCTAAATCTCCCATTAATTTTAACTTAGAGAAAGCCTTGGGGTGAGATGAGACTATAGTCATTGAACCATTGAAAATTTTGAAAATGTGGTTCAACTTCAGGGTTCAATGATATGAGATGAACTATACAGACTGACCAATAGTCATATGATCTTTCCAAAAACTTTGAATTTTGAAACATTGAACTATTGAACTTTTGAACTCCACTATATAGGTTCAAACGTTAGGTTCAATTGGTAGGTTCAATGATAAGTTCAATTGGTAGGTTCAACGATACATTAATTTATATAAGGGAATTTAGTAAACATGACTCTTTACAAAACATCAAGTATTGAACTTTTAAACTGTTGAACTTATTGAACTTTGAAAAAGGGTTCAAGTTCAACCAAAAAATTCAAAATCAAAATTGAAATACACAAAGAGACAAACAATTCACTTTGAGAAATATTGAACCATTGAAAATTTAAACTTATTGAACTCTAAAAAAGGTTTAGGTTCAAAGGTTCAATTATTTTAAGAATTTACACACAAAAGGCAATAAGTGATTGAACTTCTTTTATGGAAAAATTCACAAAAAATTGAATAAGGGCAACTTAAAAGGTACTAAAACCAAGATTTGATGGTGAAAATGAGGAAGAAGACAAAGGTGGGTGCCATACTCTTCAATGTCTCCATCAAAGATAAATTAACAACCATAGACACCATGCAAATATTTGAGCTGTTGAGTTTTGTCAAGCCATAAGAGTTGGCATAATTCTTCCTCTCACAAGTCCATGGTGATCAATTTTACTTCATAGGATGGTGCATGAGGATCTTGGTGAGCATAATTAGTAGAATCATGGGACTACCTGGTGTAGGGTTAGAAATTTATGAGATGGAGGATGAGGTAGAGGTTGAAAGGCTCACAAAGCTCCTAGGCTACTACAAGTCAGGGTTTGCACTCCCCATCAAGGGCATTTAAGACCCCAATATGAGGGAAATAATGTACTTGGTTAATTATAAACCATGATTTGGTGGTTGATGGTCTAACATTAGCAATACCTTCTTGTGCATTGCCTACCGCATGGTGTAAGGGATGAAATTCAACATATCCAAGTTCATTACTAAGGAGATTATCAAGAACATGCAAGAGTTTCATCAAGCATGTGAAACCTTTAGGTGGGGGTATATGTTTATTCTAATAGTAATAGAGGAGATAGGTGTGATGGATGGTAATGATGACCACCTATGGGAATTCACACCGAACCATGAGTCCCCTGTGATGAAGTACCAAAACTTCATTTGCTCACCTAGTTTCTTTTATAAGTATAAAACTAGGGTGAAAGGGTGGTACGATAGGTACATAAAAGCCTTTAGGAAGGAGTGGCACATACATTAGGAACTTCTTTAATAATTGGTAGGAATGATAACCTTTATCATGATGCAACACTTCTGCATGGTGCACCTAACGCTCATAAATGGGAACCTATCAGCATGGCTTCAATTGCCTTATGCATTCTTAGCCAAGTATTTCATGGTGATGCTAAGGAGGATCCCCAATGCACAACTTGGGATCCTGGTTAAGACCATGGATCAAGATAGAAGCAGGATGAGGTGTTAGTTTGTGCATCCCATAACAAAGGCCACCAAGGATGAGAAAGATGACACCAACATAATAAATGGGAGGATCTTCAACCTCTACTATGAAATGAAGCTATGCAATAAGGGAGGTGATCATAGAAAGGATGATGATCACCCCTCCTAGTCAGTGATGAAGGGAAGGTTGTGATGAAGCTGTAGGAGAAGACTCTCCAAAGGAAATGGGGTGAGAATCTTGAAAAAATCATGGAGTGCATTCAATTAAAAATTGCCTCTAAAGAGAAAATTGTGCCCCCAGCTCCAAAGAAGTGTGTGACCTTCATGCCAGAGAGTGCTTCCTCTAGGAAGAAGCACAATAAAAATACCAAGGGACCTATTGCATTCCCTAATATAAATCTTGCAGAGATGGAGAAAGAGGTGACCCTTGCACCTAGAATAGAGGAAGAGATTAAAGAAGATAGAGAAGGGACATACATCATACAGATAGAATAAGGGGAAGAGGAGCCAAGTGATAAGGATGTATAGGAAGCCCTATAAAGTAAGATGTCTACCATGCTTGAGGAAATAGAGGAGCTGACAAGCTCCTCATCCATTGAAGAAGCCTCCACACCACCTTCACAAATAGAAGAGGAGAAAAGAATGGTTTGGAAGAAGATGGGGTTGAGTGAGGAGGATATCAATAAGGTGTTGGTACTTGAATAAAAGTGGAGACTTTCCCAAGAAAAATAATTGGCCAAGGTAGAGAAAAGGGCCCTGAAGGTTCCTACTGATAAAATATTTATATGAATGATTACAGATCTAGAAGAGATTTAATGAGCAAATCATAATATATAATGAGCCTAGATCAATAAACACAACACAAGTATTTATCCTGGGAAAACCTCAAAGAGGTAAAAAACCCAACAAAGTGATATTCAATATTGAGAAATAATAATAACCCCAATGCATCAAATCTTCTTCATCTCACTCTTTCTTAGATAAATTCTTCACAAGTTTGTCTTAGACAAGTATTTGCCTCATGCAAGAATACTTGAATATTTTTTTGTGTTTGAGATATTTTACAATAGGGGTAAAACCCTATTTATAATGATTCATGAGGGGATGTGACTATTGTAAAAATAACAGGTCCATTCACCCTGATAAATCCAATTAATAAACACTTGATAAATATTAAATAACTATAATAAGATTATTTATTTTCTCAAAGTTTACACCTTGAGTAAATAAATAATATATTATTGTTTATTTAATTACTTACCAATGTAATCTAAGGGTTAATAATAACCACTTAGACATTAATTGTCCTAACACTCCCCCTTAATGCTAAGTGGGGATACAAGCCATAGTCACCATAAAGGAATTATACTATGTGTAAAATTTGAAGGATTTAAAAACCTTCATCATGTCAAAGGTCATATTTGAAAGAAAAATTATTATAATCCATAAACTAATCGAAAGTAAATTTAGGCTAGCATGATTGTGAGATTACATCTTACTATTTCTCATGAATAATTGCTAAGCATATTTGGAGCCTTTTATAACATAAGGATCTCCATTACAAATTATGCTTTTAAATGTATTATGGTACACGAGTAAAAATTCCACATGAAGTTTACTTAAATAAAATAATTTACACATGAAGTTTTTACAATGTTATACAAATGAAAAGAAGTATAAAGAAGAAGAAGAAACACATGGCTGTTAGGAAGTGGCATTGTCATGTACACTCCCCCTCAATGGCAACTTTGAGAGGCTTAACATTGCATAAAACTGACAAAACTTGATAGCACCAAGTAGTTTTGTAAAGATATCTACCACTTGTTCATTTATAAGATAAAATTGTAGATTAATATCACCATTGAGGACTTTCTCTGAGATAAAACGCCCATGAACTTCAATATATTTAATTTTTTGGTGATGCACTGCATTTTTATTTAGAGCTATACAAATTCGATTATCACAATAAAGGATGGTACTCTAAGAAACATCCAAATGAAGTTATTTTAATAACCTTTGTAGCCATATGGCTTCTTTAGCAGCTTTCATATCACTTTTATACTCAACTTCTGTAGAAGAGAGAGAGACAATATGTTGCTTCTTGTTGCTCCAAGTGATAGCACCTACACTAAACTTAAATACATATCTAGAAGTAGATTTACGATCTAAATTATCACTAGCATGGTCAACATCACAATAACCATATAATTTAGCATTATCAAGGGAAGAATAAAATAAACCATAATTAATAGTTCTTTTGATATAATAAAGGATACATTTAGCTAATTTCCAATGATCTAAATATAGATCCTGTATAGATCGAGAAGCAACACTAACAACATATGAAATATCTAGCCTAATAATAGTTAAATAAATCAAACTTTCAATAAGATGTCTATACAAAGTAGGGTTAGCTTTTTCACATACAGGTTTAAGATCAAGTTTAATGCCAACTTCAATAAGAGTAGTGGTAGATTTACAATCAAGCATGCTAAACTTAACAATAAGATTATGTGCATACTAAGATTATGATACAACAATTGAATTTTTATCCTGAAATATAGCCATCCCTAAAAAATGATGTAAAATGCCTAAATCAATCATTTTAAAAATTTGACTTAGTTTATCCTTATATTTATGAATTAAAGTAGTTAGATCGTTAGTAATCAACAAATCATCAACATATAATACAATTAAAATCAAATGACTATTTTCATTTTAACAAAGAGATCATTATCTGAATAGTAGTTGGAAAAACTCAATTCTTTGAAAAAGAAGTAATTTTAGAATATCAAGCTCGAGGAGCTTGTTTTAAGCCATACAATAATTTTTTTAACTTGCATACATAATATTCTCTATTAAGATCAGTGAAACCTTTAGGCTGAGTCATATAGATTTATTCTTCTAAATCACCTTTTAGAAATGCATTTTTGACATCTATTTGGTGGATAACCCAACCATTTTGGGTTACAAGAGCAATAAAAAGTCTAACAGTACTCATTTTTGCTACAAGAGCAAAAGTTTCAACATAGTCAATCTTGAGTTTTTGAGTAAACCTGTGAGCAACTAATCTAGCTTTAAATTTATCAATTTTACCAATTGAATTATATTTGATCGTATATAACCATCTATAATTGATAATATGCCTTTTAGGTGGAGGAGGGACAATGTATTAAGATTGATTTTTAATTAAGGTATAATATTTATCTTGCATATCAATATTTCATCTATCATCTTGAGTAGCTTCCTCAAAGGATTGAGGTTCACATTCATACATAGTCATTAATGCATGATAAGAATATTGACTTCTAATTAATATATTAAGGTTATCAAAATTAGAAGAATAAATTAAAGATTTTGCCCATTTAGGTTTTTTGAATTGGACATGAAACTCGGGGGTTTTTTCAGACTCTAAGTTATCCAAAACTAGATCAACATCCTCAAAGATATCTATTTCATCACAAGGAGAAACATGAGAGTCAGATTTATCAACAAAAAAACATTGAGGAGTATCCACAGAGGGCTAAAAAAAGGTAGAAATATGAAAGGCTTTGGTAGGGACTCTAATTAGAATATGAATAATAGTGTTCATGGCTTCAACCCAAAAGAACTTAAGAACAATTGCATATTGCAACATTGTTCTAACTATTTCTATGATGGTGCAGTTTTTTATTTTAACGATACTATTTTGTTGAGTGGAATAGGGAGTTGTTAGTTCCCTTTAAATAACACAACTAATACAAAAAAATCAAATATTTACTAACATATTGACCATCATTATCGGTTTTTAATCTCTTAATAGTCAAATTAGATGCATTTTCAACATAAGCTTTAAATTCTTTAAACTTAGAAAAAACATCATTTTTTTTTAATAAAATAAGATCAGATCATTCTAGTATAATCATCAATAAATTTAATATTATATAATGAACTATTAAGAGAATTAACTTCCAAAGGACCTACAACATCACTATGAATTAATTCTAAAGGATGTGAGAATTTTACATCATGTTTTTTATGAAAAAAGTTAGTATGTTGCTTACCACATAAGTAACCCTCACAAGTTTTATGATGAGAGGGGATAGAAGTATGTTCAACAACAAGATTATTTCCAGACATATCATGTAAACTTCTAAAATTAACATGTCCTAATCTTTCATGCCATAATTGAGATTCATTCTTATTATGCGATGAAATTAAACATGCAAAAGAAGGAGAGAAGATATATAAACCATTATTTTGAATACCTTAAACAATCAATGATCCAGATTGATTTCTAATAGACCAACTATCTTTAAGCAAAGTTATAATAAAATTATCATTAGTAAGTTAAGAACAAGATAGCAAATTATTTTAAAGCTTAGGTACATAGAAAACATCATTAATAACAACATTTGAAAATTTTGCTTTTCCATGTTTAGTTGCTTCTAAAAATGAATTATCTCCTAAGTAAATTCTTTCAAAGATATCCAAAATCCATTCATTTTTATTTGAATTAAATAAATCAACATATAAATCAATAACATTCTGATCCTAATTGTTATTTTGATTAGGGTTTTTATTCTTCTGCTTATTTTGGTTAGACTTCTTCCCTTTGTTAGTTTTAAAAGATTGATTGTTAATTCTATCCTTATTTTTATAATAGATTTTTCTTTCATGACCAAATTTACCACATAGATTGCAATTTCCATTGAATTTAGGTGTATGGTTTTTATTACCAGATTTATTATTTTTGTGTTTGCCTTTAGTAGAATTAGGGTTATATTTTTGATTTTTAGTGTTATCAAAAACATTATTATGAGTGAGAAGTGCTCGAGTAACATTCTCCTTAGAATAAAAAATTGTCATAACTTACTCTTCTTGAATCAAGAGAACATATAAGGTGGTAAGGTCAGGGATATCTTACTCAGTTTGATATTTAGAATTCAAAATTGAAATAAAATTTCTAAATTTTTCATGAATATTTAACTAAATAATAAAATAAAGCAACTGATCTTGAATTAAATTTTAATTACAACCATCTAACTGAGCTTTAATGTTCTTAATTTTAAATTTTAAATTCACAACTTTTTCATCACCTTTCATAGGTATTGTCAGCAATTGAAGGATTAACTTAATGATATTTGAGAGATGAGTTCCCTCGTGCATAGATTCTAGAAGTTTCTAAGCTTCACAAGGAGATTCCTGATTACCAATGTGGAGAAAGAATTCATCCTTAACACTCTGTAAGATAATGGACATAAGTTCCTATGATTTTTGTTGAAATGCATTGGTAAGCTTAGGGGTTACATGTCGACCAAACGGGGCTTTCTCAGTCCCAATGACAATTTCCATAATTTATAGGCCATAAATTTAGCTTTAACATAAATTTTTCAAATATTATAATTATTTTCATTAAACATTTAGGATTTGTCAAAAGAAAAATGAGGAGAATCCATGACTTCCCTTTAAACACAACAGTATCTGGGATTTGTCTAAATAAAAATGAAGAGAAGCCATGACTTCCCTTTAAACACAACAATATCAAAATGTTTAAAAAATAACCTTTTAAGTGTGAATTTAAAATTATTTATAATTAAAACAAATTTAAAAAAAGTAAATACACACTTTTTGTTCAAATTAAAGCTTGATAAAGTAAGATTTTTTTCAAAAAATTGTGACAAAGCAAGGTGTAGCAAGTGTCACAAAATACACTGAAAAAAAAAAACAATTTTATGATTTAAAATTTTTAGAAAATTTTGAACTATTTCTAAAATAAAGTGAATTGATCATGTAACTATATATATATATATATATAATTTATATGCTAACGAAAGCAAAAAATTGAAATAAAGTTACATAATTTTAGATATTGAAAGAGTCACACTCACAATGACCACCTAGGCACGATTATTAAAAAATATGTAAAAGACAATAATAGAATTATTCAAAACAAAAAATGGACCACTCCAATGCCTCCTAAATATTCCAAAACTTTAAGATCGACTGGTTGGATGACTATACTTGCCTAGGTTTAGACTAGATCAAGTGTCAAAAGAAAGACTAGTTGATAGGTCAAAGTGTTATCAGGGGAGAGAGAAGGCATGCAATCCAAGAAATGGAATTCAAATTAAATTAATTTGCAATTAATTTTGACTAGAGTCAATAAGAAGATAAAAAAAGCTAATGATAGTTGAACACTAGACTTATCTTTTACAAATTTTTACCAAAAATAATATTACCAACTTATCTATGAGTGAATTCAAAGGTTTACATGCAAAATATTATATTTAATTATTTTTATTCAATTTTTTAAAAATGAATAAAAATAAATATTTATATATTGTGCATGTAAATAAAAGTAAAAACAAATTACTTGGTTTTTAACTTTTTGGTGAAATAATTTAATAAAAGGTAAATCAAATTTGTAAAATTAAAAAAATAAATTATTTTTTAAATATTTGAAAGAAATTTATACTTACCTTAATATTTCTTGTAAGTGGAAATGGCACAGGTCTGGGAGGAGAGAATAAAAATTGAGGAAGATAGAGGCCTTCTCAGTCCTTCAAATTTTCAAACCTTCCTGAAATCCTCTCACAATGTCAACAAGCTTTTCAAAAAAAACTTTGGTGCCAATTTTTTTTTTGCCAGCCTCCCAAGCCATACAGGGACATTAATGGAGGAGAGATAAATTTGAATAGGTTTATCTGGAGCTTCTTAGGCCTTGAAAATTTGCATGAGTCCTTATCTTTGAAAAACTAAATGAATAAAACTTTTAGAAAACAATTTGATGCACAAAAACCCAAGTTTCAATTTTGAAAAATGCTCAAGCCATACAATGGCATCCAATTGCCTAAGGTTTGAATAAATTGAAATATCAATTTAGTATTCTATATTATTGCTAATCAAAATCCTCTCCAGTGGCTCTGATAGCATGATAAAATATTTATATGAATGATTATGGATCTAGAAAAGATTTAATGAGCAAAACATAATATATAATGAGCCTAGATCAATAAACACAACACATGTATTTATCCTAGGAAAACCTCAAAGAGGTAAAAAACCCAACAAAGTGATATTCAATATTGAGAAACAATAATAACCCCAATACATCAAATCTTCTTCATCTCACTCTTTAGATAAATTCTTCACAAGTTTGTCTCAGACAAGTATTTGCCACACACAAGAATACTTGAATATTTTTTTGTGTTTGAGATATTTTACAATAGGGTTAAAACCCTATTTATAATGACCATCCACCCTGATAAATCCAATTAATAATAATGGGTCCATCCACCCTGATAAATCCAATTAATAAGCATTTGGTAAATATTAAATAACTATAATAAGATTATTTATTTTCCCAAAGTTTACACCTCGAGTAAATAAATAATATATTATTATTTATATAATTATTTACCAATGTAATCTAAGGGTTAATAACCATTTAGACATTAATTATTATAACACCTGCAAACATAAGACTAGTAGTTGAAATGGTTAGGCAAGTACCAAATGCCCCCACCAAGAAGGTAGAAGAAGATACACAAGAGGCACACCCAAGTAGTGAAGGGGTGCCTAAAGAAAAGGAAGGCAATGCTGGTGTTTTAGAAAAACAAATAGAGACCATAGAGGAACCTCAACAGTAACAAGGTAAAGCTAATACCAAATGATATTCCCTAGAGGTGAGTATTGAGAAACCTCAGGATGAATAAATGGATGAGGGGGAGAAGTCTAAGGAAGAAACCTACAAGGATCAAATAGGTGAGTCCTCTAAAGAGATCACCAAAGAGAGAGGTGGCACGAGTGAAGAGGAGGAAGTATAGATAGAAAAGGATGTAATCGATAAGGATGAAAAAAAGTTGAATATAAGGGAGAAGGCATAGGAAAGATGGGTGGACAAAGAACCATATATGTATGATACTATACACACCCAAGTCACCACTACCAAGATGTGAAAACAACTCTCATTTTTACTAGACCACTACATGGATGAGCCTCAATTTAAGGCACCTAGGGTGGCTACTTTGAGCCTAGAAGAGCCTGATGAGGGGTAAGACTCCGTCTTTATTAACCTTCATGCCATGAACCTAGTCTAATCTGGGAATGTGCTGATCAGGATGGCTATAGATGTTGTGCATCAAAACATCATCAATGATGACAAGGTTTAAAAATGGAAAAAGTTTCATAAAGAAGCCAAGAATGAAGTGCATGCAACTAAATTCAAACTATAACAACCTTATGAGCACATAGAGATGGTTGAACCATATCTTCTGATTGACATCGATAATTTAGACCCTTTAAAGGTTGATAAAATTTATGTGTTGGTAGAGCAGATGCTCCCAAGGTTAAAACCTGAGTCGACATAAAAAGAAGATCCCAACATTACACTGAAGAAAGAGCTAGTTGATAAGCTCAAAGAGGTAGAAGACCTCTTTACTAAATTATAGGAGCACACAGATGTAGAGGATGACATCTTAAGCTTCTTAAACTAAGCCTCAAATATAGATGCATGCCTAAAGTAGGCAAAAGAAGAGAAGGAGAAGCTAATGGCACAAGTATACTCAATAATCAAGTCAGGGTGGGCACAAATCATGGAGAATATCAATGTGTTCAACAACCAAATCAAATATCAAGATTAAAACTTGGAATCACTCTTTCAAACTCTATAGACTAAGGTTTGTGAGTAAGGAGTGATTTTAGATGGGAGAGTGGAAAAGGCAAAAACCAATGTCAAGGCCTTCCATAAGGAGTTAGAATAAATGGATGTGCTCATGCTCATTACTACATCCATTGAGATAGATAGTTCCTCCAAAGAAATCAAGCTCGTTATTAAGGGCTTTGAATACTTCAATGCTAAACTTAAAGAGAATACACCCAAGTTTTGCACTCCTAAGATCTTGGCAACCTAGTATGTGGATGGACTAATGTTTTTATATGGGGTAATGTTGGGCCCCTAGCTCATTATATATAAGATTTGCACCAATATGACATCCACATCTGTGTGAATGAATCATTTTGTGTAATAATTATCCTTTTGGCATTTTGTCACTAGCTAGAGGGTGCAACACATATCTTTCACTAGTTGGAAGGTGACTAACTATCTCCTAGATTTTTAGGACATCTTTTAGGATTGATGAGATGTGATGATTGCAGCATAGATTTTGCAAGGTTATGGAGATGGTGGTTATGATGAGCAAACTCCATCTTTTCACTCAATGTGTACCTTCCACCTTGGTGAAGATGCTCTTGAAAACTATTTAAGGATTTTGAATTGGATGAAGCAGGGAGATGGAAAATTGAAATGGAGCTCTAGTGAAATGACTCCTCAATAGACATTACTTTAATAACCATTAGGCATAAAAATAATATAAAAGACATGAAGGCTCCACTTGTAAGTGCCCAAGCTCACATATGAGCCTCTAGGTTGCTAAGTAGGATGATCTGAACATATATTCCACCATGAACTCTATACTCTATTTTTAACTTTGATTAATGATGAAGATGGTTGCAGTAAAATGTGATGTGTCTAGTTTACACATCTTTTATATCACTAATTGAATGTGTAATGGATGTCATGTCATATTTTAAATATAACTATGTTAAGTAATGTTTATGCATGCTACTGGCTCACATCTTTAATGGAAAGTTCCATGACGTAACCTTTATTTCACATAGAGAATGAGTATAGATTATATGCCAAGTGTTCCTACCCTTATTAGGAGCATGTATCTAGCATGAGTAGTTTGAGTGAAAATAACCTTTTGACCCTTCAAACACCCATATGATACTAGGATTAGTCTACAAAAGGCTTATGCTTATAAATCTACCCAAAGCTTTCATTAAATTGATCAAGACCCCTAATTGAAGTCTCAGCCATGGTACAATTAGCCTAATACGGGCCTCGATTCCTTCTTAGCAATGCTTTGGGTGAGCACATAAGGCCTATCTTTATGTGGATTGATGCTGGTGCAATTGGGTATTCTTATGTTGAGCACAAAAGGAGCATCTCATGCTTGTGCCTAGTTGTAATAAATTGAGAATTAACTAAGACAAATTTATGATATTTTCTACAATAGTTGGTTTGTTATGATTTTGGAATCATCTCAGTCTAGAAGGTCTAAGAGGGGTTGATACTGAGTTTCATCAAAGGTTTTGTCTTCCTTTTTTGAAGTTTGTTTTGACCTTCTCAGTAATATACTAGTTCCTGAGATGGTTGTGACTCTAGTAGTTTAATTATGAGGATAAACAAGACCAAACTATTTGCAAAAAATATCAACCTCTATTAATAAATCTTGGATTACATCTTTGAGATCATTAAAAATTATGGTATTATGCATTGATACTTGATGGTAAGGCATTTCTTGTTTTCTTGATATCATATCAGTTTTTGAGTATGGGGGTTAATAGGCTTTATAGGTGGTAGTGTGATAATGGAGGTTTGAAGGAGATGATCAAGAATCATGAAATAAGACCCCCATAATGGATATTGGTTAGGTTTTTCCACCTTTTTAGGCATTTCCATGGGGGATACATTTTATTTCTTGTCTCAATTCCTTACATTGATTGATTCGAATGTTTCCAATAGAGGGTACTTTATGTTTGGAATAAAACCTTATACCAAGATTATGAGGGTAATAAGGATTTAAGGGATTATGTATTAGCATTATTATTATGGGAAGATCCTTTTGTAATGGTGTATGTTTCTTAGAGGAGGATTCTATAATGGTGGATTTTAGCTTTACATAAGGATAAGCTCCTAATATGTATGTTTTAGTTCAAGCTGGTGGCATAACTATTATCCCTTTTTGAGATCAATTAGAAGTAGTAAGGATATCCTCTTCAGGGAGCTCAATTATTATAGATGGATGTTACAAGGATTAACCTATTGACACACCAAGGCATTTATTTCCACTTCTTGAAATATTTCCCCTACTTTCCCTTTTTATAGGATTTAGCTTGGCCTGAGCTATAAGGGAAGCTGGTTGATGTAATGTAGCTATAGTCATATAAAATGTGAAAATTGGTAACTTGAGTGTGGCTAATGACATCCAACCCATAGGTCCCTAGGGTAGATTTCCTACTAATTTTTATTATATTTTTCTAATTTTTTACCTGCATAATAAAATTAGAAATTAGCATTAAATTTTAAAATTTCATAGTAATTTTAAAAATAATTTTCTTTCAAACCCTAGTTGTACATACTAGGTACCGATATTTTCCCAGTAATTTTTCAATAATTTTTTGATTTTTTACTAGCATATTATAATAAAATTCACCTCAAATTTCAAAATTTAATATTAATTTTAAAAAATATTTATTTTTCAAAACCCTAATTGCATCTACTGGGTCTCTTTAAATCACCAATTTTCCAATAAATTCTTGATTTCTTACTTACATATTTCATTAAAAAATTCACTTTAAATTAAAAAATTTCATATTAATTTTCAAAATAATCATCTTTCAAACCTTAGCTACATATATTAGGTCCCATTGCTTCTTAAGGTATCACCTTACATGTTTGTGAGATTTGTATCCTTTTTATGCACTTTCTAGTTTGCTATTTTTAATACTTTATATTTCCTATATTCAATACTTTCCTTCTATAACACCTTTATTATTACAAATTATTACAAAAAAATCAATTATTTTTTAATTTGTTTTCCTACCTTAACAATGGCCTAATACACCAATTTTGATAAAACTGATAAAAGGGAACTTCAAGAACTTTTAACTAAACACCTTGACATGCAAGATGACATGTTTAAAATACTTCAAGAGGAATAACAAAAAGTGAACAATGGTAAATCTTCTCAAACTATAGAGAAACCTATTGTAAATGACACTACGGGGGTAACTATGTCTCAATAACCCCCTATAGTAGCCCAACCTGCCTCTATGCCACCAACTATAACTAGTACATCTTTTTCTCTTGATGTGGAAGCCCTTGTGCAAGGGATAAGATCTCTTCAATCCAAGGTGATACATCTTTATTAATTTGCCTCTAGACTTACGCAAGTTTTGGATTCTTTTGTTCTATTGCATACACTATTGGCACGTCACATTGTTTCTACACCCTTGCCACAAGGTTTTGTTCAACCTGAGCTTACTCTATATGATGGAAAGGGTGATCTAGTGACAAATTTGAGAGATTTTCATGCCACAGGATTATACTATGTATTAAATGACTGGTTATTTACCAACCTATTTCCATGGAGCCTAAAGGATTATGCTTTACAATGGTTTTATAGTCTACCAATTTAATCAGTCAATACATTCAATCCTTTAGCTGACATGTTCCTAGCTCATTTTAGCATTAACATTGGTGATAAGGTTTCATTTCATATGCCCAAGTTGCACAAAAAAAATAAAGGTCAAATGAGTATCTAACAAATTATGTTCTTTGATATAAGACTATTTTGGCTAAGATGACTAGCCCCATGGCTGATCAAGAGTTACAAGAACTCTTCAAACAAAGTCTTCTACTAGCTTTGCATGAATAAATTATGTTCAAAAGATTCTCTTCCTTCACTAAATTGTTTCACACACTAAAGGAAAGAGAAGTCAAACTAATTTCAATGGGAAAACTCAAGTACACAAGTATCTTAGAAACAACAAACAAGAGTAAAAAAAAATCCCATACGAAGTCAAGATTAATGATAGCAAGAGTTAGAATCAACTAATAGTTAATGTAGCTTCTGAGCCCACTCAACATGTGGTTTTATCAGCACCTCCTCGATGAACCTTTACCAATCTACCGGTTTCTCCAGCCAGAGTTTTACATCTATTAGAATGTAACATCATATCTCTCCCTCCTATTCAGAAAGTTGACCCAAAAAATCCTCTTCCACATTGATATGATTAGCATGCATTTTTTGAGTTTCATAGGACACTAAGCCATAGAAAAAATAGATACATCATTTTGAGACACAAGATACAATATTTTATAGATGGAAATCATATTGATCTTGGCACTTCGGTTGAGCCTCCTCAGGCAAAGAAAACACATGATAAAACTTTGAAATCTTCTCAAATTCCTTTTGTAGCATTTTAAATAAGAGACAAGGGACACATTAGGGGTTCACCATGCATATCATGCACATCTGCTACTAGATACATATAGGGCACCTTCAGTTGAGACACATCCTTTGAGTAACATGATTAGTGTATACAATTCTCAAGTTCTAGCTAGACCTTCCATCTCCTTCTCAGAGTAGGAAATCATCGAGGATGATTCAGATTATCATACACTCTTTATCAGAGCTTACATTCATAATCATCCTATTCATAGTGTTCTCATAGATAATGGATTTAGTGTGAACATGTGTACTATGACATTATTACAACATTTAGGATATTCAGAGTAGGATATTACCTTGATGGACATAGTTATCAGTGGATTCAGTGGGCACATATAAAGTTCACTGGGTGAGAATGTACTTCCTCTATAGGTTGGTCCAACACACGTGGCCACACCATTTGCTATAGTTCCTAGTGCAAGAGTTTTTGATGTTACTTGGTTGACCATGTATTCATAATCTTTGAGTAGTACCTTTTATAGTTCATAGATGCATGAAATTCATTCATGCTAATTAGGTTATTACAGTTGATAGAGTTCTATATGAGTTACCAGTCCTCACTTTAGAGCCATCTACTATTTTTTAGTCACCATTTAGTTTTGCCACCAATTATAGTTCCTCATCTAGTTATAATTTAGACATAGTTGAGGCATCTATCACCAACACAAAGAGTTCATACACCTCCATAACTTCAATATTCTAGACAAATTCCAACTATAGTGTTCACGCCCATGGTAGTATCATTGAGATCTCATGCATCTACTCATAGAGCACATGTTGAATGAGCTTCTCCTAATAATAGATGGGTCCCTAAGAGCCCTATAGTTGCATCCACTTCTTAGAGTCATAGGGGGACCCCACACTCAATTTTTACTTTAGAGATTTCAGAGCATTTATAACATATACAAATTTTAGAGCCATAGTCTAAGCCCTTCCATCATGTTTCATAATGATGCATGATCCCTTTATTTGATACATGACACCATGATAGGGAGTCTCCCATGAGACTCATCAATTAGTATCATCCCTTCCCAGCTTACTTGTACATAACTTCTCTTCAAATATCTTGTACATAGTCTTCCTATGATTGATTGTACATAGCTCAAATCTCAAAAATTCAAAAATAATACAAAATATCAAAAATTCAAAAACATTCAAATATTTCAAAAATACCAAAAACATTCAAATATTTCAAAATACAAAAACATGCAAATAATTCAAAAAAAGCACCAAAAATATTTTTATTGTATGCATCATCCATGCTTTACATTTCTACTATCATGGTAGGCTTACATTTACTATTCTATGCTATTATTTATTGATTTATCTACATTACCATGCTTCACTTGATCTTCTTTAAGTGTGTGTAGTTATATCCAGATCCTTGATTGCTTCACTCTACCCACTGAGGGGGTATCCTACTTCTACATTCAAGACACACATTGATATACATACCCATATGGGACATCTTTTACATGACTACACCATCCAGGTTATGTCATTCCTACACCACACACTCTAAATATCATGTTGATGTACATTATTTACTATGATTACATATATTACTCTATCAACATTCCACTAGTATATATAACTTATGTATTTCTTATCATATACCTAGTCTTGTACTAACATGTCTTTCATACTTTCACTTCTTGCTTTGATTAATTATATGCGATTGTATTTCTAGTATATTACATGCTTTCCTTTCTTGCTTTGCGTAGCTACATGTGATTACATTTATAAGTTTTTGATTCTCCTGTATGTCTTTTGCTTCTATTCTTATGTGTTCCTTAGGACATTTTATAATGTACCTTAGGATATTTAATAATGTCCTTTGCTTGTACTCTTCTATGTGATTGTGGCTTTCACACCAACCTTGATTATTCTAATTGTATGTGTATGTGGCATTTGAACATGCATTTTATGCTTACTTTCTAGTTTGAGTGACATGTGCCCATGTACCTTGTTTACTTGGCCCCTTGGCCACTCTTTTATGCTTCTATCTTCCTGCCTTATATGCTTGTTTCTTGATTGATTTTTAAATTTTTTACAATCCCATGATCCACATCATGCATTATTCTTGCTTTCTTAGAGGCCATGATGGACATCATTCTCCATCCCTCCTTGACAACTAATAACTAACTGGACTTCAAGTTCTAGTTCAGTACATTGCACATCTTATTAAATTATTATATCTATTTAGGCATACCCCTATTGATCTAAGAATCTCTCATTACAAACCATGTTATATCTTGTTGATTATCATAGCTATATCATGTATCTTTACAACATAACACATTTACAAAGCTCTTTTTCTGAGGGTAGTCATTGTAGGGCCTTCATTCTTACCCTCAAAAGAGGGGGGGAAACAAATAAGGGTTTTGTCATAGAGATTAGATCCCTTAATAGTAAAAAATTTAGCTTTAAGAACACCCAAAACAATAACCAAACATCAAAACTAGACAGAACAAACCAGACAAATAGTGAAAATATTAGAGAAGTCATCGGATTTAGCCCAAGACATAATGCCAAGATTGGACTATAGCACCGATCCCTCTAGTGTCCAATTTTGGCACTCTTGTCCAAACAATAGAAAAGCTAAACTTTCTAGAAGCAGGCAAAAAAGTAGGTTCATCTATAGTTTTGCATAGTTAGACTAGTTTAGAATCAACAATTTTTAGTACACTTTTGCTTAGAGAATCTAGATATAGGGGGAATCAAGTGAAACATGATGGCTCTCACTTTCAATTTTAGATACAACAGTTGATATAACTTCTAGATCAAAATCTATGTTTTAGATACTAGTGATTAGGGGCAATGTACGTGGCACATTTATTTTATTTTCTTTTTGAGTTCAGTATTACCCATGCATTCTCAATAGTTGTGTGCCTTATTCTATCTATAAGTGGTTGGCATCATTTTGGAGTGGCTTTCATACAAGCCTAACTTTCACATTTTGGAGTGGCTTTCATATAAGCCTAGTGCACCAGTTTCAGAGTGGATTTTATACAAGCATAATCTCCATCTTTTAGAGTGGCCAAGAGTGGTTTAGTTTCTAACATACATTCAACTATCCACACCAACATTTTAGATCACAGTACATTCATGGGCTTTAAAATCCATCTCATATGGTATACACATCCATACTGGTATCAGTTCATAACTTCACTTCATGGGGCAACGATGGAGCCAAAGGACTAGCTAGCCTTTATATTCTTGAGCCACCTACTCAGAAGGATTAAACACATAGTCCAAACATCGGTTAACACATGCATGATCACATAGCTTCACTTAGTGGGTGATGATGGATCCAAAGGGATAGCCTTTTAATTCTTGATCCACTTACAGGGAATTGAGAACTCAACACCGTTCATGATACTACTCTTGGTATAACACACATCCAACATCACTCAACATCATAACATGTTTTGTATTGGTCCATGTACCTAATGAGGTGTAGTCATTTCTTTCTCTTCCTCTCTCTCTCTTACCCAAATTTGTATGTTCTTATTTTAGATATAACATATCTAGTAAGAACTGATCTACTCTTTGTTTTCTCTTGCAGATTCACACTTCACAATGTGCTCTCTCTATGCACACCCAACATTACATAGATTCATGAGCTTCACCCTTGAAACTAAGTTTAGGTATGCTTTCTATTTTTCCTTTATCCTAGTATTTTAGTTTGTTGTATCACTAGAATAAAGGGGGGGTAAATGTAGTCATATAAAATATGAAAATTGGTAACTTGAGTTTGGATAATGACATCTAACCCATATGTCCCTCTTGCTTAATTTAATGACCCTCATAAGCATATTTTCACTAATTACTAGTCATCCATAGCTTTCAAACCTAATCCTAGCTCAGTCAGACTTCTCTCTCCATGACAAATCTATCCCCCTAGGCCCTGTCAGCTAAGGACAATAACACCCAACTTGGAATATAGCACTGGTACCACTAGTATCTTATTTTAGTGCTCCTATCCAAGTACATTTTTAGTCCCAATGGTTAGTTCCTTTCAGTTCCTCATCCTTTTTCTTGTCAACCTAATATAAACACATTCAACCCATGACCAATAGATCCCTATAAAATCCCATTCAAAGATCATTTAGAAGGGGTTATAAATTATCACAAATCAAGTAATAATACAAGCAAAACTACTAAGGCAATCTTCCCTATTCTCTACATACAACCAACCAATACTAATAGAAGGTTATTCAGATCCTTACACCAGTCCCTATCCACCTCAAGCTCACCCAAATTTAGAATTTCCATCTTCATACACACTATTTCACAAAGCACATCAAGTGGGAGAACTGCATATAGATTGATCCCTCTTCAGAGTATTGGTATGTAGGCAACATGCCCACATAATGGGTGTGGATACACATTCAATGCATATTACACACACTAACCCCCCTTCTTTCCAAAATTTTATCAAAGCATGATGGAATCTAGGGTTTGAAGACTAAACTAGCTCTATAGGGAGTTCCACAGACATCTAGCAATCAAAACTTCATAGACAGGATCACACAGACATAACAAATAAAACCCAAAAAATTTAGGTCTCCTAAGAAGAAACCATAGAAATAGACTACAGTGCTGGTGCCACTAGTGTTTTATTTGATTTGTGATAGTGTCCCATTCTTGCATAGTGAATTTTAGACTCTATCTCAGCCATCTCAGTCAGTTTCCAGCTAAGTCTTATTTTATATCCCTCATTACTATTTTTAGAAAGGTTAAAATCACATCAAATTTATACAAATTGGTAGCTTAATTATTGCATATTTATTTACTAATTTTACTACTCATACCCTTTAAATAAATTAGGAGTAATACACAAATATTCCTAGAATTATTAAATCAGTAGTAAAGATCTCAGGAGGGAGTGAGCTAGAGGGAGTGAACATGCTACAATAAAGGTTTTGTAGTGACTAAAGGAGTAACGTGTGTATTTTCTAAGATATCCAAATAAGTATCCCCCTTGATAGTTTTTCATCCTTTATTTTTTATTGGTTGCTTTGAATAGGATTAGGTAGCATTTCTTTGGGAGAATCTAATTAATGAGATAAGGGAAACTTGAGTGGATATTAAGAATAGAGTTAGCTAGTTTAGATGGTTTGAAAATATCTCCTATAAGGAGATATGGGATCCTTGTTGATTTTTTAGATGATTCAAAAGCATTATCAACTTCTTTAAGTAAAATTTAATCATGGATTTTGTTTATTACATGGATTTCATGATCCGAGGTGCTTCCTATGTTTGATTGTACAAAATTAGATGCAGAAGGATAGTTGGGGATTGGTTGCCTAAAGATATCAATGGATTGATTGGGAGGAACATTAGGATTATCCAATTGTAATTCCCCTTAGTCGATAATACTATGAACCAAATCTTTGAAATAATGATGCTTATTCACCCCATGACCAAGTACATGATGATAAGTGCATAAATCACTTTCATTGTACCAACTAGGTTTGGGGTGAGAATCAACAAGGGGTCTAACTGAAGGAAGCTAGATAATGGAAGATTTTAGGAGTTTATCTAGAATGTAAGCATATGAATCCCCTAATGGTGTGTATTTTTGAGTAGGAAATTGTATTAAGTGTTTTTGTGGTTGTGTTTGGGAGGTAGAAGGTTTATATTGGTTTTTTGTTAGTGGAGGTGCCAATTTTAAGACAACAACATTTGTTGTGCCTTTAGTTTTATAATTGTTGGTCCCTTTGGAAGGGTCAAGTTTTAAGTTCTTATTATGTAACTTAACTTTTCCTTACTCTAAGGCTCAAAATTATAGTTTATGGGCCATAGCAAAGGCTTTTTTGAAATTTTTAAATAATTAAATTTGTAGTGTTGATGAGATATGCTTAGTGCATGATCTTGCAAATAACTAGATTAATTCAGGCTGAGGAAGGGATACAATTAGTTGATTTATAAATCCTTGACACCTAGCTACAAACTCAACAAGAGACTCATCATCAAATTTTCTAACGTCATATAGGTTGGTTATGGTCACTTTCCTTGTGATATTAATAGAGAAGCGTTCTAAGAAGATTTGAGCCAATTGTCCCCAAAAAAATGAGTACTAAGGGATAAAGATTTACCAATCTAAGGATGGTACATCCAATGACATGGGAAATATCCTTAAAAGGAGAGTGTCATCGTGAGCTATAAGGTAACAAGCATGCCTAAATGCCCTAATGTGTTGTTGGGGATCTTCCTTATTTTGAAATTTCATAAATTTAGGAAGTTCCCATTGCAAGGGATATGGCCTAATTGGGATGATATGATTAATAGGTTGATTGTAAATTTTCTCATACGTAAGCATATTTTTTTTCTTGGAGGTAGAAGCCTCTATAATTTCCATCATATTCATAAGGATGTGCATGAGGTCAGACTGTATATTATACTGAGGCATACCCCCTAAGAGGTTTTGTTGTAAATGTTGATATGTTGGGAGTGGAGTGGAAAATGGTTGTGAAAGGGGATAACCAACATAAGTGGTCATGATAGGTTGAGATGAAACCACATATTATGGGATTTGGAAGGTTATGTTTTGTTATGAGGATGAGTGAAGGTGAGTGGTCATAAGGGATTATGAGGGAGTTAGATATTGAGTAGTCTAGGGGACATATTACTAAAGGGGTTGACTTGGGAGAATCTATTATGTAAGTTGTAAGAGTTGGGTTTGAGGATTCAAATTTATGTTTGTTTGGATAGGTGGGAGATTCACAGGGATTGAGAGTACTAGATTTTGGAGTGAAATAGTGGGTGGTAGAGTAAGTGTAAGTTGGGTTGTAATAACATTTTGGATTTGGATAATGGTTAGAGAAGGATTACTAGATACTGACAATGGTTGATTATCTAGGGGTTACGTTACATTGGTATCAAAAACCATTAGAGGTGGATTGGTGGAAGAGGAAACCATGGCCACAATAATCACTTCAAGTCCCTCTAGGGGCATGCCATACAAAGGCCTAGAATATTGGGTTGGGGGAAACATGAATTTGTATGGCTCAAGTACTAATATAATGGTTTAGGGCAATTGGATTACTATCCAATATACTAGTGAAGTTTGGGTCTCCCTATGTATAAAATTGGGGAATGCCTTCCTCCATGGATTCAAGAGAGGTAGGAGGACTTGGTGTGTTCTCAATGGATGAGGTATGAAATTTAGTTCATTTTAGTGACTATTGTTGCATTATAACTATATAACACTAAAAAATAAACAAAGAGTAAAATTCAAAGACACACAATTCTTTCGATTATATTGTTTTAGTGAAAGAAAACACACACTCTATTAAACATACTTAAATATTTTTACTTTTTAAGAAAAAATTTAGAATGTGGTGGGGAGATGGGTTAATGAAGGTACTAAGAAATGGTAGTGTAAGGTTGGTTTTAGGTTTTGTTTAAGGTTGGGAACCTCTATATATGAAAAGGTATGTTGATGCCTAATTGCATGTTAGAAGGAAGTACATGGCTTGGCATTGAGGTCTACCCCCTCACTTCACATGCCATAACAATAAGGGCATTGGGTGCTTAGCCTTTATACTTATTTTTCAAAATTTTTATACTCAAATGGTACACTGAGTCAATTTTCCCCTTGGTGATGAAATCCAAGTAGGTCCACCTAGGTAGGAAATGTTTTGATACTTATTTTTAAGATTATAGTGGTTTGGTTGTGTGTGAGAGAGTGTGACTATCATAATGTATTAATCTACCTAAATTATCTATGTGGATTGTCTAAACAAGCAGGGGATAAATGCAATTATTTTTTTAGACTTTAAAAAGGAAAGCAAGAAATTTTTAATTTCTCTCTTTTTTGAATGCAAACACATAATCAAGAAAATATAACTAACAAACAATTTCACAATGAAACACAACAATCATCATGAGACCTAGGGGTCCCACTGGGCATGCCAAAATGCTTTAGTATATTTTTGTTCATTTTTCTTAATAAATAAACTTACTAAAAATGGAAGTTGTGATATAGGGTTTTAAAGGAATACCTATGATGGAGGTTGTGCACCATTGATCCAATGAAGTGGGACCTCCTTTTTGGATATGAAGGATTAATTACACACTAGAGACAACTCAAAATAGATTGATTAATAGGATAGATAAGTGGACTACCTGATGCTAGATCAATTTTAGAAAGTGGTACACTTCCTTAAGAGGATGCCAGTCCATTATATGAAGCATTTAAGTAGAAAATGTTATAATAGAATTACAACAAAGTATATGATAATATAGATGTGATACTGAAATGAAATAGATTAATCTATTGCATGGATGTTAAAAAAATGTTCATTCTAATAATCTATAGCGAAATCTTCATGGGCCTATATTAATTCTAATTATTTAGTGATTAATTGTAGAGTAGGGGCAAACAAGATTGCATAAAGTCCTATCTCAAAGGAAATATCACTCTGATCTGCAAAGAGTGGGTGAGGGACTATGGACAAATCATAGATGGAAACCACATCATGTACAACTCTTGATAATGTCATATAAAAATAGAGATTCATGATTTTAAGACTAGAAACAACTAATTAAAATTAATTTGGATTGTTAAATTAGCTTTAGATTGTAGATAGAAAGTGAAAACATAGGGATAGATGTCAATTATTTTAGAATCACTAACAATTATATTAATCAATGACAATTCATGTGAGGAATCATCATCTATCCTAACAGTGGGAAACAAAAGCTCAAGGTGCGGCCTAAAGGTGGGATTTGAGGGATTTAAAATGGCTTTATGAATAACTAATGATAATCTAACCAAAATAAGAGCAATAAATAGACCATAATAAAATAATATAGGAGTAAAAACATATTAAAATGAGCAATATATTTACCTTTGAAATGCCTCCAATATTATAAAGTATTATCACATTGATGAGGATGTTCTTAATATTTGAATGAGTGAGGATGGATTGAGATAGGTATGTCATTCTTATGTAGGTATTCCAGGACACTTTTTTTAGCATTCTAGTGTACAAATTTGATATCCTTCTACTTGAGGATGGTATGAGTTTAAATCGATGGAAATCTTAACAAAATCGATGACAATCATGGGGATAAGTGTCAATCTAGTCTAAATTTACCAAGTTCATTCAAACAAATTCAATCCATGAGGTTAAACTTTATCCTAGGCTATTTTAAATGAAGTCTAGATAATGAGAGGTTGTTGAGAGGTTAAAAATAACTTACCTCTAATACATTTTGGGAGAATTAACTAGATTTAAGGAGGGGTAAGTAGTTAAAATTAGTTACCTAGTTAGTAAGACTAACTATGAGAAGTACGATAATAAATGGTAAACATAAAAAAGGATGGGGAAGTGGTAAGACATATATTCATACTAATATAATGGTGTAAATTCGTAGTGTCTATAGAGTTAGTTGTGCATGATTTTGCCTTGAAAATTATTAGAAATTGATTGCATACGATGTGATGGTTTTTATTATGTGTCTATAAACTTTGATTTTTTATGGTAGTAGCTATTGATGTGATGCATTTTATTCTCACCAATCCACTTTATTTTATTTTACATCATTTCATTTTGAAATTTGATATGCTTAGGGAAAGATGCAATCTTTGAAGTGTATCATCATTAATTTTTGAATGATCATTGATTGTCCTTTCTCTATACATTGGTTATCAATGCCTCATTAACAGACTTAATTGATGATCCCCATATGATCACTAGAATATATCTCTATTTCATGCTATAATTTTTCACATATCATACTCAACGACTTTCACTTTTTATTTCTAGTTCTAAAGTTCTATGATATAGAAATTACACTATACAAACACACACAAACCCTAAACCAAAAAGGAAAGTAATATGTTAATAAAAAATCCTAAACTACATGGTGATACTTATCACCCTCTCTCATTTTTTTGTGAGAATTGATATATATTATTCATGGTACAACTTAAGCCTAAAACCATTTACACATCATGGTAAAATGGTTCCTTAAATATATTTTAAGATAATTGTTCATTATTGTGAGATGTCATGAATGATGTAGGGTACCTTCCATCTAATGTGTAGCTTGCTTGGAAATGCTATAAATATGTTATCCTATAGTGAGATTGCTTATTTTGCATAAAATTCTTTAAATCACAGGTTGTGATCATGTTGTGTTTTTTGACTTAACTTGTTAGATTTATATTTCCATTATACCCTTTGCCCATTTTCTTCCATTTTGGTTAAATCCATCAACAATGCCTATAGAGAATCTCTATCCCCTAGTCTCATGATCATTACAATGTCCATTCTAGGAACTATATATTCCATAGGTATTATTGCTTCAAGTCCATAAACAAGCTAAAATGACATGAAACTTATCACATGCTTGTAATTTGTCATGCACATCCATAAGATTATAATAATCTGATCCTCCCAATCATCTATTTAGACATTACATATCTTAATGAGCATCTTACCAATCACTTTGTTTGAATTTTCCACTTATCCATTTTTTTGGATGATTTTTTGGTGTGATGTCATAAACTCTTTAGTGAGAGTCTTGATGGTGCTATTCAGGAAATGCATACCTCTATAACTAACCAGTTTAATTGGACACCCAAATATAGTTATACTATTTTTATATAAGTACTTAGCTATGTCCTTCACATTGCAACTTGGGGTCACAACAACTTCCACCCATTTGGTGAAATAAATAATTGTAGTGATGATATATCTTGCATTATTACGCTTGCTAGGTGGATTGATTGGCCCCACAAAGTTGATTTCCCATTGCTCAAATGGTT
Source organism: Torreya grandis (assembly GCA_037957365.1). Classification (NCBI taxonomy): domain Eukaryota; kingdom Viridiplantae; phylum Streptophyta; class Pinopsida; order Cupressales; family Taxaceae; genus Torreya; species Torreya grandis. The sequence goes on from JARHVA010000088.1 coordinate 930,421, forward strand.
TCTTCACTAGCTTAGGATTTAATGGCATCTCCTCTTTCTGACTAGGCTTTCCCATCCTTTGGGGTAGATATCATAGTGTTTTGTGACCGAGTGTATATCTTGAATTAGAGTGGGCCACCATAATTCAATTTACAATATCTTTCTTGAAATTGATTCTCTTAAAAAATGTCCACCTATGATTCCTTGATGTGCCTCCTCAATAATTTGAGGTCACTCATACTCCAAAGCCACTCTGCACAATACATTATCTTTCCTCATCTTGTACAAAAAATCATTAATGATGATGAACGGGATGGATGTAGTAATCAAATAATTTTTGTCTCTTTATACATAGTGCACATAAAAGTTCCCCTATTCCAGAAAATGTGTGATGTCCTCCATGTTATCAAGAATCATAAAGACTCAAAACAAATGTACATTAGGTGATTCATCTTGAATTTCCTTTATTTCTTCTCCATTATACATTTTCCCTTCTTGGCTTGACATTGATTCTAAACTAAAAATCTAAAAATAACATCAATCAATGAGATATCCTTCCCCCTAACATAGGCTTTGTTGTCAATCAGACTTGCACCCCTATGAAGGTAGTTTCAGGCCTTCACATTCTGCTAAAACATGGAAACAATCCTACGCTATGGGTGACCTAATAAGTGGATTGAATCTCTAGATTGTAAGGGTTATATGCTTTTTGGTGTATCAATTAGGATATTTACTCTACACTATAAAATATCAAGAAAGGAGAGAGAAAATTGAACAGAAATCCTATCTAATGATGGTGATACACCTATATTTTTGATTGATCTACTCAATTAGAGCTCCTAAAAAACACTGATTTAGATAAGAAGAAGGCTGAACTTCAACTCCGATTGACTAATGCATAAGTATTTCATGAAAAGGTTTTATCTATTAATTAAAGCTTGAGGGAAATGATGGAATAGGCTTGATTCAAGGCACTAACCAACCACTTGCTTCCACTATAAACTAAGACAAAAGACATTAAACATAGAACATGACCTGCATAATCTCACCAGCTAGTAACTAGGTAAGTATCAAGACTTGCCAAAGAAGAAAAATCTATCACTTATGCAAATAAATCACATAAATACACTATGCAAATAACTAAAATCTAAAAAAAATAGTCCTTATATTAATCTGAAAAAAGGTTACAACTCAATCTTTGGTAGAATTTGATCTTGCCAAAAGAGGGATATAATTCAAGGCTGAAAAGCCAACTTATTTAGAAAACACACAACAACCAAAAGAGTGGCACTAAAAATAGAAGAGAAGTAAACTCTAATTCAACTTGTGCTATCTAAAGACTTAAAATTAAATCCCTTTATCTTATGCTTGCATGAAAACTCCTTGTTGAAAAATGGATGGTGAGCTAATCTCCTTCATGCATGAATAACATGCTAATTTAGATGTCTAAACTCAATCTTGAACATAATTAAAGCTAAATTAGAATGTGAGAATGTCTTCTATTGCATAGAGAGCATGAGTGGATGTGACACTTGTTAATTAGTCAACTACAGCTCAAGTCTAGTCAACCTCCAATGGTATTTGCTTGAACTGTTGGAACATTTGAAAGGCTCAGAACAAATAAGAGTGTGCATGCATGAAATCAATGTTAAGCTCTCTAATGTTAAAATCCTTCTTTCTTCATGTAAATGAGCCTCCATTTTAGAACTGAAGGTGTCATGTTTGAAATGGTTACATATCTTAGACATGTCTAAACCTGTTTTGGGCCACTTTTCATGCTTTAGAACATGTTCATCTATTTATTGGTTGTTGACATCTCTTGCATTTTTTGGTTCTTCATTTCTATGCATGTCCTGCTATTTGTATTTATTTTTTATATGGACTTTTCTTCTGCATGTATTTGCCTCAGGATTTTTAACTTTCTTGTTTATTTCCACAGCTTTATCCATTTCTACTTATGTCTATTTTCACTTTCAATATTTCATCAGACAAATTGCCCATGACTATTTTCTTGGTCTATCTCTCTTAGACCTTTTGTCCCTCTTCTCTTTCAGGTAAATTTCTTGAAAAACTTGATTCATCCTTCTTGTCTATCACTTTCCCCTCAACCTTTTATTTCCTTCCAGCATTCATCTTCAAAGAAATTATTTGAAGCTTATTCTCTTTGGCTTCTCCTTTCTTTTGGGCAAATTACTCAAAAGAATTATTTAGGGTTTTTGTCTTTATCTTCTTCCCACAGACTTTTTATCTAGAAAAATTGTCTTTCGCTTTGCTTTTCTTTAGACTTCTCTCTTTCAAAAGAATTCCTTCAGAGAAATGACATGAACCTTCTCGAAGGGAACATACCCTTTGATATTCTTGCTAATGTCCCTCAACATCTTTGCAAAGTCCTTTTATAAAGGGATAATAACCCTTCATATTTCTTGTTTTGAACTTTCTTGAAGGGTAGATACCCTTGATGATTTCTATAATGTCCCTTCAAAATCATGATGTGAACTTTTTTGAAGGGTAGATACCCTTTAGGATTCTTGACTTGGGTCCTTTGGATAAAATTTTGAAGGAATTATTTCCTTTAGTATTTTTGTTAAAGACTTTTCCAAAAGGAAGAGCCCTTTGGAAGAATGGAATAGACTCTTCACTGAGTACCCTTTGAAAAAATGTTAAACTCCTTTGGCATTTGGAAAATGGTCCTTTTAGCTGGTAAAGTGCCCTTTGAGAAATTGTAAATGGTCCTCTTCCCCTTTTAAATGGTCTTTCAACTTTTCTATAATGGAAAATTCCTTTAGAAAAAATGTCTAAAGGAAATTGCCCTTTGTTTACTTCCTTCAGACTTTGATTCTTTTCTACCCTTCAAATTTTAGACAAGTGCCTCTGCCTCTTTGAGAAATGCCTTCTTTTGAAGGGCATATACCCTTTGTGTTTTTTCAAGTCTCCCTCGGTAAATTTTAAATGGTCCTCTTGTAAAAAGAAAGAACCTTCTATCCCTTTGGACTTATTAGATGTCCCTCAAAAACTTAAAATGGTCCTCTATCTTAGTGACCCTTCAGACAAAAATTATGAAGGATTCAAACCCTTTGGAAATTTGAAATGATCTTTTCCCCTTTGTAAAACCATAAAAAGTCCTCTTTAGAATTTTCTCCTTCAACTGATTGAATCAACGTCTGTTCTTTCTTATGGGGCAAAATTGTCAACAAGCTTATTTACTAAGTATCATAGAGCCTGATGATTCATGAAAAAAAAAATGGTGTTGCTAGAAGGTAATGTCTAAACTTTTAGAGTGTAAACACCATGTCCAAATCTTCATGTTCTTTAGTCGTATAGTTTCTCTGTGCAATCAATAATTTATGAATTATAAAGTGAATTGGATGGTCTAATCCTCCATCTCCTTTTTGAGGAAGAACAATTCTTACTATAGTTCCTGAAGTGTCTACATGAACATGGAAAGGTTTGCTCTAGTTAGGAAAGACCAAAATGGGCATTGTGACCAATCTCTACTTTAGATCAATGATGTTGTTTGGCACTCATTTTTCCACTTGAATCTTGTTTCTTTGTAAAATAGCTTCTCCATTGAGGTAGATATGGATACATAACCTTTTATGAATTTCTTATAATATTCTATATGCCCAAGCATGATTTTACCTATGTAGAGCTTGTTAGAGGTGGTATGCCTATGATTAATGTGATTTTGGTTTGTTCCACCAAGATTCCATCCCTACATACTAAGTGTCCCAATAAGACACTAAAATATGAGAAAATAAGCACTTCCTCAAGTTTAATGCAATACACAGATCTCAACATCATTCTAACATAAGTTGTAACTTAGATGAGTGTTCATTGAATAGGGAAAAGGCAACCTAATCATCTAGGTAATGTTAGAACTTGACAAGTTGTACCCTAGCTAAAGGTAGGAGTGTTTAATTCCTACCCTCAAACATGAACTAACATGGGAATGGTCTAAGGCTATGGGTTGCTTATATCTAGACTAGACCTCTAGGATTTTTAATGAGGCTAGCTCCTCTGATGCATCATTTTGAACCTTTACTTATAAAACCTAAAACTAGTTGTGGTGAAAAGGGAGGAGTTGCAAAAATAAAACCTATTCTAACTTGTGGTGATACACCATGAAGATTGTCCATCCACTCATACTTGAGCCTCTAAAACACTAGTGAGATAGAAATAAATAATGAGATCTATGGCACCAAATGCCTGTCATGCATGAATATTTCATGAAGAGGTTCATCAAGTGAGCAAAACCTAAGGGGAATGATGGAGAGGCCTAGTTTAAGGCACTAATCTAGTCAACATGTCCACTATTGGATTCAGTCAAATGGCATCAAACACTAAACATAACCTGCATAACTAGATAATCTACTAGCTAGGTGAGATCAAGACTTGGCAAGGGAGAAGGTTCTACCACTTATATAAATCAAATTGACATAAACACACTAAGCTAATATCATGAAATCTAAAAACAATCATCTTTTTTATCTCAAGAGGTTACAAGGCTCACTCTTGGTAGAGTCTAGTCATGCCCAAGAGATGGATCCAAAATAATATCTCAAAGGCTATAATTAAAGCAAAAAGGAAACAAGAGAGAGGGCACAATCCCTTAGAAAATGGAGAAAGTCCTCAAGGTCAAGAAATGAGGTGGCAATAATTGATTACATTCTGCTTATGTGCCTTGATCAACAAATGGATCTCCTACTATTCCACTAATCCTTGAGTTTCTCTCATTGGCTAAAAGTGCCCCATTAGAGACATGGGTTTGTTACATGATGACCAAGTCCATTTGAGTAGAATCAAAGACTTAACTGCCTCTCCAAGTACCAACTCACCAGCTTAGGACCCCCATGCTTATGAGGATTAAATCTTTGAGTCTTGATACTAAAAATCATGCCATGATTTGAATGGTAGAGTAATTACTTTGATGATGATGGAGCCATGTCGATAGATGAGCCCCTTTTGCATTTATCACATACCTACTCCATATTTTATAGATCTACTATAGATGGAAAACCAATCTAAGGACATTGGTTTTCCTATAGTCCTTATATTAAAATAAACCTATAAACCATATAACATCTTTTAGACTCCAAGTAGGTCTTAAAAAGACCCATTTAGTCTTTACAAGAACCAAGAGTTCACTATGTATGGATCCTTCTCTAGAAATGGTGGACCAGTAATGATAAATAACCTTGTATGATACAACTTGTCAAAACATAGATCAATATTTAGCCCCAATGGTATTCCCTTATGTTCCTCATACTTGACTACATCAACTAGACCACTCTATGGCATTAAAATGAGCTTTAATGGCATTGGGAGGACCCTGTAAAGTCTTGCTTTCTATGGTCAGAAAATGGATTCTCAACCTCTATAAAAAAGCCATGAGATCATCTTTAATCTAATTAGTTATCAAAATCCAACTTGGATCATTGACACATTGACTCTCATTAACTTTTAGATCTTTCAAATATGAATAAGTACAAGCCTTCAGATCCACATCTGAATTGTCAACCTTGTCTCTACTAGTGCTATTTGGCAAATGCACGCTAAATCTTAGGATCTTATTGCTAGTCTACTAGCTTATGCATTTAAACCATGAGTCAATCTCTTGAGCTATCTGATTGTTTGACTCATCTCACATTTTTGGATTGAGATATATGATTGAGTGAGCATCATTGATCTTATTGGGACCCATTATTTGAAATCTAATAGCTAGTCTATGGTCTTAAAAGTAATAGTTTGTAGGATGTCATTTGACATTCATGTGATCTCACTGATGGTCACATGATTATCAAATTTAAGCTCAATAGGATTATCTTGCTTTATCTTTAAATTTGACATTTGTGAGATCATCATTCATCATTCTATAGAACATGATTGATGTCTTATGAAACATTAAATTTAAATACAGGTAGATTTTTGCCTAAGCTTTAACTTGACATTCACGTGAATGTCTTATATTTTTTGACCATCTTTGAAAGCTTAGATCTTGAAGCATGAGAAACATGGAGGTCCTAAATTTGTAAGAGATGTTCATAAATCTAGGAGTAAACCCATTTGATGTGATGATCCCAGAAGTTTCCTAGGTGGAGATATTAAGTGCTCAAGTTGATTGGTCCATAACTGATTTTGCATGATGTCCTAGTGATGGTCTGGCCCTTAAACTTGCACAATTCATCCTTTGATCATTATTTCAAGGTGATGATGAATTATTCATATTTGTGAAACTAGGTCTATGCTTCTAAATGTTCAAACACCTTGAAAATCTACTTGGATCTTCTTCTTTGGAAAAGCTTCATATGTGGGCCAAAATGGTCAACATCTTTGGTGACTCATAGGGGTTTCATGCCTACCTATACAAAAGAACCCAGACCATGTGCCTAGTCTAGTCCATTAGGAATGGAGTCTCTACTTGGATCTAACATATTGACCTGGTGTCAATCTTACTCTAACCTCTTTTAAAATAGAACAAGGACCAAAAGGATAACAAAATAAGATAGAGTGCTCAAATCACTTATTGAAAAGGAAACTAATCTGAAATAGGGACAACAAAAAAATGTGATAAAATAACACTTAGAGGAATTTGAACAAAGTGATCCTAAAATATATAGTTTAAAACTATGCGTACCTTTCCTCTTAGATAAAAAAGAAGGTTTGAAGATTTTCTTACCTCATAGGATGTGGAATTGAATGAGACATGTAGCTCCTTGAATCTTGGTCTTGATGCCTACTTCCCCTTTGTTACAACTGTCAGCCTCTTTAGCATGATGCTCAATGAGAATCAAGTAGCTCTAAATAGGTCAACTACATGCATCCAAATAATTTTAGCTTTATCATATGGCTCCTTAACTACAACCTCCAATGGTGGTTTAACATGGCATACCTCTTTGATTTATATGGCATCCTCAATAAGACTAGGATTCTTCTTTGATTTAAGTTCCTCAGGCTCATCAAGGAGCTCTACATATTCTGCCTAATCTTGATCATTTTCCTCCATGGAAAATTCTTTATCCACCTTCTCAAGAACTTGATCCTTAACTTGACCAAGATATTCAAGTTCTTAAAAAAGATTCATTTACAACTGCCAATCATCTTTGTCCTCTTTCCTCATGTACATGTTATTGTATTTGTATCTTAGCATCTACCTTAGCTTTCTCTTGCACTTTTTCCATCTCTACATCATCATGGAAAATTGAAGCATGTTTGTCCTTGATAAGAGGTATCCCAATCATAATTTCTCCTTCTTGGTCACTCAAGTCACCTTCATTTTTATTCTTCTTTAGCTACATCTTCTTGGTTTGCCTCATAGAGGAGAGGCTCTTTCTCAAGGAGTGATATAGTATATCCTTGAAAATATTCAACAAGATGAGAGAGGTCTAAAGAAGTTACCATAAGTACCTGATTTTACTCCTAAAGTTGATATTCTTGGATCACCTTCACCTCCTCTTTCTGATCCTTTGCCTCTTGAATGGATCTCTATGAAGGAAAGGCTCCGGCCTTTTGAGGGGAAAGGAGTGGAGGCTGCAAGATCTCTTATCTGACTTCAGCAATCACCACCACCTCCTTTTGCTCATTGCTTTGAATGGATTTCCAAGATGAAAATGACTTAGATTCTTGAGGAGGGAGGGGTGGGGATTGAGAAAATTTTCATTTGCTTGATTGCATGACTTGGTTCCAAGATGGGAAAGACTGAGGACTTTCTTTATCCTTTTGATCCTAATTTTCCTCCTCCCTCCTTATCTTAAGCTCCAACTATTTGATTTTCCTATCAATATTCTCTTGAAATATCTTCTCTTTAAGGTGGTCAAGAACATAAGAAGGCTCTTGAAGAGTGATGAGGGAGTTTTGAAGAGGTTCATATCCTTTATTTATCTTGGGCTCTTAATTCTAAATTTACCTTACTTTGCCCACCTCATGAATTCACCACTTGATTCCATCTTGAAACCTTAAAGGACTTTATAATGGGTTCTTGAGGAAGGATGGAGTCTTGGACATAAACAATAGGCTGTTCCATACCAAGCTCTTCATTTCTTTTATAGCTCCTTTGGATATATTTCCAAGAAGGAAAGATTTGAGGAACATATGAAGAACTTGGAACATTCAAAGGAGAACTTGGAATGGTCTCTTATGGAGGAATAGATGGAATATAAGAAGGTTTAGGTGGTGTACATGTAGACACAAAAGGTTGGCAAGTCTAGACCTGCTATTCCTCAAGGCCTTTTAACTTGTCCTCAATACTCTAAATGTAACCCCCTACATTCATCATGTCATTTGTGAGATTGTTCCAACTTTCTCTCTCAATAGGTGTCCATTCTTTTTTAATTTTTTGCAATGACTCTCTCACATGATGAATTAGGTGAGTAGGGACATTTTTGCTATAACATCTTTGTGAGCACAACTCTAGTGCATGTTTGTTAAGGTTTATTAGAGTTTACTTAAGTGTTGGTATGGATGGCTCATGATAGGGTTGATGAGGAGTAATATTATGATGGGCTTGCTATCTATAAGAAGGATCAGGGTAATATCCTTCTATATATGACTAAAATAGGTCCTCATAGCTTTGAAATAAATATTGGTAGGGATGATTAGGCTCATATAGATCATGAGGACCATATTGGGACTGATGAAAAGGAGGTGGATAATAGGGATATTCACCATATCTATTCAGATTGACCTCATATATCAAATGAGATGCAAAAACTAATTAGAAACTTCATTGAGACATACCTGATCTGCTTATAAATAAAAGCTTGATTTGGAGTCACCATTGGTTTTAATGTGCTTGCTTCCAAAAGTTGATAGAGGATAGACACACCAATAATCTTCCTCTTTTTTTAGAACTTGTCCCATCGAGCATGCCAAAATTTTTAGAACTTGATAGGTTGTACCCTAGTTAAAAGGAGGAGTGTTAAATTCCTACCTTCAAACCTAGACTAAGATGGGAATGGTCTAAGGTTGTGGGTTACCTATATCTAGACCAGACATCTAAGATTTTCAACAAGGCTAGCTTCTTTGATGAATCATTTTAGAGATTTGCTTCTAAAATCTAAAACTGGTTGGGGTGAAAAGGGAGAAGGATTTACAAAAGTAAAATCTATTCTAACTTGTGGTGATACACCATGAATATTGTCCATCCAATCATACTTGAGCCTCTAAAAAACTAGCGAGATAGAAACAAATAATGAGATCTATGGCTCCTAATGCTTGTCATGCATCAATATTTTATGAAGAGGTTCATTAAGTGAGTGAAACCTAAGGGGGATGATGGAGAGGCCCAGTTCAAGGCACTAATCTAGTCAACATGTCCACTATTGGCTTTAGTAAAATGACATCAAACACTAAACGTTACTTGTATAACTAGATAATCTACCAGCTAGGTGAGATCAAGACTTGGCAAGGGAGAAGGCTCTACCACTTATACAAATCAAACTAACATGAACACATTAGGCTAATATCATGAAATCTTAAAACAATCATCTTATCTATCTTAAAAGGTTACAAGGATCAATCTTGGTAGAGTCTTATCATGCCCAAGAAAGGGATCCAAAATAATAGCTTGAAGGCTATACTTGTAGCATAAAGGAAGAAAGAAAGAGGGCACAATGACTTGGAGAATAGAGAAAGTCCTTAAGGTTAAGAAATGAGGTGGAAATAATTGATTGCATTCTACTTGCATGCCTTGATCAACAAATGGATCTCTTGTTGTTCCACTAATCCCTAATTTCCTCTCATTGGATGAGAGTGCCCCATTAGAGATAGGGGTTTATTACATGATGACCAAGTTTGTTTGAGTAGAATCAAAGCCCTTACTACCTCTCCAAGTACCAACTCACCACCTCGAGACCCCGAGTCCACTTTCTATGCTTATGAGATCAAATCCTTGAGTCTTGATACTAAAAATCATGCCATGCCTTAAATGACAGAGTACTTGCTTTGATGATGATGGATCCATGTTGATAGATGAGCCCCTTTTGCATTTATCACATACCCATTCCATTTTTATATATCTACTATAGATGCAAAACAAATTTGAGGACATTAGTTTTCCTATAGTCCTTATATTAAAATAGACCTAAAGACCATATAACATCTTCTAGACTCTAATTAGGTCTTAAAAAGACCCATTTAGTCTTTGTAGGAACCAAGAGTTCACTGTGTATGGATCCTTCTCTAGAAATGGTGGACCAGTCATGAGAAAGAACCCTACATGATATAACTTGTCAAAATAGATATCAATATTTAGCCCTAATGGTGGTCCCTTATATTCCCCATATTTGAATGCATCAGTTAGACTACTCTATGGTATTTGAATGAGCTTTAATGGCATTGAAACGATACTAGAAATTCTTTCTTTCCATGGTCAAAAAATGGATTTTTAACCTCCATCAAAAAACCCTAGGCTTATCTTTAATCTAATTGGCTATCAAAATCCAACTTGGCTCATTGATACATTGAATCTCATTTGCTCTATCACATTTCCTAGATACAAATAAGCACAAGCCCTTAGATCTTCCTTTGAATTGTTAACCTTGTCTCTGTTGGTGTCATTTGAAAAATGCATGTTAATCCTTAGGATCTTGCTGTCAGTCTACCATATTATGTACTTACACCATGTGTCTATCTCTTAAGCTATCTGATTGTTTGACTCATCTCACACTATTGGATCGAGATGTATGATTGAGTGAGGAATATTGATCTTACTGGGACCCATTATTTGAAAGCCAATGGCTAGTCTATGGTCTTAAAATACACAATCTATAGGACATCATTTGACATTCACATGACCATCATTGATGGTCACATGAGTGTCAAATTTATTCTCAATAGGATTGTCTTGCTCTATCTTTAAATTTGATTTTCACACGATCATCATTCATTATTTCATAGAACATGATTGATGTCTTGCAGAACATCAAATTTAAACACAGGTAGATTTTCACTTGAGCTTTAACTTAACATGTGTGAATGTCTTATGTTTTTAAACCAAATTTAAAACCTTGGATCTTGAAGCATGAAAAACATGGAGGTCCCAAATTTTCAATAGATGCTCATGAAGCTAGAAGGAGAAAACCCATTTGATGCAATGGTCCAAAAATCCTCCCAAGTGGAGATATTAAGTGTTCAAGTTGACTAGTCCATAACTACTTTTACATGATATCCTGATGATGGTATAACCCTTAAATTTACACAATCAATCCTTTGATAATTATTCTAAGGTGCTGATGAATTCTTTAGATTTGTGCAACTAGGTCTATGATTTTAAATGCTTGGGTACCATGAAAATCTACTTGGATCTTCCTCTTTGCAAAAGCTTCATATATGGGCCAAAATGGCCAATAGGTAGACTTAAATAAAATATTGGATGAAATATTTAAAATAAGTGACCACTACCCTAGAGAACAAAACTAAAGCATTATTTAAACCAAATGACATTACCTTAAATGTAAAATACTCTCATTCTGTTGCAAATGTTATTTTAGCTTGATTTTCTGTTGTGATTGGAATCTAGTGGTAACCACTGAACCTATCAATGAAATAGTACACTTCATGTCCTAAGAATAACTCCAAGACTTAATACATAAAAGGAATTGGAAAAGGATCATTTATACACACATCATTTAACACATAATAGTCCCCACACACTCAAATTTCTCAAAACTTCTTAGGCTATACTATCATTAGGCTGACCTAATCTTTAATTTATACTGGATATATAATACTTGCATCTTGTATGAGATTATATTCAACCTTTACTTTTAAATTCATATTGGGGTTTAGCCTATATGGTCATTTTCACAAGTTGTGTGCACTCTTTTAGTTATATGTGCATTTTTCATAAAGATAGGTCTACCCCTTTTACTTTTGTGAATTTCATTGGAAAAACTTCTTTGTAATCTTGCAATAATTATAATGCTTTTAAAGTCTCATTGTGCATCCATTAGTCACCCAAATTCACAAGCTTGGGTATTGGTTATGTCCCAATATTTCCTACCAAATTCTTTAAGGGCTCTTAAAATATTTTGTTAGAACCACTTGGAATGGAACCTTGCACTATTTTGTGTCCTTTTGGCTCCTCAATATTAAGATTATGTGGCTATTGTTATTCATTTTGATCTGTGACTTTGGATTTCAGTTCTTCCACTTCTTTCTATAGTTCAAAAAATCCATTCAAATCTAAGTCATCATTATTAGTGCACTCTACCAATTCTTCATCATCTTCAATCCTATTACATGGTTTGCTAAAAACATGCTCCTTATGTTTGTTGGCATTATAGTTTTGGATAACTATATTCAAATCTTGAGTTGCTTCCCACTTTGAATATCTATTGTAGTACTTAAGCATTCTACTCACCCATAACATATAAATATCTTCAACTTCTACAGAGCATTCTGTACCAAAGGATTCTCATCCTAAAAAATAAAAATCTAAATGAAATCTTGTTGGAATTATGGCCAATGCTTTGTTTCATGTTTGTGTTCCTGGTGCATATCCCAAGCTATTGAGAGTTGTTAGAGTATATCTAAAGATGTGTACCCAATAATTGGGCTCTACACCTTACATAAACCATACATACACACACTTATGGACACACATTTTTAGGCACTATCCTTCTTAGAAAAAGGGCCATTATTACCTACCAATAGGTGATATTTGGAATTGAGCATGTATTATTTTGCAGACCTCATCCCATGATAATTCATTTATCTTATGGACTACCCACCAAGTCACAACAACTCTTTTTATTAAAAAATTTAGCGCACTCACCTTATGATCTATATTTGACACATGATGTTTGAGATTTAGAATAAAATGATTCAATTAATTAGTTGTAAATTAATGAGGTAGTTGATGTTTTATGGTAGAAACCATGTGCATTGGGTGTACCTCATAATCCCCCTTGGACCAATTCAACATGTAGGTATATGAGTCACCGTTAACTGAGGACATAGTCTTCCAGGGTAAAAGACCTTCCTTCATTGGCTTCATGTAGTCGATATTTGTCACACCTACTTTATACACAAAATCCACTTCAGACCTAGTTGGTGATTGTATAGAAGGTGACTTGCATTCATTTATGTAAAACTACAAAACTAGTGCCTTTGTGATCACGAGTTTATAGGTAAATTGTTTAGTTATTTTTAACTATTGTTAATGTTCTATTTTTGATTGATAAAAATTATATTCTGCCTTCACAAGGCATTAGGCATAGATTATGTACTCACCTTGAACCAACTATTATCTTCATATGCATAAGGTGAATTTATCTCTTTAGGTATGATGTATGGCATGTGATCTACATTATTTAAGGGTATAATTATGATTTTATCCCTTTGGTGTACTATAGGTAATTGTGAACTATATTAATGGTCATCTAGCCATTATAGGCCCACTTATTACTAATTAAGATTGTGTAGTTCATTTCATCAATCTTCAAGTCAATTAATTCAAAAGCACCTCATAGGCTTAGGTCAGCCACTTTGATTTCTACATCTTTTAGTCAATCAATAGGCTCTACCCTACCATAGTCTATGAGGTTTAATGTGACTGGACTGTAATTGAGTGTTGGTCATCTAATAGCTTTCTAGGTAGATGGATGAATCATATTCACTATGATTCTAAAATCAAATACAAAGTTAGGTACTTGATATATTATGAGCTCAATATCCATGAAGGAATCAACATCCTATGGCTTCTTAGTTTTTCTATACCAAACTACTTTGTTAGTATGTTGTTGACCTTGTGTGCATTCCAGTAAGTTATGTAAGAGATTTATAATATTCTATGAGATATATATTCATTTCAAACAATGATCATAAGTTTTAAAAGGTCAGTCAAGGTAGTCACTTCTCCCTCTTGCCTCATTATGTAGATAATCTACCCATATATCTGTGCATCGATGACTATAGCAACACCCTCCATCATATCCTACTATTGTATATTTTGAAGAACTTTTATAGTTTGGTACATCAAGCCTTTTTCTATTTTAGGGTCATGATACTTATTTTTTTGAACCTTCTTGATTCTTTGATCCTATGACATTTATAAAGGATGCAATCCTTTCTCTACATGTTGTTATCGTGTAACTACTTGCATGAACACATTCTCCTTAGGGTGTGAATTTATCATGTTTATGTTCTACACATGTTTCAATTTCCTCTACTTCTCCAAAACAAGATAATCTTTACTATGGTGTTGTCTTGAAACTCTAAAATAGACATAATACATCTACCTTTGAGGATTAATTGGCTAAATTCATGTGAAATGATTATACTCACCACATAAAAAACACTAAATTAGCTAGCAAACTTGTTAGTAATAATTATTTTAACCCCCAATATCCCCCTAGTATCCTCCTCTATATTATTGGAAACCCCAACCTTGTGACTGTTACCCCTCAAATCCCCCTTGTTGATGTTGTTGAGTATTATATCTTCCATACTGTTACTCAGGAGATAATGGATCCTAATTTGATTATTACAATTAGGGAATCATAGTGTTTCATGATGATTGGTACTGATATTATGAAGATGATGGCATCCATCTGGCCAAACCCTTGGGTTGATACTATTATGATGAAGGCATCCACCCAGGATTACCTTGTATTATAATAGCCATTTCTACCTTCAAGCATGGAATTCCTTGCTTCATAATAGGTATTTTTTTATGTTACCACTATGAAGACATTCTTAGTGATGTATACTTTTAGTTCTTATAGATCACAACTCTTCTTATCATTATTTGTCGACTTACAAAAATTATAATACAGGCTTTGTGGTTTTTGGATGCATTGTTGTAGTAGGTAACATTTTGATGTCGCATGTCCTACTGCTCTACATATGTCTTAAAACTCTATATTGATTTCAGGAGAATCTTTCCTATGATTCCTTTCTTTGTTGAACTTCATACACCATAGGTCCAACTTGGGTTTGTTGATTTCATGCAGCTCATCCATCTTCCTAAGAAAAATATCTATTTTCATCTAAATTTTAGAGCAAGCTAATGGAGTGTCTCCATAATCCTCAATTTTCTCTACCTGAAATGCAAATTTTCATACATCAACCTTAGTTAGGAACTAAATACATAATGGCAAACCTAATCCTTAATCATAGTCCCTCCATAAACTAGGCAACCTTATCTTTATCTTCCAAAATGAAGTTGACTTTGTTTATTACATTTAAGAATATGTGATTATATTCCCATACTGATTCTCTACTTCATTATCGAATCTCATTAAGATCCTAAATGGTCTAGCCTGAGCACTTATTCATATTGATTTCTAAAATTAATTTATCCTTAACCTATTGAAGACTTAGGGAATTAACATCCCTTTTATAAATTAATTCCAGAACTTGGCTTGGTAAGGCTTTGATGAGATCATACTTTTTCACATCCTCAGTGGTCACTCCCTTAACCTACCATTTCATATCAAAGGTTGAGAAATATTGCTTAGGGCTAGAAGACTTCTCATATGGTGTCAAAGTAATGAACAATCTTACGTTCAATGACATTCTTGGTGCACTTGTAACTTTTACTATCAGCTTCTATGAACTAGTCTCTACTGGCATCTTAAAACTTATTATGAAATAGAACCCAACATCTTATAAATTCTTCTTATCTATTATTTTTTTAGTTTATAAGCTAAGTTTACCAAATTTATTTTTAAATGATTCAAACCAATTTCTTCATGTCCAAACCTCTACACTTTGTTTTCTCTTTTTTGAAGATAAAATGGGCTCTGGGGATGTGTACTTATGAAATGAATGATCTATCTTCAACTTCTTCTATTTGTGATCTTGAACCTATGATAATCCTATGATTTTTCAAAACTTATTCTAAAGAATATTCTTTCCCTAGTCCAAATAATATCCTTCCTTATAATTACAATTTACCAATATCCTCTAACTGTTCTACTGCTAATGTACTATCCTCTTTCTCCTCTCTCTGTTCCATATCCTCTCTATCCCAATTTATGTCTTCTTCTTTTTTGGGCCATTCCATTCTTCTCTCTACATAATCTCCAAATTCTCTAATTTATATAACTCGTGTAGCCTTTCTCTAAGCTCCCCTCTCTTTTACAACCTTTATTTTACTCTTACTCCTATTTATAGTTACATTTCATTTATCCTATTTATTCCACCTTCATTATTGTCATAGATTTCTTTCCAATCCCATAATTTTCTTCTCACTTTATTTCTTTACATCCTCCATATTTTGGCTTCAGGTTCAACTTCCTTAGCTTAATTGTTCATCATTTAATTCTACATCACATACACCCCCATAATGCCTGAAATGACTACTTTATGTTGGTAGTGGTAGGCAACATGGCCTTTTCAATAACCAAAATCTTGATAAGAGTAGGTAGTCATTGAATGAATTTCCTCAGATCCCTCTCACACTTATTCCACCTTCATTATTGTCATAGATTTCTTTCCAATCCCATAATTTTATTCTCACTTTATTTCTTTACATCCTCCATATTTTGGGTTCAGGGTCAACTTCCTTAGCTTAACTATTCATCATTTAATTCTACATCACATGCACCCCCATAATGCCTGAAATGACTACTTTATGTTGGTAGGGGTAGGCAACATGGCCTTTTCAATAACCAAAATCTTGATAAGAGTAGGTAGTCATTGAATAAATTTCCTCAGATCCCTCTCACAAATAAATCCCATATAATCTTAAAAGCTAGATATGCTTGGACAACAAATTTTCTAATAGATCCATCAATAATAGTTTTTGTCCAGTGATTTATCATGAAAGCCCAATCGATGTCTAATGTTTACAGGTTTTATAGTATTTATTTTGTATAAGCTATAAAGTTCATCCTTCTTGGTCAAAAACAATAGTATTCCAATCTTGATAACCATGTAACTAATAATCCAAAAAACTTGCACTGGAAAATCTTATATATTTCACCATAAATGTGCTCACTAATAAATTATTGTGTATAAATCCCTATTATTTTTGCTTCCTCCTCTATGAAATTGTAAATTCATTTATCAATCCATCTCTCCAAATATCTATCCTGGTAACCATCATAATATGTTTTAAGAGTTCCATGCTCACAACACCATTGCTAGCAGATGTTCTTGGAAAACCCATCAAAACATGCTAATACAAGGATAAATGTGTGAAAGGTGAACATAATTATAACACAAAAATTAATGTAGACTAAACCAAGCCATTATTTTGTGAAAATTGATAAATTTGTGCATGAAATGTAGAATTAAATAGTACATAACATTCAATATAATCTACATGATTAACAAATTTAATTAAATAAAACATTCATTGTGCTTAGAATAATGATAAAAGACATTCAAGTGAAACCATTTCAGAACTTCATATTAATATTTATCACATCAAAACTCTTTTAAAATATAATTTAGAAATATATATAGAGTTTGAACAAGATGTTACTACTTCTTATTCCATCCTTTCACTACAAACAAAAGAAAAAATCTTCACATTCTAAAGACTATTGATATGCTTTCAAGTGCTAAATACATACAAAAAGAGATATAAAATACAAAATAGTGTGAGTCGCACACATGTATACAAATTAAAGTTTGCAATTTTTTAGCCTTGTTTACTACCAATACTTGTTCCTGATTCATAACACCATAACACAATTTGACTATCGACCACATAGTCTTTGTTATAGTCTATCATATCTGAGTGCTATCTAGGTAATTTATTTTTAGTACTTTCTTATTTTAACATATTTTCACAAATATTAAGTTTTAAATTAGTCTTGTGTGATTTATTACATATATTTTAAATTTTTATTTTACTCAGTAGTTTTTCATAATTGGATTAACACTTGCTTAATTCCCCAAATTTGATAAAACATATTGGTGAATTCATCTATTGATTGAATATTGAAAACCCTAACCATAAATGTTGTTATGGTTTATTTCCTTGTTTTCAATTATTATATTAGGTTTTGTAAATTCTTTATTACCAAAAATATTTTAAGTTTATATTTCATATTTTAGGTAATCTGAGAAAGTTATTTCTGCCTCTCTTAGAAGTTCTAGTCTAAATGGCACCCAAGTTGAGGATTTCTAGTTTTTCATTAATAACACCATAATGGAAAAATTAGTTAATAGATTTGATGAAATGAATAAAAGATAATTAAAAGGGTTTCTTTAAAAGAATCTAGATATGCAAGATGCATTTTTAAAAATAGTTAGAGAAGAATTACATAAATAATTTGAAGGATAATCCTTTGAAATTCTACCGCTATGGGTTTCATTCATTTATATGAATCACTCGATATAAATTTAATACCAACATCTAATATGGGGGTAACCCAGGGGTTTCAATAGATGAATATGTTAATTCCTACTCAAGTATTTGAGACACCACCATTGGATAACACACATTATATTCTTGATGCATAATCCCTTATGCAAACTATTTTAGATTTGCAAACTTAGGTATTTAAAATGAACAAACTGCTTTGAAACATAATTTAGTCCTTGATTCATAAACTTTATTACATACTCCATTGGTTCAACATATTTCAACATATCCTTTACCAACTAGTTTTGTGTCACCTAAGATTACATTATATGATGAAAAAGGTGACCATGAGAAAAAATTGAGAGTATTTCATGTAACATGTTTGGAATATGCATCCAACAATAGATTGTTGACAAAGTAATTTCCCAAAAGTTTAAAAGAGTATGATATAAGATGGTTTCATGATTTACCACATTAGTTAGTTCATGTGTTAAATACTTTGCCAAATTTATTCCATGCACATTTATCAATCAATATAAGCAAACAAATATCATATGCTTAGGATTTATCAGCTCAAATAAGAATTCAATGAGCCTATCATAGAATATGCCTTATAGTATAAGACTATGTTATCTAAGATAATGATTCCTATGATAGATAAGGAATTGTGAGACATTCAAATAGAGCTTGCTTCCACTTCTACATGAAACTATTATATTTAAGAATTGTTTTATTCACAAACTTATTTCACATAATTAAGGAAAGAGAGGTCAAGTTGTTGGTAATGAATAAGATAAAGTATGTAACTGTAGTCATATAAAATGTGAAAATTGGTAACTTGAGCATGGATAATGACACCTAACCCTTAGGTCCCTCTTACTTACTCTCACAACTCTCATATGCATCTTTTCACTGATTCACAATCATTTGTAGCCTTCCAGACTTGATCCCAGTTGAGCTAGACTCCTCTTTCCATGATAGATCCATCCCTCAGGTCCCATCTACTTAGGAGAATAGCACCACACTAGGATTATAGTGTTGGTGCCACTCTTGTCCACTTTTGGCACTCTTGTCTAAGTCTATTTCTAGTCCCAATAGTTAATTTATTCTAGTTCTCCATCCTTTTCTTTGTCAGCCTAATGCAAGCACATTCATCCCATGACCAAAAGATCTCTATAAAATCCCATTCAAAGATCATTTGGAAAGGGGTCAAAAATTATTACTAAGCAATAAAGAATACAAGAAATACTACTCAAGTAATATTCCCTATTCTCTGCTTACAACCAACCAACACACTTACAAGCTTATTCAAATACTCACACTAGTCTCTATCCACTTCAAGAACATCTAATTTAACATTCTACATCTTCATACACATAATTTTATAAATCACATCAAGTGGGAGAACTACATATGGCTTGATCCCTCTTCAAAGTATTAATATTTAGGTAACATACGCATACAAGGGGTTTGGATCCATGTCTAATGAATCTTACACACACTAACCCCGTATGTTTTGAAATTGATCAAAGCATAATGAAACATAGGGTTTGAAGAGAAAATATTCTCTATAGAGATATATATAGACTTTCAAAGATCAAAACTTCATGGATATGGTCACACAAACTTGGCAAACAAAATCCAGAAAGTTTAGATCCTCAAGATAATAGTGGTAGAGGTGGACTATAGTTCCAGTGCCACTCCTATCCACTTTCAGCGCTCTTGTCCAATTACAAAACAAAAACTAGATCTTAGTTTGTGATAGTGTCCCAATTCTGCATAGTGAATATCAAACTTTTTCTCAATTGTATTAGTTAATTTCTAGCTAATTCTTCTTTTCCATCTCTTATTACTATTTTTAGAAAGGTCAAAATTGCAATCTAGTTTACAAAAATTAGTAGCTTAATTATTGCATATTTATTTACTAATTTTACTACTCAAACACTTTAACTAAATTAGGAATAATACACCAATATTCCCAAAATTGTTAAATCATTTGGTGAACATGACTTAATTTGTTTGCACATAAAAACCCTATAAACCCTTGGATAAATTTCCTACTAATTTTTCCTAGATTTTTCTATTTTTTTACTTGCATAATAAAATAAGAAATTAGCATTAAATTTTAAAATTTTATAGTAATTTTAAAATAATTTTCTTTCAAACCTTAATTGCCCATACTAGGTCCTAGTATTTTCTTAGTAATTTTCCAATAAGTTTCTAATTTTTTATTGAGTATATTAAAATAAAAAAATCTATTCAAATTTTAAAATTCAATAGTAATTTTCAAAAATATTTATTCTTCAAAACCCTAGTTGAACATACTATGTCCTATTCAATCAAGCATTTTTCAATATTTTTTTGAATTTTTACTTGCATATCTAACTCAAAAATTCACTTTCAAATTCAAAATTTCATAGTAAATTATTCAAATAATTATCTTCAAACCCTAGTTGCATATATTAGGTCCCATTGCTTATTGAGGTATCACCTTACATGTTTGTGCATTTTGTATCTTTTTTATGTAATTTCCAATTAACTATTTTTAAGAATTTACATTTCTTATATTTAGTAATTTCATTTTATAGCACTTTGTCTATTACAAATTATTACAAAACTTCAATCAAATCTCAAATTGTTTTCCTACTTTAACAATGGCCCATTATACCAGTTTTGATGAAACTAATAAAAGGGTACTTCAAGAAATCTTAACTAAATACCTTGACATGCAAGATGACATGATTAAAATACTACAAGAAGAACAAAAAAGAGTGAACAATGGTCAATCCTCCCAAACCACAAAGTAACCAGTTGTAAATGACACTATGGGGGTAACTATGTCTCAACAACCCCCTATAGTAGCCTAACCTGCCTCTATGCCACCAAGTACAACTAGTACATCTTTATCTCCTAATGTGGTAGCCCTTGTGCAAGAGATAAAATATCTTCAATCCAAGGTGCTACATATTGAGCAAGGTGCCTCTAGACCTATGCAGGATTTGGATTCTTTTACTCTATTGCATACACTGTTGGCATGTCACATTGCTTCTACACCCTTGCCATAAGGTTTTGTTTAACCTTAGCTTACTATATATGATGGCAAGGGTGATCTAGAGATACATTTGAGAGCTTTTCATGTAGCATGATTGGACTATGTACCAAATGATTGGCTACTTATCAAGTTATTTCCATGGAGCCTAAGGGATTATGCTTTACAATGGTTCTACTATCTAACAAATTAGTTAGTCAATGCATTTAATCCTTTGGCTGACATATTCCTAGCTCATTTTAACATTAACATTGGTGATAAAGTTTCATAACAAAAACAAAGGTCAAATAAACATCTCATAGATTATATTCTCTAATGTAAGACTACTTTGGCTAAGATGACCAACCCCATGGTTGAGTAAAAGTTACAAGATCTTTTCAAATAGAGTCTTCTACCAGATTTGCATGAATAAATTATGTTCAAAATATTCTCTTCCTTCATTGAATTATGTCACACACTAAAGGAAACAGAAGTCAAACTAATTTCAATGGTCAAAATCAAGTATACAAGTATATCAGACATAAAAAACAAGAGTAACAACAAAGTCCCATACAAAGTCAAGGTCAATGATAACAAGAGTCATAATCAATTGATAGTTAATGCGGCTCTCAAGCCCCCTCAGTGAGTGGTTTTATCAACACTTCCTTGATGAACCTTCACCAATCTAATAATTTCTCTAGCCAAAATTTTATAATAGCTATTAAAATGTAACATCACATCTCTCCCTCTTATTCAGTAAGTTGACCCAACAAAGGATATTCCATAGGGATATGACCAACATGCATTTTGTGAATTTCATAGGGCACCAAGCCATACAACTAACAAATTCATTAGTTTAAGGCACAAGATACAAGATTTGATAGATGGTAATCATATTGATCTTGGCACTTTAGTTGAGCCTCCTCAAGCAAAGCAAACACATGATAAAGCTTTGAAAATATTCTCAAATTTTGAATTCTAAACAAGAGATAGGGGACACATTAGGGGTTCACCATGTGTATCATGCACATCCACCACCAGATACATATACGACATCTTCAGTTGGGACACATACTTTGAGCACCATGATTGGTGTATACAATTATAGAGTTTTAGCTATACCTTCCATCTCATTTTCAAAATAGGAGATCATTGAGGATGATTCAGATTATCATGCACTCCTTATTAGGGCTTACAGTCATAATCATCCTATTCATAGTGTTTTCATAGA
Organism: Torreya grandis; assembly: GCA_037957365.1. NCBI lineage: Eukaryota > Viridiplantae > Streptophyta > Pinopsida > Cupressales > Taxaceae > Torreya > Torreya grandis. The sequence goes on from JARHVA010000088.1 coordinate 952,918, forward strand.
TAATGGATCTAGTGTGAACATGTGCACTATAACATTATTATAACATTTGGGATATTTCAAGTAGGATATTACCCTAATGGAAAATGTTATTAAGAGATTTAATGGGCACATACAAATTTCATTGGGTGAGATCATACTTCCTTTATAGGTTGGTCCAACACAAGTGGCCACACTATTCACTATTGTTCCCAGTGCAGGAGTCGTTGATATGTTACTTGGTTGACCATGGATATAGAAAATTCAAGTAGTACCTTCTATAGTTCATAGATACACAAAATTCATTCACAATAATTAGGTTATGATAGTTGGTGGAGTTCCATATGAGTTACCACTCCCCACTTTAGAGCCATATTTTACTTTACAATCACTATTTTTAGTTTTGTAACTAGTTTTAGTTTTACCACTAGTTATAGTTCCTCCTCTAGTTCTAATTTAGACACAATTAAAGCATCCATCACCAACATAAAGAGTTCATACACATCCACAACTTTAGGATTCTAGACAACTTCCATCTACAGTTTTCACACCCAGGGCATTATCATTAAGATATCATGGATCTACTCATAAAGCATATGTTTAGAGAACTTCTCCTACTACCAGATGGGTCCCTAAGAGCCCTATAGTTGCATCAACTTCTTAGAGTTATAGGGGGACCCCATAGTTGGTTTCAAATTCAAATATTTTAGAGCATTTACAAAACATACAACTTTTAGAGCCACAGTCTCAACATTTCCATCATGCTTCATGATCACACATGATTCCTTTCTTTGATATAAGACACCATGATAAAGAGTCTCCTGTAAGACTCATCGATTAGTATCATTCTTTCCCAGCTTACCTATACATAGTTTCTTATGCTTGATTATACATAGCTTATATTAAAAATTCAAAAACATTCAAATAGTTCAAAATACAAAAACATGAAAATAATTCAAAAACATCAAAAATATTTTGATTGTATGCATCATCCATGCTTTACATTTCTAATATCATGCTAGACTTACATATGCTATTCTATGTTATTATTTTTTGATTTATCTACATTACCATGCTTCACTTGATCTCTTTTAAGTGTGTGTAGTGACGTCTAGCTCCTTGATTTCTTCACTCTACCCATTGAGGGGGCATCCTACTTCTACATTGAGACATACATTGATATACATACCCATCAGGGGCTTCTTCTACATGACTAGACCATCCAGGTTATGTCATTCCTACACCACACACTCTAGTTATCATGTTGATGTACATTATTTACTAGTTTACATAAATTACTCTATCAACACTCACTAGTACATAACACTTGTGTATTTCTTAGCATATACCTAGTTTTATACTAACATGTCTTGCACACTTTCACTTATTTATTTGATTAGTTAGGTGTGATTATATTTTTAGTTATTACATGCTTTCCTTTCTTGCTTTGTGTAGCTAGATATAATTACATTTATCAGTTCTTATTTGTCTCTTGTATGTACCTTAGGACATTTTACACTGTCCTTTAATTCTATTTATGTGTGCGCCTAAGGATATTTGCCAATGTCCTTTGCCTGTACTCTTCTATATGATTGTGGATTTCGTGCCAGCTTTGCTTGTTTCAATTATATGTGTATGTGGCATGCAAACATGCCTTATATGATTTCCATCTATTATGAGTGACATGTGCCCATGTCCCTTGTTTGTGTGGCCCCTTGGCCACCTTTGTATGCTTCTTGCCTTGTGTGCTTGTTACTTGTTTTCTTCTCATTGTTTGTAATGCCATGATCCACATCATGTATTATCTCACTTTCTTGGATGCCATGATGAACATCATGTTCCATCCCACCAACTAACAACTAGCAACTAACCAGACATTTACTTCTAGTTTAGTACATTACACATATTATTACACTATTATATATATCTAGGCATACCCTTGTTGATCTGAAAATCTCTCAATACAAATCATGCTATCTCTTGAGATATCTTGTTGATTATCATTACTATATCATGTATCTTTACAACATAACAAACTTGTAAAGATTTTTGTTTTGAGGGAAGTCATTTCAAGTTATTCATTCCTACCCTCAAAAGAGGGGGTAATAAATAGGGGTTTTATCATAAAGATCAGAGCTCCTAACAATAAAAAATTAGCATTCAACACACCTAAAACAACAATCAGACATCAAAATTGTCAAAATAGACAAAATAGATAGTGATAATATCTTAATAGTTACCAAATTTGGCCCAAGACAATAGCACCAAACTTGGAATATAGTGCTAGTGCCACTAGTCTCCACTTTTGATCTTCTTCTTCAAATAACTAAAAAACTAGACTTTCTAGAAGTAGGTAAAAAAGTAGGTTTAGCTAAAGTTTTGCACAGCCAAACCAATTCATAATCTACATTTTTAGTACACTTTGATTCAAAGAATATAGATAGAGGGGGAATTATGCATGACATGATGGATCTCACTTCTAATTTTAGACGTAGTAGTTGATATAACTTCCAGATCAAAATCCATGTTCTAGACACTAGTGATTGGGGTTAATGTGCATGACACATTTGTTTTATTTTCCTTTCCAAGTTTAGTATTACCTGAGAATTCTTAGTAGTTGTGTGCCTTATGTCATCTACAAGTGGTTGGCATAAGTTTGGAATGGATTTTATATAAACCTAACTTTCACACTCCTGAGTTTTTGAGTTTCTGAGTGGCTTTCATATAAGCCTAGTGCACCAGTTTTAGAGTGGATTTCATACAATCCTCATCTCCATCTTTTAGAGTGGCCAAGACTGGCCTAGTTTCCAATATACATTTGGCTATCCATACCCACATTGTTAGATCATAGTGCATTTATGGGCTTTAAGAACCATCTCATATGACACATATTTCATACTGGTATCAGTTCATAGCTTCACTTCATGAGGTAATGATGGAGCCAAAAGACTAGTTAGCCTTTGTATTCTTAAGCCACCTATTCAGATGGATCAAACACATAAACCAAACATAAATCAACACATGCATGATCACCTAGCTTCACTTAGTGGGTGATGATGGATCCAAAGGGCTAGTGTTTACATTCTTGAGCCACTTTTAAGGAATTGACCACTTAGCTCCATTCATGATATTACTTTTGGTTTAACATCACTCAACATCATAATAGGTTTTGTATTGGTTCACATACTTGATAAGGTGTATTTATTCTTTTCTCTTCTTCTCTCTCTCTCTTACCCAACTTTGTATGTTCTTATTTTAGATATAGAGTATCTTGTAAGAAATTATCTACTCTTTATTATTATTGCAAATTTGCACTTTATAGTATGCTCTCTTTATGCACACCTAATATCACATATCTTCATGAGCTTCACCATTTTAGGTAAGTTTAGGTACACTTTCTATTTTTCTTTTATCTTAGTATTTTGATTTACTACATCACTAAAATAAAGGGGGGAAAATGTAGTCATATAAATGTGAAAATTTGTAACTTGAGCATGGATAATGACACCCAAACCTTAGGTCCCTCTTGCTTGTTCTCACAACCCTCATATGCATCCTTTCTTTGATTCTTAGTTATCCATAACCTTCCAGATTTGATCCCAACTGATCCAAACTCCTCTTTCCATGATAGATCCATCTACCCAGGTCCCATCTGCTTAGGAAAATTACACCACATTAGGACTATAACACCGGTGCCACTTCTATCTGCATTCAACACTTTTGTCTAAGTCTATTTCTATCCCTAATGATCATTTACTTTCATTTCCCCATCCTTATCCTTGTCAACCTTATGTGAGCATATTCAAACCATAACTAATAGATCCCTATAAAATCCCATTCAAAGATCATTTGGAAAGGGTTGGTAATTGTCACTAAGCAAGTAAGAATATAAGCAAGACTACTCAGGTAATCTTCCCTATTCTCTACATACAGCTAGTCAATACACTTAATAGCTTATCCAAATCCTTATACCAGTCCCTAGCCACCTCAAGCACATTTAGTTTAGCATTTTTTATCTTCATACACACTATTTCACACATCAAGTGGGAGAACTACATATGGCTTGATCCCTCTTCAGAGTATTGGTATGTAGGTAGTGTGCCCACAATTAATCTTACACACACTAACCCCTCTCTTTCTTGAAATTGATCAAATCACAATGGAACATAGGGTTTGAAGATAAAATATGCTCTATAAGGAGCTATATAAACTTCTAACTATCAAAACTTTATGGATAGGGTCATACAAACTTGGCAAATAAAACCTAAAAAACTCAGATCCTCAAGATAACAATGACAGAGATGGACTATAGTGTTAGTGACACTTTTGTCCACTTTTAGTGCTCCTATACAATTATAAAACAAAGAATAGATCTCAATTTGTGATAGTGTCCCAATCTTGAACAATGAATATCAGACCATGTCTTAGTCGTATCAGTCAATTTCTAGCTAAATCTTTTTTTCCATCTCTTACTACTATTTTTAGAAAGGTTAAAATTATAATATAATTTACACAAATTAGTAACTTAATTAATTCATATTTATTTACTGATTTTTCTACTCAAAACCTTTAACTAAATTAGGAATAATACACAAATATTCCTAGAATTATTAAATCAATAATGAACCCAGTCTCTACTCATGCAAAGAATTTGAGTAAGATACTGTATAAGGTGATACTAACTAAAAATAAGAGTGATCAAAAGGCAATAATTAATATAGTTTTAGATCCTACTCCATATACTATATTAGTCCTTCCTTCAAGGAGATAGTTTACCAACTTGTAAGAAGCTCCTTAAAAAGTTCTATAATTTTTATTGAAATGAAACCTTGTATCACTCCCTCCCATTAAAGAGGTTGATGTGAGTAAGCCTCTTCCAAAAGGATTTGATCATAATTTTTTTTGTGATTTTCATAGAGAACCAAAGCATAATACTAATAGATGCATTAGTTTAAGACATAAGATATATTATTTGATATATGAGAACATCATTGATGTGGGTAAATATCCTAATAGTCAATAGGAAAAACCAAGTGAGATTAGAACAATGAATATATTAAGTGATCCCTTCTCCAAGCATATAACTCAAAAAATAATAGATAAATTAGAAGTGCATTACACATACAATGCACACCCTCCACCAGATTCTTATCATCCTCAAATAGAGGCCCAACATCTTTTAAATGGAATCATTGGTACATATCATGTTTTAGTGCCATGCATAACACTCATCACTTTATAGAGCATGATATAGTTGACGATGATTTTGATTTACACTCTTTTTTAATTCAAGCTTACATTGACCATCAACCTAAACAAAGTATCATGGTTGATAATAGTTTAAGTGTGAATATGTACACTATCATACTTATCACTCATCTTGGATACACAAATAAAGATACACTTCCTGCAACAACAATAATAATTGGATTCAATGGTCATGTTCAGAGTTATATCAATGAGATCAAATTACCAATATAGATTGGTCTAACATATGTGGCCACCAAGTTTATAGTAGTACCTACTATTGGATTCTTTTGATGTGTTAATGGGTTGTCCTTGGATTTAATAGCTTTGTGTAGTACCTTATACAGTACACAAATGTTTGAAATATATATATTTTTAATGAGGTTATCATAGCTCATGGTATTCCATATGAATACCTCATACATCCCAAAGTCATTTTTCCTACATAAAAAAATTTAGTGTAAGAACATAAAAAGGGTCAACCTATTAAAATAATTCAAAAACAAGTGGTTAACTAACAAGGATGCCTATACATGAAAAGCCACTTAATCAATGATTTGTCATAGGTTATAGAGAGCCACTCTCTACTCCAACACATCCTAGATTGGTATTGTAAGGCATTGAGAGTGTTACACAAAGAACACCAACATGTAGTTCATATATTCCATGATGGGTTTAGAAAAGTCATAGAGTTCACAATATTAAACAACATACATAACATGCTATATATTATCATCATGATAATGTCACTTATGGTACAGAGTCATATCAGTTCTTATATTTTGATTTGAGATCAATTTATTCATAATTACATGATGATTTTTATTTACAAGAGCTCATCATTCCCATGTTAGATAGAAGACCTATTTATTGTGAGGCTCTTGTGAAAGTCATTGGTTAATTTTTTTTTTCTAGTTATATATTCAAAAATACAAAAAATAGAATATATCAAAATATTCTAAAAACTAAGACCTATGCATGAATGCGTAGTTTATTTACATTAGTTGATTTGTGCTTCAATATATCAAGTACTTATCCATGTATAGTTTTATATCAAATATGCTTCATAAGTGTACTTGAGTGATTTTTAAAACATACAATTTATCAATTTTAGATACAAATGGTGATATTGTTTTTGGTCCAAAAAATTTACATAGATAAAACATCTTTTTTCTAAAAAAAAACATTCTACGCTCTTGTTTGATTTTAGTGGACTTAACCTAGTGAACACATGCTCTACTTTCTCAGATCCAAATTAGTTACATGACTTAAATAGATTTTGTGCATCACAACAATTCACTAGGGGCATATTTTATTTACGTTTTATCACTTTATTACTACACCTTTTATTTATAATATAATACAATACATTGCACAAAATATTTCCCTATTTGCTCACTTACTTTCACATTACTATCTTAATAGATACCTAAGTTATTTGAATATACTAATGTTACAAATTGATTATGTAGATCAATATCACTTATTCATGCATGTTAATCATGTTTTGCTTATTTGCTTCATGTTTTGTGTGTATTCACTACTTTGAATTATGGACATTTAAACATGTCCTTGTTGCAACTTTAAGCCTTATTATATGTTTCTATGCGTGTGAGTGACATTTGAACATGTCTCTTATATGCAACCACTTAACCTTATTGTTTATTTTTTTATGGTTTTGCTTGTGTTCTTTGTGTATGCATCATGGCCATGACTCTTATTTATTTGCTTAGTTTATGATGCCATGATAGATATCATGCATTTCCCCAAATTTTTGATGCCATAATCCACATCATGTATTTCTCCTTTGAGTAGTTATATATCAATTTCACATACTTGGTATTGATAATTTATTCATTGTGTTCCTAAGTAATAATATATATCTAGACATGACACTATGTATGTTTGGTTCTACATGTATCATACATTATTACTTTTCTCATATTATAAATATGATGCCATGATATCCATTGTTATCATTATTAATTTATATTTTAATATTTTTATAACATCATTTACATATATTTATTCTTTAAACTCAATTTATTATGTATGATTCACAACTAATATGAAAAGAGGGGGCATACACAGTGGCTTTATCTTAGAGGCTAAGTTGGAAAAATTCACTACATAGATAAAAAAAGATAGTACTTACTCAATTGATCATAGTTCATACTCAGTTTCTACTCAAAAAATAATTTATGATAAAGTCATACCATTTGGATAGTATCATAGGCTATAGCTATCCAAAATAGTGCACTTTTATCCTAGGAGTAAAAAACAACCAGATTTCTCAGAATTTTACTCAATCTATAGAATAATTTTTTGTGGTTACTCATAAACATTTTATAGATTTATGTACATGTTATCATAGTTTTTATCAAAATTAGAGGCATCATGTACGACATATGCTCCATAATTTTACATAGGTTTACTCAAAAATTCAATTAATATTACTTAGTTATTAGAATCAATATACTCAGATATCAGATTGGGTGCATGTGTGTGACACATGATCACTTTCTTGCTTATTTTTTTGCACTATTTTTTACATAGGGAATGAAAATCCATGTCATTATCTATGGTGTATACACCAAACTCAAATCATAATTTTTTACACTAGTTTTACACCATAATGATCTATTATAATTCATACATAGATTCTAAACTAATTTAATAACTTAATTTTTATGATTATGGATTCAAACACATCTTGATTTCTTAAGCATATTCTCCTACCAATGAGAATTGGGGCATACATAATACAATCAAAGTTCTTCAATGAAAATAAATATCTAAAGGTTCCACCCTCTACAGTCACCATTTTTTTGCACCATAAAACACAACGGTTCCCATACATGAAAAGGTTTATTCATTTTTTGTTATTTGATCTATAAGTTTCTTCTCTCTACTTTCATATTTTCATCCTAAGGACCGATTTATACATGTTTCATTACATGTTTGCATGAAATGCAATTCAGTGTGCGATATACATGTAAGACTACTTAACACATGTAAGCTTAGGTATAATTATATTTATTTTACTATAGTAATTTCATTTTGATACATTAATAAAATGAAAGGGACATAATATAGTCACTAAAATTAACATTTAATACTAAAATAATGTGCTTGTGACCATCATTTTATATGCACTTAGCTCATGCTCAATTCCATGGTTCTAAACCACTATTCCTATACTTCTATGTGGATGATCCTTATCCTTAATTAATTCATATACTTTATATTCCTACTCCTCATTCCATATACCTTAATCTCATCCCTATAAATATTCACATTTCTAGCTTAGCTATCTCTAATTCTTAGATAAGGCCACTCCTTGAGGATAGTCCTATTTACCATTAGTATATAAAACCATCAGTTTCATCTTCTTGACAAATAATGACTAATTGATCTAATTTAAATTCACCTAATGGGTCATCCCACACATTTCACAAGTCCCATTTGATAATTGTCCAAAATTTCTGCTACATAAGCATAATTTTATTTCTTTTATTCACTAATTGGCAAGAGGTTTTGTATATTTCAAATACAAGATTGCACATTGAGAGGAAAACACATATTCTTCCCAATTCTAAGTTCACATAACCCAAGTAGCCCTGAGCTAAGTTTAGATACACATCTAAGGTCAAAAATCATTGATGAAACTCATAGTTACACTTGGATTACATCAGTATAAAGTATTACACCAATATGTCACATACACCACTATAACATGGGATAAATACATAGAGTTTAATCTTTCTTTGGAGTATTGGTATGTAGGAAATGATCAACATAAAGGGTGTTAATGTCAAGAACAAATTTAGATACTAACCCTTTATTAACCATTTATTGTATTTTTCCTTTATTATATATTTATCTAAGGTTCCAAGTGAAGAATAAGGGACAAAATGAATTATTTAATGAATTAAGTGACCCCGATCACACATATAAGACCTATAGGCAAATGCATACTGATATAAATTTACATACAGGGAAAAATATTACTAGATGTTGGTGCACTGTACATATGATATTGAATGTTGAACTTTTTTGAATAGTGAGGCCTTGTACCAAATTTGAATGGATCTATATTATTGATCAACAACACCCATCACATAGTCCCACAGTTGATCACATAGTCTCTCTTTCAGTCCACCAAATTCAAATTTCAACAAAGTAATTTTTATTTAGTATTCACCCCCTTTAGCATTTTTATATAAATATTAATTTATAAATTAGTCTTATGTGATTTATTACATATTTTATACATTCTAATCTTAATCAAAAGTTTGTCATAATTAGATTAACACTTATTTAATTCTCTAATTTTGATAAAACAATAGAATAGCTAACTCTACTATGCCTTTATATCAATCCAAAAGGGGGAATCCTCATGCTACCTATCTTAAAAATATGGACCAACTTGTAAGGGAGAGTCCAAATTTTAAAAGTAATTTTTGCTAAGGTGGAGGTCAGGATTGACCCATATGAGTCAAAAATGACTGTTACTATTGACCCATACTGGTTGATCTTATCTTGAAGGGAAATGTGTGATAATTAGAATCTAGAATGTTTGTACAAAGGATTAGAGGTATTTTTATAAATTTAGATCATTTTTGTATGTTTAAGATAGCTTAGAAAGGGATAGGTTTATATAGGTGCTTAGGATAGAGCGAGGTTGAAAAATAAGTCCAAATTAAGTATTCAAATCAATTAAAGTGAAAGTGGGTCAAAAATGACATTATCAAGCATTCATGACCAAATTTGAGTGACTACACTCTCATTAAAGATATTTATGCCTCAAAATATTTAATCTCAATTATGGGCTAAAAAATGAAATACGTATACAATCAATGGTTCAAATAATTTGAAAGGTTAATAAGAATCCAAGTGAAGTTATACATGATATGCTTCAAAAAAAGTTAATCACTTTGCCTCCAGTGCATCTTATAAATAAATATTGATACTATTATGCTTATCATATAATGTATGGATGTCATACAAATAATTATTGGGTATTACAACAAAATATTCAAAATTAAGTTATGCTTGTACTAATCCAATTACCAACCAACCATAATATATAAATAAGGCCAATATAGTTTCCCAATGAATAAAGTTTATATTGATTGATCTAGGACCTTAAAAGGGCACATCCCATTGATTCTCCATTACTAGCATACATATTTGTTCAAAATATTCCAAAACAATAAAAAAATAAAAGTCAAAATATCAAAAAAATAAAAAAATCATGACCTAAACATGACATGATCACTAGATTACACTATTTACATGTCATTTATCACAAGTTTGGTAGATGGCATATTATTTTTCATAGGCACATGAATTTCAAGACATATGCATGTGATGCAAGACATACATATCACACATGGACACATGTGTTGGACTCTCTAATACCTAGTGGTCTTGTCAATATTGGGGGCATATTATTCCACATGTCATATTATCACAGGATATATCTTTATATGACCTCTTACCATGTTGAACTACCTAGATTGTTTACACATGTCTTATTAGTTACTCATATCTCACATAATGTTACATGGATATGCTAATTTATTATGATGTGACATGGATATGCATGGATAATGTAAATTCATTTTCACTTATTCTATGCCTCATTGATGTTGGTACTTGTGTATACAGGGTAATCATTGATTATATGTGTCCCTTAGCTTTGTGTGTGTGACATATTTATGTCCATTGATTATGTCCCCTTGGCCTTGCTTCTTGTGAAAATTTTGTCCCTTGATTTTGACCCCTTAGCCTTTCTCTTTGTAACATCTTTATATCCCTTTTGGCCTTTCTTGTTGCAACACATTTATATCCATTAATTATGGCCCCTTGGTCTTTCTTGTTGAAACATCTTAATGTCCCTTGATTGTGAACCTTGTACTTGTTTTTTGTAACATATTTATGTGGCCCTTGGTCTTATTTGTTATGACATATTTATGTCCCTTATTTTTAACACTTGGCCTTATGTATGACACTGTGAACTTATGAGTGGATTAATTTATGATTATCTACTGAGTTTGTTTTGATTACTAATATTATTGAGTTTATGTGTGTCAATATATGTATAATGCACATCCCCTTTGTGTGTGGCACCATGATTTACATCATGTTGTATATACTAAAATATGGTCTTTAGTACTTGATAATGAAAATATTGACACACATTTAGCACATGTGACTTGAGTACACAAAAAAGGTTTTAATTCACCATCCTCTCACACTTGCATGTTATCTTATTAGTCAACCCTTGCATTCTATTTTTATACACCTACATGAACCTCATAGTTTGTTTAAACCTATTAAATATCCTACACAAACATCTTCAAACTCTTAGAGTAGTCCACTAATACATGGTTTAGTTCCTATAGTTATGATATTTATCACTAGTTGATAATGACATGTGTTGGCTGAAATTAACCTACCCCTAACAATGACTATTTTATAAAATTAAACCTATCCTTAGGGTTAGTCCATTAGCCTAGAATTTTAGTGTGTGACAAATTATTCATATATATATATATATAATTGTCTCATTCAAAAGGACCTATAAATTATCTTTTATACATTTATACACTATTGTACATTTAGAAAATATACCATATTATTTCAAATTTTCATACCTATCACTAATAGCAATCATAAGCCAAGTCTAAAGCACTCAAATTCCAAGTCAAAGTAATCTTTGTCAAGCACTAAAGATAATCAATAGCTGCATACACATAGTGAAAGAGCATAATTGCACAATCACAATACATGGGAGAACTACTTATGATGTGATTTCCCTCCTTGGATTATTGTATATGTAGGTAACAACCAATCATCAGGTGTGGGATATTGGGGTAAGATCATCCCATTACACTTCCCATATTTATGTAGGTTTCTATCCCTCATAATCACATCTAGGGTTTAAAGGCAAATGAAGTTGATTTCTATATCTATGCATGTCACTAGTGTTTAGGATCATAAAAATAGAGTAATTAAATACAATCTCAAGTGACCTTATAGTCAATGCACTACACTTATACATAGTTCAATATTGACTAATAAGTATCGACGAATGATATTAACTCAATCATTTGGAACTGAGCCAATGCAAGTAGCATATCAATTCCAAAATTGAATGAATCAAAGGCACACTTATCCTTGATTTTCAATTTTAGAGTACAATCATAGTCAATCAATGTACCAAAAAAGCTAAGTATCATGATCTCTTTAGTACTTTTCATATTTAACATATGCTTTTATCAAAATACAAGAATAAACTATTAATTATTAACACTTAGATGTATGCTTTAATTCCATGTATATTGATCTAAATTATATTTTAAAATTATATCTTAATTAGATTAATATTAATATTAATTATATTAATCTCACCCATTAATCTAAATTAGGGTAAAACATATTGGTGAACCTGTTGTAGTCATATAAAAATGTGAAAATTAGTAACTTGAGTGTGGCTAATGACACCAACCCATTAGGTTCTTCTTTTTTGCTCTCATGACCCTATTAGGCTTATTTTCATTGATTCTCATTCGTTCATAGCCTTCCAAACTTAGTCCCAACTTAACCATAATAATTTTTCCATGACTAATCCATCCCCCTAAGTCTCGTCAGCTAAGAACTATAGTGCCACACTAGGACTATAGCACCGATGCCACTCCTATCCACTTTCGATGCTCCTATCCAAGTCTATTTCTATCCCTAATGATAATTTCCTTTCGATTCCCCATCCTTCTCCTTGTCAGCCTAACATGATCATATTAAACCCATAACCAATAGATCCCTATAAAATCCTATTCAAAGATCATTTGGAAAGGGTTGGTAATTATAACTAAGCAAACAAGAATATAAGAAAGACTACTTAGGTAATCTTCCCTATTATCCACATACAACCAATCAATACACTTAAAAACTTATCCAAATTCTTATACCAGTCCCTAACCACCTCAAGCACATTTAGTTTAGCATTTTTCATCTTCATACACACTATTTCACAAAGCACATCAAGTGGGAGAACTACATATGGCTTGATCCCTCTTTGGAGTATTGGTATGTAGGTAGCGTGCCCACACAATGGGTATAGATCCACATCCAATGAATCTTACACACACTAAACCTCTTGATGTTTCTCAAAATTAGTTAAAGTACAATGTAGTATAGGGTTTAAAGAGAAAATTTATTCTACAAGGAGCTCTATAGACTTCTAGCTATCAAAACTTCATGGACAAGGTCACACAGATATAATGAACAAAACTTAGAAAGCTCATATCCTCAGGATAATAATGACAAAAGTGGACTATAATGCCATGACACTCATATATAATCACAAAATGAAGGTTAGATTTCAATTTACAATAGTGTCCTAGTCTTGCACAATAAATTCCAGCCTATGTCTCAGTCAGTTTCTAACTAAGTCTTGTTTTCTATCTCTTATTACTATTTTTAGAAAGGACAAAATTAAATATAATTTACACAAATTAGTATATTAATTATTACATATTTATTTAATAATTTTACTACTCATATTCTTTAACTAAATTAGGAATAACACACTAATATTCCCAAATCTATTAAATCATTTGGTGAACCCAACTTACTTTGTTTACGCATAAAAACTCTAGAAACCTAAGGTAAAATTGTTAATCATGGGATATATCTTTTACTTAATCAAATTTATTTTGATTTAACCACTTAATCATACATTCAAGATATGCAATACAACTAAAAGCAATAACATGCAACACATAAGAGAGAGAAAGACACCAAATTTTATGTGGAAACCCAAAGTGGGAAAAACCATAGAGAACAATCTCAAGTTATAAATGAACACAAACTCAAGTTACAAAGTTCAAAAGCATGAACTTATAGGAGCACCAACCCCTTTGTTGAGCACCAACATAACAATGATTCATGAGCACCTACCTACAGGAGCACCAACCCCTCTTGTGTATAAAACACCAACTATCTCTCAATGTTGATTTTTTCAATAAATGATAACACACTACTATATCTCTTCTCTTTTATCTAATTTCCTTTGCTCTTCTTAGCTAGATAAAATTATTCACTTCCATAATACAAAATAACTTCCCAAGCCTCCTTTTATAGCTTTCCAAATGACCTTTGGCATTCACCCTTACATGACCCTTTGAATTCTTTCTTTGTCTTTACCTAGTGACTCTTCAAATTCCTGAAGGTGACCCTTCATGGAGAAATGTGTCCTTTTACTTTTTTGTATTTAGTGATGACTCTTCAGATTCCTCAAGGTGACCCTTCCTAGAGAAATGCATCCTTTTCCTCTTTTGTCTTTAGTGATGACTCTTTGACTTCCTCATGGGCCCTCTTTTGTCTTTATGCAACCAAAATTATATTCATTAATATTTAATTAATATTAACATACTTTTAGCCAAGATATAAACATTAAAAACACCTTTAGACATTAAATGCTAATTTAACATCAATGACAATATTTACAATAATCTCCCCCTTTGTCTTTGATGGCTACCTAAAAATATCACCAATTCTAAAAACCTATACTGCACATGCCAACCTAAAATTGAGACCTGTAAACTGAACTAACTAAAAATATATAGTAACTCCCCCTTACTATAGCATCTTATTTCCTAAACCTATCCTGTACCTATTCTTTATACCTATTTATGTACCTATTCCCTATACCTATTCTTGTAACTATTTCCTATAACTTACAATTATCTCCCCCTCAAATGATATACAAATTAATCTATCAACCCACCTTCTTGTCATGGAACATAGCCAAGACCCAACATCATCCACCATACTTCAATTTTTCTTAAAAATATCTCCTTGAAGCCTAGAAGAGACACCCCACATAAAAGGTCCTAGAACATAATCTTAGGATATTCCCACATCCCCTCTATTACTTCCTTGATCTTCTTGTGTCTTTCTCTTAGAATCTTTTAAAGCATGTCTAACTTATTTGACTCAGTAACCTCAACATTCATGATGTTGTTTGTCTTCTCAACTCTTGTACCTATCTTATCTTGATAAGGCTCATGCTCAAATGTAACAAGAGATTCTTCACAGTCCTTCCTATCTGATTCTTTATCCACTGTAGGAAGTAATCTATTCTCACTCTTAAACTCAACCTGATTAACCTTTACTATCTTAGGTCTTCAAACCTAAATTTGGCTCTTCTCATACCTTTTATGGGCTCTATATCCTTTGACATACCTTGAAGATCTCTTTACTCAATTTTTACATAATTTATCAATATGGCCAACCTTATCACAAAAAATCAAACAACATTTCTCATACCTTTTACTTGAATGTGACTATGATATCCCTTTGATTGATTGCTTCTCCTCATATAGTTTCTTTCCCTATGACCAACATGATGAAAAATAAAATAATGGCCATGCAAATAATTTTAAAACTTAAAAGCATTAGGCTACCTGATTGGCTTCTTTAATTTGCCTTTAAAACTTGCATCCTTCTTACCTTGGACTGATATTTCATGATCTTTCTCAACCTGGATTATGAGCTTTTCATGCTTATCCTTCAAATAACCTAACTCAACCTTCAACTGATTACACTCTTCTTCTCTTGATTTCAAACTTAAATTTGCAACCTCTAGTTGATTCTTAAGATCCTGAATAAACATCTTATTTTATTTTGCTTATATAACCAACTTAGAATCCAAGATACACACCTGTTCCTTAAGAGCCTCGACCACATAGTTCAACTCTTGATTTTCCTTCTTTAGATGCTTGGCCATTGTGATTTTCCCAATCTACCTTAAAGATGTTAAACTCTTTTTGAAGGAATCTACTCTAATACAAATTTTTAAGCATGGGATATATATTTTACTTAATCAAATTCCTTTTCCTTTAACCACTTAATCATACATTCAAGATATGTAATAAAACTAAAAGTAATAACATGCACCACATAAGAGAGAGAGACACCATATTTTATGTGGAAACACAAAGCGGGAAAACCATGAAGAACAATCTCAAGTATATAAAGGAGCAACAACTCAAGTTACAAAGTTCACAAGCATGAACTTGTAGGAGCACCAACCCCTTTATTGAGCACCAACACAATAATGATTCATGAACACCCACCCATGGGAGCACCAACCCCTCTTGTGTATAAAACACCAACTATCTCTCAATGTTGCTTTCCCAACAAATGATAACACACTACTATATCTATTCTATTTTCTCTACTTTCTTCTACTCTTCTTAGCTAGATAAAATCATTCGCTTCCATGATATAAAATGGCTTCCCAAGCCTCCTTTTATAGCTTTCCAAATGACCTTTGGTATTCACCCTTGCATGACCCTTTGAATTCTTTCTTTGTATTTACCTAGTGACTCTTTGAATTCTTCAAGGTGACCCTTCATGGAAAATTGCGTCCTTTTCCTCTTTTGTCTTTAGTGATGACTCTTTGGATTTTTCAAGGTGACCCTTCATGGAGAAATGCATCCTTTTCCTCTTTTGTCTTTGGTGATGACTCTTCGAATTCCTTATGGGCCCTCTTTTATCTTTATGAAACCAAAAATATATTCATTAATATTTAATTAATAGTAACACACTTTTAGCTAAGATATAAACATTAAAAACACATTTAGACATTAAATGTTAATTTTACATCAATGACAATAGTTCCAACAAAAATTCCTATTTATTTTTCTTATATTTTTTTGATTTTTTACTTGTATAATAAAATAAAAAATTAGCATTAAATTTTAAAATTTTGTAGTAATTTTAAAATAATCTTCTTTCAAACCTTAGTTATCCATACTAGGTCCTGGTATTTTTCCAATAATTTCTTGATTTTTTACTAGCATATTAAAATAAAAAATTCACTTCAAAATTCAAAATTCAATAGCAATTTTCAAAAATTTATTTTTCTCAAAACCCTAGTTGCATATACTAGGTCCTATTCAATCAAGCATTTCCCATTTTTTTTTTATAATATTTTAGCTATATATTTCACTCAAAAATTAAATTCAAATTTCAAAATTCCATAGTAATTTCAAAATTTTATTTTTCTACCAAACCCTAGTTGCATATACTAGGTCTCTTTAAATCACAAATTTTCCAATATTTTTTTGAATTTTTACTTGCATATTTAGATAAAAAATTTTCATCAAATTTTAAAATTCCTTATAATTTTAAAAATAATTTCATTCAAAACCCTGGTTGCATGTAATAGCTCCTATTTGCTTCTTGAGGTATCACCTTACATCTAAAATCAGATTTCAAAAATGGATCTCACTTATTTTCAAATATTTCTTGCATTTTTATCAAATAACAAGGAGACTATATTTGGTCCTATCATGTACATGAATGATGAACTTTACCATATGTTAGTACAAAGTTTCATTCTTTGCATTTCATGCTTACTTTTTATAATATGGGATGATGTTATTAATATATTGTTGAAAATCTTACAATCCCTTCAAAGTAATGTTTACTTTTCTCTAATACAAGGTTTCACTACATACTCTCTCTCTCTCTCTCTCTCTCTCTCTCTCTCTCTCTCTCTCTCTCTCTCTTGTGGCATAAAATTCATGTCTATCATGATAAACACATTAGAAATGTCATAACACATGTCAAAGTTTTTTTATGCATTTGTGTACCAATTCATGCTTTCTATCCCTTGCTTTCTATCTCTCATATGGATTTTTTTTCAAGTTTATCATGATAAATACATTATAAATGTCATAACACATGTTAAAGTTCTTTATGCATCAATGCATAATTCCATGCTCTCTATCCAAAACTTGCTATCTCTCATTTTGAATGCTCTTTATAAAAATATTGTTATACAACTTATAACTCTAATTACATGCATCTTATCCCACATACATGGTTTCTACCTAAAGGATCCATTACATAAGCTAACAACCACCTATCAAGTTTCAATGTCATATCTTATGCACAAGAAATAAATTCCTTCTCCTCCTCTCCCCCAAGAGGGTGATAGCTACTTTCCCTCTAACCAATCCATGCATCACCTCTCCAAAAGATGAGATAGCCTATACTATTGTTCCTAATGAATACATTCAACCTACATCTTATTTAAAACTTCTTCAACATATGTGCTTACATCTTCAATCAGAAGAAACTAGGGTTTGCACTTGTGAAACTCTAAGGGATCAAATCACTAGCATGAACAAGTTAATTTAAGATTTACAAATGAAAAATCAGCTATTACATGAAAAAATCACAACATTGGAAAATCAGATTATAATACAAAAGCCTCAAAGACACCCTAGTGTCAATCATGTATATGCACCTTCACCTAGTCAATTAGTTGCAAACAATGTTATATATCAAAACAATAAATCACAACAAATTAAATCTACAATTAGTGATTCAAACAACATTCAAAGATCAAATAAGAGTTCAAGTGAGGTACTTAGGGAATTGATTAAATCTAAGTTGAACAAATTACCTCCTCTACATCTAGTGTGAAGATACATATATTATTGTTCATATCATAGAATGCATGGGCATCAAACAGATTCATGTTTGGCATTGAATAAACATATACAATAGATAATTACTAATGAGGACCCTATACAAGGTAAATTAGTCAAATAATCCATAGTGACACAGGAACATATTCATAAAGGGTCAAATTCAGAAATAGTACAAAAGTGGATACCAAAGCTTAACTTAGAAAAACAAAAGGATAAAAAAAAATAGAGAAACAAAAAATACCACAAACATAGGTAAACCATGAAAAATATGCAAATATATCTCTCCATAATAAGGCTCAACTTTCAAAGTAGTATGGGTTTGGTAAAAAATATTTAGAACTTAATTATCAAGGTCAAGGGTTGGGCAAACATGCTCAAGGCATCACTACTCGTACTGTAGAAATTGATAATGTTTGTCTCCAAGGTTTGAGATTTATTTAACATCCTAAGGCAAATCATTCATAGACACAATTTATCGAAGGAAAAGATCTAGATACAACAAAAGTCAACACTAGAATTCCATTGGTTCAAAATCAAGAAGATAATGATGAGTGAAAAAATGTAGGTTATTATGATTTTAAAGATACCAACAATGCATCCAAATTTTTAGAATCATAATCACAACCATTCCCTTATGCTTCACAATCACACATGATTCCTTTATTTGATACAAGACACCATGATCCATGAGACTCATCGGTTAGTATCATCTCTTCTTAGCCTTACCTGTACATAGTCTCCTCATGCTTGATTGTACATAGATCCTTTTCAATTTATTGTACATAATCTTCCGGTGATTGATTATACATAGCTTATATCAAAAGTTCAAAAACATTCAAATATTTCAAAATACCCAAAAAAATACAAAATTTCAAAATACACAAAAATAATACAAAATTTCAAAATACACAAAAACATTCAAATATTTCAAAATACAAAAACATGCAAATAATCCAAAAACTCCAAAAATATTTCAATTGTATGCATCATCCATGCTTTACATTTCTACTAAAATTCTAGACTTACATTTTTTATTCTATGCTATTGTTGGTCACTTTATCTACATTACCATGCTTCACTTGATCTTCTTTGTGTGTAGTGACATCCAAATCCTTGATTGCTTCACTCTACCCATAGAGGGGGCATCCTAATTCTACATTATGACATACATTGATATACGTATCCACTAGGGGCATCTTCTACATGACTATACCATCTAGATTATGTCATTCCTACACCACACTCTAGTTATCATGTTGATGTACATTATTTACTAGCTTACATAGATTAATCTTTCGACATTCACTAGTATATAACACTTGTGTATTTCTTAGCATATACTTAGTCTTGTACTAACATGTTTTACATAAAGTCACATACTTGATTTGATTAGTTAGGTATGATTGTACTTCCAGTTATCACATGCTTTCTTTTCTTGCTTAGCGTAACTTGATGTGATTGCATTTTATCAATTCTTATTTGTCTCCTGTGTGTGCCTTAGAACATTTGCCAATGTCCTTTGCTTATATTCTTGTGTGTGCCTCAGGACATTTTCCAATGTCATTTTCATGTACTCTTCTATGTGATTGTGGCTTTCACACCATCCTTGCTTGTTTCAATTGTATGTGTATGTGGCATTTGAACATGCCTTGTATGCTTGCTTTCCAGTTTGAGTGACATGTGCCCATGTCCCTTATTTTAATGGCATCTTGGCCACTCTTGTATGATTATTTCTTCTTTCCATATGTGCTTGTTGCTTTTTTTATTATTAGTGTTTGCAATGCCATGATCTACATCATGCATTTTTTTGCTTTCTTAGATGCCATGATGGACATCATGCTTGATCCCTCGTTGCCAACTAACAACTAAGACCTAACCAAATTTCTAGTTCCAATTCAATACATTACACATGTTATTATATTTTTATAACTATCTAGTCATATCCCTATTGATCTAACAATCTCTCATTACAAATCATGCTATATTTGATCGATTATCATTGCTATATCATGTATTTTTGCAACATAACACACGTGCAAGGATTTTTATTTTGAGGGTAGTCATTGAAAGGTCTCCATTCCTACCCTTAGAAGAGAGGGAAATAAATAGGGGTTTTTTCAAAGAGATCAGAGCTACTAATGATTAAAAAATTAGTTTTTAGAACACCCAAAACAACAACTAGATATCAAACCAGTCAGAACAGACCAAATAGATAGTGAAAATGCTAGAATAGTTCCCAGATTTGGCCTAAGATAACAATGCCCAACTTGGACTATAGTACTGATGCCACTAGTGTAAACTTTTAGTGCTCTTGTCTAAATAGTATAAAAACCAAACTTTCTAGAAGCAGGAAAAAAGTAGGTTCAACTACAGTTTTACACAACCAGACCAATTTAAAATCAACAATTTTTAGTACACTTGCTCAGAGAATCTAGATAAAGGGGGGTATTATGTGCAGTATGATGGCTCTCACTTCTAGTTTTAGAAATAGTAGTTGATATAACTTCTAGATCAAAATCCATGTTCTAGACACCAGTGATTGGGGGCAATGTGCATGACACATTTATTTTATTTTATTTTTGAGTTCAATATTACCTAGGCATTCTTAGTAGTTAGTGCCTTATTCCATATGTAGGTGGTTGACATCATTTTCAAGTTAGATTTCATACAAGCCCAACTTACTCATTTTGGAGTGGCTTTCATATAAGCCTAGTACATTAGTTTCAGAATGGTTTTGATACAAGCTTAATCTCCATCTTTCAGAGTGGCCAAGAGTGGCCTAGTTTCTAGCATACATTTGGCTATCCATACAAACATTGTAAGATTATAATATATGTATGGGCTCCAAGAGATATCCCATATGACACACACCCATAACAATATTAGTTCATAACTTCACTTCATGGGGCAACGATGGAGCCAAAGAACTAGATAACCTTTGTATTCTTGAGCCACCTATTTAGAGGGATTGGACACATAGTCCAAACATTGATTAACACATGCACAATCACATGGATTCATTTAGTGGATGAAGATGGAGCCAAAGGTCTAACCTTTGCATTCTTGAGCCACTTTTGAAAAATTGAGCACTTAGCTCCATTCAAGCTATTACTTTTGGTATAACATCATCCAACATTACTCAGCATCATCCAACATCACTCAACATCACAACAGGTTTTGTATTGGTCCACATACTTGGTGAGGTGTATTCATTCATTCCTCTTCCTCTCTCTCTTACAAAAATTTATATGTTCTTATTTTAGATATAGTATATCTAATAAGAACTGATCTATTTTTTATTTTTCTTGTAGATTCATACTTTACAACATGCTCTCTCTATGTACACCCAATTTCACATAGCTTCATGAGCTTCACCTTTACAGGTAAGTTCAGGTATGCTTTCTTTTTTTTTCTCTAGTATTTCACTTTGCTACATCACTAGAATAAAGGTGGGGGGTAAATGTAGTCATATAAAATGTGAAAATTGGTAAATTGAGTGTGGCTAATGACACCCAACCCATTAGGTTCCTCTTGCTTTCTCTCATGACCCTCTTAGGATTATTTTCACTAATTCCCAATCATCTATAGCCTTTTAGACTTGGTCTCAGCTCACTTGGACTACTTTTTCCATGAATAATCCATCCCTTAGGTCCTGTTAGCTAAGGAAAATAATGCCACACTAGGACTATAATGTGGATGCCACTCCTGTCTACTTTTGGCACTCTTGTCCAAGTCTATTTCTAGCCTTAATGCTCATTTCCTTTTAGTTCCCCATCCTTCTCCTTGTTAGCCTAATGTGAGCATATTCAACCCATAACCAATATATCCCTATAAAATCCCATTCATAGATCATTTAGAAAGGGTTGGTAATTATCACTAAGAAGAAAGAATACAAGCAAGACTACTCAGGCAATCTTCCTAATTCTCTACATACAACCAACTAATACACATACAAGCTTATCCAAATATTTATACTAGTCCTTAACCACCTTAAGCACACCCAATTTAGAATTTTTAATCTTCATACATAATATTTCACAAATCACATCAAGTGGGACAATTACATATGGCTTGATCCCTCTTCAAAGTATTGGTATGTAGGCAACATGCTGACATAAGGGGTATGGATCCATGTCTAATGAATATTACACACACTAACCCCTGTTCTCTCAAAATTGGTCAAATCATAATGGAGTATAGGGTTTGAAGAGAAAACCTACTCTATAAGGATCTCTATAGAATTTTGGATATTGAGACTTCATAGACAAGGTCACACAAACATAGTGAACAAAACCCATAAAGCTTAGATCCTCAAGACAACAACAATAGAGGTGGACTACAACACCGATGCCACTCCTGTCCATTTTTGACACTCCTATCTAATCAAAAAATGAAGGCCAGATCTCAGGTTACGATAGTGTCCTAGTCCTACATATTAAATTCTATCCTCTGTCTTAGTTAGATTAGTCAGTTTCTAGCTAAGTCTTCTTTTCCATCTCTTATTACTATTTTTAAAAGGGATAAAATTTCAATCTAATTTATAAAAATTAGTAGCTTAATTATTACATATTTATTTACTAATTTTGCTACTTAGACCCTTTAAATAAATTAGGAATAGCACACTAATATTCCTAAAATTGTTAAATCACCTGTACACATATCAAACATTGTAAAATCCTTAATTTTCCTTTAGGGTTTTATCTTTCTAGGGTTTTAGATTTCAATTTTAGGGTTTCTAATTTTTATTTGATAATACACACTATTCATAACCATGTTGAATGAACATTATTAGTTAACACAACTAATTAAATTAATATTTTCATATTTGTCTACATGGATAGTATGCCTTCTCTGGATCAATTATGTAGACAAATGGGTAACAAAGATTAAGTCCAAAATTGCTAATAAGGCAAAGCTTACCAATGAGAAATCTTGAGCCTTCCTCCAATCATATTATTGTAAAATCTAATATGAGATGCCTATTATTACCACTATATGCCAAAGGGATTTCATTACTCCCTTCACTCTTCTTACTATGGATTTCACAACATATACTATCCACCTTATTGATGGAATTATCATGAATATTGTGACTAACAATACAACTACTATAGACCAAAAAAATGCCTTGGAAATTGAAAAATTCATTAAAAATATTAATATGAATCCATATTATATTGATGCTATGTTAGATATGGAAATAAATGAGCAAAAAAAGTTAGCTCAAGCTTTCATATCAGGTATTCAGGTGAATTCTACTAGTACCATTCCCATGCCTACACCTTTAGTGACCTATGTGACATTCACCCAAAATATGGGGGTAACATGAGGCCTTAAGTAGATTTTGATGACCATTAATATGCATGTAACTTTCATCCCATCCATGATGGTTTATGCACTTTCCGTTACCAACCTTTCCTAATGTACATTCACTTGAGCAAGTTGTTACATCTCTGCATACCAAGGTGTTGTAATTATACCAAGGTTCATTGAGAGCTAGCCATATCATGGATTAAAATGCCTTGATCCAAAACCCATTAACTCATGAGATAACAACCTAAATTTTACCTATAGGATTCATAATTCCCAAGCTCCCACTATACGAAGGTAAATTTGATTTTGAGCAACATCTTAGATTATTGTAGGCACCTTGCTTGGACTATGTATACAACAATAAGCCATTGACTAAGTTATTTCCAAGGATTCTTAAATACTATGAATTGAGATGGTTTTATGATATCACTCTTCAATCTGTAAGAAGATTCAACCCATTGGATGACCATTTTTAGTGCACTTTTCCATCAACATCAATGAGAAATTATTTTATGCATAACTTGCTAATTTAAAATAAGTAACTAATGAACCAATCATTGACTATGTGCTTTGATATAAGTCCATGCTAGCTAATATGAAAACTGTTATAGTTGATAATGAGTTACAATATATATGCAAACAAATTTTAATATCACCACTCCATGAATCAATTATATTCAAGAGATTCAAATCATTTAATGAGTTATGCCACACAAAGAATGACATAGAAGTCAAACTAATTACTTTAAACAAACTTAAGTATACATCAATTCCTAAGACTACGTCATTAATGAAGGTTAAAAGAAAATAACAATATAAGGTCAAACTAATTGATAAAAATAATGAAGGTAAGACTATAATAAATGTAGTGTTGTAACCTACGAACCAATTATAATTGACATCTCCACTAAAGAGGTAGTTTTCATGATTATCATCACCTCATGTGATTCTAAAGAATTTTCTCGAGTGTAACCTTATCACAACCATTCCTCCACTACATCTTTATCTAAGTAGACATAGACCAAAGAACTATTAAATACATATTATGAGTATCATTAGATTATGGGGCATTCAACAAACATATGTTTTGAGCTAAGACACAAGATACATGACCTAATAGATGGAAATATTATCGATTTGGTCACTCCTATAGAAGAATCTTGGATGTAGCACAATGAAAATAAAAATTTGAATTTGTTTAGTGATCCTTTTCCTAAACATGAGTTAATAGAGACCAAAAACACTACAAAGGTACATTATACATATAACATATATCCCCTACTGGTGACATATGATCATCCACTAGATATTGTCATTGATTCGCTCAATGATATTCCACCTTAGTGGTTCATGAATACATTTGATGATAGTGAGATATCCATTCATGATTTAGATTTTCATGCATTATTCATATGATCCTACATTTGGGAATAACCCATATAAAACATTATGATTGACAATGACTCAAGTGAGAATATTTGCGTATTGCCACTTCTCTAATCTATTTGATACACATGACATGAATTAAAAGATACAATAAAATCAATTAAAGGATTGTATTGACATAGACATAATACATTCAGACACATAGTACTACCTTTTCAAGTGGGATCATATATATTAGCCATTATATTCTTAGTATTATAAAGTAATTATGTATTCAACATGTTTGTTAGGACACCCATGGATGTAGAGACTTTGTGCAGTTCCATCCATAGTACATAGATGCCTAAAATTCATATACTACAACCTAGTGGTTATAGTTTCAAGAGTATGATATGAGTATCCCCTTTAGTTAATGGTATCTCCTACTCCACACCCTATAATTGTTATTAGTTGATACATATATTCAAGATCATTATTTAGAGATGGATGGTACTCATATTCATGATCATTATTTAGAGATAGATGTTACAAATATTTAAGATCAACATATAAATGTTTAACCCTAAATTTGAATAGATATGTATGGGGGTTACTTATAGGGTTAAGAATATATAAATGAATAATCATAAGGGTGATAAACATATCTATAGCATGAAAATTAATTTTTAAACTCAGATAAATAATATTCTAAATTTATAATAATTAGATATGCTAAAAATAGAAATTATAAATATTGATTGATATTACAATAAATTGGAAATAAGATTACTTAGCTGATTCACTATACATAATCAAATTTGGGTTGAAACATGATAGAATTAAAATATATTAGGATTTTGGCATAATCATTAGACTATATACTTTTGCACTCTGTGGCCTTAGATGCTTATATCAGATCTAGACAATTACATTGACACTAGTGTCTAATATAATTACTAGATCTAGATGTGACCACCTAGAGCTTCTGGGTTTTTTGTCACCTTTTTTATAATGTGTATAGATCATGCACTTCACTCTTTATCAAATGATCAAACCCTATATTCCTCACCCTTAGACTGACTATGGGAAAAATAGGTTGATGGGTACATGGTGTTGAGTTTCTCTAAGGACCCATTTATTAATGGGCACTACCTACATAACCAATACTCCAAAGAGGCCCTAAGACTTATGTAGTTATACCATTCATGTTGTCCTATGTGTGTATAAGGATGTAATCTGTGATAAGCAAGTACATAGAATGACCTAGATTGTGGCTTGGAAAATATGGCTCATGGGATGTTCCTTAAGTATTTTAGACCTAATATGAAAATAGGAATGAATAGAGTAAATTTGCTCACTTAATTGATTAATTGAGTGTTTTTGGTAAGTTACCTTATGATCTACTAGGTGAGGAAGGAATTAGGGTTGATCTTGAATATATAACAATCCCTTTTGAAAATATACCACATTGAAGCACTTAGGCCAACCTTTTAAATACATTTCATTTGAAAATTGAATAACTTTTGGGCACTAGACACTTAGTTTGAACATGGACACTAGTGTTTATGTAGGCATCTGGTTAGGATACACATATCTAGGAAGTTAGAAAATAGGTACGTGTCTAAAACTTGAAAATAATGATAATGATCAGGTTTATAGCATTTTGCAAAGTATAGAAGGCCTAGTCATAAAAATAACTATGGTCAGACTAAGAGATAAGCAATTTGGTACAAAGAGATAGTTAACATAAGTATTTTAACAACAGGAAGGTCTTAGTATTGAAGTGTAAAACCAAAATAGGTATTTTATAAGTGTATAGGAATTAGGTGCTATATAATTTAGATATACTATCTACATTTACCCCCCATTTAATCTAGTAGTGAATTGTTAGTGTAAAGGAAAGAAATGTGTACCTGGGTATGTATAACACACCTTGCCTTTTCATGAGTCTAACTTGAGTGCTTTGATAGTGACTAACCTAAAAATAAAAACATGTTACAATGTATAATCAATGCATATAATCTATAATTGAAAGAATTTGAAATGCTTGAAATTAAAGAGAGCAAGGTTGAGAGTACACCTATGTATTGATGTAACCATCTTGCCTTTTGGTAATTTGATTTGAGTATAAATTTTATTGTGAAGATTAGAGATAAGATTAGGAAAATTTAGGAACCTAAAAGTACACACACACATAGACACATATTAGAGAACAACATGCCCCCAACCTTGGAAAAAAGGTAGTTACCACATAACCATTGAGCATATCTCAATCATGAAACCCAATCACACACACACACACACACACACACACACACACACACACACACACACACACACACACACACACACACACACATTTATATATTGGAGGATAAAATACCCCTAACCTTGGTGAAAATGTGAGTTACCACACAACCATTGAGTATATCTCAATCATGCAACCCAATCATACTTATAACCTAGCGAGTGTGAGTAATTAAATCAAATCACACTATATATATGGTGAATCTAGATGATTTAATAAAGTTTAACTTATAATATTTTTAATATCAAGTAATTTGATCACCTTAACCTTACCAAAAGGTGAACCAACTATTATACTAAATTGTCTTAATAAAGTCCATCTTGGGTATGATAACAGTCTATAGTAGTATTTGAAACCTAAAAGCTAATTTGATTTTTCCATTTAAGGTGCTCTTTGTATGGCATACACACCTCATATATGTATCAATATGGATCCTAGATATAAAAATGGTACCACTCATATAATGCTACCAAGAATGTGTATATGATCATGTAACTATGATACTTTGCTAATTTTGAAATTTTACAAGTGTGGAAGACATTCCCATGACATGTCCCCATTAAATATGAAGAATCTGAGAACTAGTGTAAGTGTGGAAAATGTGTTTTTATAACATGCCCCTACTTTAATATGGATATGCTAAGTATTGATTAAGTGTGCATGTCATGCCTTTTTTTCACGCCCCCATTAAAATATGAAACTATGAAGATGTGGATGCTGTGCCTCTATGACATGCCCCCACTAATATGCCCCCCTTTTGAGGTGAGGGGAATTAGAAAGTGGTATTTACCTTATAGAAAAAGGATAAAGGGGAATTATAAGATGGTATTTACCTTACCTCAAAAGGATAAGATACTTATATAATTTGTGTATGGATCATTTAACATATTGGAGTAACATGTCTAAGTAGATATTGCAATGAGGTACATAGTATGTGATCAAATCAAGGCCTAATATGCATGATGTGAATTAGGAAATATCTAGATAATAAAATTACAAGATCAACAAGAAACCAAACACACACACAAGAGCACTCAAAATTAATACTAAAGGAAAAGGTCCAAGGATACTCATACATGGGGCATGTTCAAATTATGCACAATTGAAGGGACATGTCTTATTCAAATTTACACAAAGCATAGAAAGACATCCGAATTTACACATACAAAAAACTAATACATATTAAAATGTCACAATAGGAAAACATAGGCATGGGGGATACAATAAATGAAACATATTCAAATGCTCAAACATGTAATACAATGCAAGATAATAGCAATAAATGAACACACTCAAATAAGTACAAAAAGAAAAGCATAGAGTCATAAGCAACCAACGTAAGTATATCATACTAGTCCATAGATATATGTGTTAGTAAAAAACATTAAATGCATAGCATATCAAGTACATTATGAAAGATCTAAGCATGGATAAAGTCATGTATAAGTATATAAGTTCAAAGCATGATAATGGAAATGTTCATATAATAATGTAACCTGGTTGTATTGTGATCAAAGAAGTGGATGCCCCCAATGTATTGAGGACATGAGTAGAGGAAAGGCCCAACATCCATATGTGCATATATCATGTGCCTGGGTATGCCTATATCACTCTCAAAAGATGAATGAAACATATGCATGTATATAGAAAGAAATGATATGATATCTAACAACATGGAACCAAAAACATAGATGCCAAGGAGCTAATAAGGTATGGAAGTGTTAAAAACTTTTAGATTTTTGAATGTTTTTTTTGTATTTTAGGAATATTGAAGTGTTCTACCCTTAGGTTGGATAATTTTCATTGTTTGGATCATGGTTGGATAGTTGAAAACATTGCATGGCCTATTTATCCTCATGAATTTATTGTGAAGTAGAAGAATGATTTCCATTATGCCAAATATGGATCAATTTTCCCTCATGAGAAAAGGAGATACCTTGCTGATTTTAGACAATTTTTGCTTCTATTTTGGTATAACTAAAGGGCTCCTATTGTGAATGCATATTGAGATTTTTATGGCATTAATCAAACCCTTATTTAAATCACTCTAAAACCATAATAAATTGGTATTGTTATGTTTCCCAAAGAGTGTTTACAACTTCCTTTATGTTGTAAGTCTTTTAGATCAAAGCCAAGTTATTAAAACCGTCTTACATTACAAGTGGTTTTTGTTTGTTTAGGATCAACATGGTTATGCCAAAAGTAATCATCACCCATGAATAATGTGATTGTTAGATTTTATTGATGTGGATGGATCCCATATGAATATGAGGAACACCACACATTATCTCATAGTGTTCATTTGGTACCTTATCTTCCTCATTTATATGTGGAATAAAAATCTTGTATTTGAAAGGAGATATATTGAATTTGTTTAAATGCATGAGTATGAATGACACATATCTATGAACATCAGAGTATAAGTAGGTAAATGATTCAAATTATTTATGTACTAATATATACCTTAGTGGGGAAAGAAGACCTTGACTAAAAATGAGTTGCAATTACTAATCCAAGGGTCTAAATTTTAAGGCATATGATGTAATTTTAAATTGAATAACATAATCTTGAAGGGATTAATCATCATGTTGTTTGAAATTTTGCAAATGTTCTAATGTAAGTCTAGGCACATTGTGTATGTTGAAATTCAAAAAGAATATGTCCTCTAATTATACAAAAATAGTTAATAAACCTTTAGGTAAGCTATGGAAAAAATTACAAGCTTCATTTAATACACTCATATAGAAGGATCTTAGCAATAGTTTGTTATGTTTATCCCATTGACCAGAATAATGTACATATTTAATCATGTAATCAAATGGATTTTCATGATGATAAAAAATTAGAGATTGTTGTATTTTAAAACATTGCAGATAAGGATAGTCAAGTATACATTTTGTAATCAATTGATTATGGAATGATGTAATATTTGTGTTGGCATTATGGTAGGTCATTTACATTTGAACTATATAAACTTGTCTTTGAAGCTTTCCATTAACACTCATCATGGACATGGTATCATCACTAGTAATGATGGTGTTTATCAAAGGTGTTATCATTGGTTCTAATCCACCACCTCTTTTAAATTTAGGCATATTGGTATCATCATCTTCATGAATAACAAGTGCTAGTTTAACATCACTAAATTTAGTATATGTTGGTAATGGTATTGGATATTGAAAATTTGGATCTTTTGGAATATCCTTTTATAATTTATCCACCTTTTTCAATGATATAAAAATTGGAATTTGAGGTGTATTTGACAAGGGAACTTCTTTTGGAACACTGGGCTTTTGCCACTTTATGTTTCTAATGCACCCTTCTTTGTGGTGATTTAATGTTATTGGGAAAAGAGTCAATGATGTATTTATTTACCTTTTGATAAATTTTAATATCAAATTAAGGAAAATTATAAACATCACCTTCAATGAGAGGGATATTGTTTGGAATTGGGGGAATGATAGGAGTTTGAATCAATGTGCTTGTAATAATATATCCTTTTTGAGTAGTTTGAAAATTAGCCATGATATACTTATGGATTTTATGAAATCTAACATGATCAAATGAAGGAACATTTTGGTCATGTGTAATTAATTTGGTTATATAAGGTAATGAAAAGGGTTGTCTATCTTCCTTAGGATTGTTCAACTCATCTCTTATGATGGTGGTGGCATGGACCTGGTTAGAGGGATGGTAGCTACCACATTCAAAGATATGAGACAACACGTTTGGGCATTGGGGAAAAGACAATAATACTGAATTTTTAATCCCCCCTTGATAAAGAGTTTGAGAGTTTCATAATCATACTCATCAAAACAATCATATCATCCATGATGAATGAAATAAAGTAAATAAATATTAGGGAAAAAAAGTGGGGAACATTAGTTATGGAATATGCCAGGTTCACCAAATTTTTAAACCTAAATTTGAAAAGGTATGTATGGGGGTTACATATAGGGTTAAAAATATAGAAATGAATAAGCACAAGGGTGATAAGTAGATCTATAGTAGGCCAATTAATTTTCAAACTTAGATAAATAATATTCTAAATTTATATTATTGAGATGCTAAAAATAGAAAGTATAGCTATTGATTAATATTGTAATAAATTACAAATAAGAGTACTTAGTAATTTCACTATGCATAAGTAGATCTAGGTTGAAACAGACTAAAATTAGATTAGATTATGATTCTAACACAATCATCAGATTTTAAAATTTTGAACTCTGTGGCCTTGAATGCTTACATCAAATTTGGAAAATTACATAGATGATAGTGTCTAATTTGGAAACAAGTGTCTAATATAAAATAGTGACTAGATTTGAATGCAACCACTTGGAGCATTCTAGGTTTTTTTCACCTTTCTTCTAATGTGTATAGATTGTGAAGATAGGCTATCACTTTTTTTCAAAATGATCAAAACCTAGATTCTTCACCCTTAGAGTGACTATGGAAAAATGGTTTAGTGGGCACATAGTGTTGAGATACCCTAAGTATGCTTTATCAATGGATGCTACCTACATAACCAATACTCTAAAGAGGGCCTCAAACATATGCATTTCTCCCTTATGTGTTGGATTGTGTATGCATATGGATGCAATGTGTGATAAATAATTAAATTAAGTGACTTAGCTTGTAACTTAGAAAATATGTCTCATGAGATGATCCTTTAGTACTTCAAAATTACAAAGATACTACTCTTTTGCCTGATATGGAAATAGGGATGAATAGGGTAGATTTGATCACTTGAATTTTTGATTGAGAAATTTTGGTATGTTGCCTTGTGAGATGTTAGGTGAGAAATAAATGGGGTTGATCTTATATATATACCAATCTCTTTTAAAAATATCTTTCAACCTTTTGAATATATTTTATTTGCAAATTAAATGACTTTTGGGAACTAGACACTTAGTTTTAAACATGGGCACTAGCGTCCATGTAGGTGTCTAACTGAGATGCAAGTGTTTGGGAAGTTGTAAAATAGATACATGTCCAAAACATGTAGAGAATGATAATGATCAGGTTTATAACATTTTTCACAATATAAAAGGCCTAATCATCAGAATAGTAGTGGTCAGACTAAGAGATAAGCTTTCGACTAGACTTCAGATCGATTCCTACCAACCATTACAAATTAATCCTAGGAATCACTAAACATCAAAAATTTTCTTATGCATCATTCATCAAAGATCATAATCATGTTGAGACATACCTAATTAGGGTATCTTATCATATACAACATTAACCTCTCATATATTCATCCCTAATCATCTTTTGACTTCAAAATAATCAATTTGGTCTATGGACCTATTAAATGGGGCACATGAACATATATCAAATCTTGAAAGAGATAAAAGGATAATTAGAATTAATTAGTAATCTAAATCAAATTAAATGCCTAGTTAAATTATCCATTTGAAATTAATGAATAACTAAAAAAGGAAATTTAAAAATTTAAGATATCTTAGCCTTTAATCATTGCCTTTATGAGTTGTCAAGTTCTTTAATTTTAAATCATTGTTACTTGAAAACTATTAACTCTAATGGGGTTATATTTGACTCACCTAGGTTAGGTTAGAACCCATTCCAAGCCTTAACTTAACCCTAACTCACCTTAGGTGAGAGTTAAATCCTTAGTCCATAAATACAATGCCATGTCAAGTGAATTTTAAGCTCTCAAAAGCCAAATTTATAATGCAAATTTGGAGAGAGACAAGCCATTTGGTTTAGTGTTGTAATGGCAAAATTGCCTTGCAAGTAGTGTTATAATGCCAAAATATTGAGCCAAGCTACATCAAGCCACATCAAATCCATATGGTTCCAAGGAGAGAAGGAGCCAACAAGCTTAATTTTCCAAAGACTCTTTGATGCACAAACTGAGTAAGCCACTCAACAAAAGCATTTGGAGCTCCCAAGTAAGGTAAAGGATTTGTTATCTTTTATGTTTAGTTGTGTTTTCATTTGTCTTTTGTTACTAATCTCTCTCTAAATTCTAGGCTTGGAGTATAAGTGTTAGTGTTTTTTTATTTGAGTTTTTTTACTTGAACTAACATATTACTAACCTCCCTTCTTGGATTCCTATGATCATAGTGGGAAGGTCTTAGTATTGAAGGGTATAACTATGATATATACTTGTAAATTATATAAGACTGAGGTGCTATATAATCTAAATTTAGTATCTACAACATAGTCATTTATTACACATATACATGATCCATATATACATCTAGTTATTCCAAATTGAGTATGTTAAAGAGTTACTCAAAGACCACAAGGGGCACCATCTTTTACAACACAATCAATTATCAACATAAATAGTTCAATGTGTTCCACAACAAACACAAACAAGGAGACATCCTCTTATTATAAAGTAGATACCAAAGTCCTCAACCTTCTAGACCCATTCATCATACCTTGAGTTCCATGAACATTGAGCATGATAAACATGCTACACCATGTGACTCTATATCATAATCCAACCCATCCCTAGTTGATACATCCCATCCACAATAGAGTATCCCTCAACCACCCAATATAGATACTCCCCATGGCTGGTATTTTTGAGTGCATTATTGGTTAGTTTTTCCAAATTCTAAATATATAAAATATAAAAAAAATAAAATATTTATAAATGCATAAATTGTAATAACCTAAAAGTGGTATTTGAGTGCTAAGAGTGCTACTTGAGACTACCTATTCCTAGCTTATCCCTAGACCTATCCTAGAGCATATTATCACACTTTTCTAGCTTTCATGTGAGCCACAAACATATTTAGTCAGCTCAAATGTAGTCTAAGACCCTTATTTCCTAATCTTGTCCATTCATTCCTTGTGTTCTACTAGCTAGAAATTAGCACCACATTAAGGACACTAGAGCCATGTGGCATTAGTGTCCCCAAAATGGTGCATATGTCCTTTACCCTTTCTTTCCCAAATGAATATATTTTCAAAGGTAAAAACCTCCTAAGGTTAGGCTAAACATATTTTATTATTTTCATAAGCAATAAGACATTATAAATACATGAATTTTAGACCTCTATATACTATATGGAAATCATATGCAAAATACCTACAAGTTGAGTAAAATCAAGGTTATTAATATTTATTCTACCCTACTTCTACACACTACCATTTACAACAACACTAAGCTCATATTTTATTGATTTATATTCTTAAGCACACTCAAGACACTCAAGGCCACTATCATACTAGCATCAATTGCATTTTCACCAACACTTAGGTTAAGAGACTTACATTGGGCTTGATCCCTCTTTAGAGTATTGGTATGTAGGTAACTATCTTCACAATGGGGTGTTGAGGATGTCCGACCTATCCTACTAATGAACACACTTTAAAGTTCATACCCTCATTACAAGGAAGATTAGGGTTTGCATCATAAATCAATCCTTACATACATAATATAGAGTTCTAAACTTTATATGCACAAGAATAGAACCTAGAAACATAAAAAGGTGCACCCAAAAGTTTGGGATAGTCTTGCATAGAGGACATTAACACCATTAACAAGACACTATAGCCACATGGTGCCTATATCCAAATGTGGTGCTACTATCTAGGAGGGGTTATGATATATGGATCTAGTTGATGAAACTTAAACCTAATTCCATCTCAATTTACAACACTTAGATCATCTGTATTAGGTGTTTTCTAGATAAGTCTTTATTTACACATATTTATTACTATTTTTAAAAACTTAAAGCTAGTCAAATATAAAAAAATCAATAGTTATTTTATGCATATTATTACTTGATTTATATTACTTAACCCTTTAATCAAACATAAGATTTACATAAGGAAAACCCTAAAATGTTAAAACATTTGGTGAATCCAAATCAATTTGAACATTACTCAAACCCTAACCCTAGATCCCTCTAGGATTTGTATCTTTCTTTTTCCTATTTTCATTATCTACTTTCAATTTTTTAGATTTCATAAATTCTATTTTAAAAACTCTATTCCAATTTGTTTACTATATGCCATCTAAAAAATCTCTATCTCTTCCATTAAGAAGTGCTTGGCTAGGTTGTAATCCTATAGAACATATTCAGATTCATGTTATTCAAGCTTATAACATGGATAAGAGACCTATTATAGCTCTTGTTATTGATCCTTCACATTGTGGTTATGTGGATTTCAATGATAATGCATTTGAAGATGAACAACATAATCAAGAATAAAATGATACACGAATGGGAAATTGGGACACTCTCCCTCCACTTAACAATGATAACATAATTTTCAATAAATATGAGGTCCTATAGATATTAAAATATAGAAATAAATAATAACCCCTTGATCATGCACAAATATTATATGCCATATTATAAATTAAGAACAAATCAAACAATGGTCAATCTTCAACTCCCCCAACTAATAACATTGTTACACCTACAGTGGGGCCAACTCAAGTAGCACAACCAAAAATTGTAATTAAACAACCTTTAGTGATAACTACACCTCTTGTGGCTAGTTCCTCCACCCATATGTATAATCCCTTATGCATGAGGTTCATACTCTACACACTAAGGTATTACATCTTGAGAAGGAAGCCTCTATGCCATCAGATGCTTTACATTCTAATATTCTCTTACATACACATTTGGCACATCACATAGTGGTAACTCCCTTGCCATCTATATTTGTGGTACCTAAGGTTACATTATATGATGGTAATGGTAACTCATAACACCATCTTTGAGTTTTTAATGCAACATGTATAGACTACGTGTCCAATGATTGGATCACCACAAAGTTGTTTCCACATAGTTTAAAATATTATGTTCTATAGTGGCTTTATAAATCAATCTATCACATCATTCAATCCTTTGGTAGACATTTTTTAGCACATTTCATCAATATCTATTACAAGATCTCATATGGCCAAGTTGCACAGTTGAAGAAAACATCAAACGAACCTATCATAGAATACATCTTATAGTACAAGACTATATTAGCTAAATCGACTAGCCCTATGGAAAACAAAGAGATTTAAGACATCTTAAAATAGATTCTTTTACTAGTATTACACAAAGCTATCTTATTCAAGAAGTTTCCAAAATTCATAGATTTGTGCCACATAGTAAAAGAAAGAGAGGTCAAGCTTCTATCAATGGGGAAATTAAAATTTATCAATGTATATAAATCAAATTCTAAGAGTTAAAATAATTCCAAAAATAAGATAAGGGCCACCAAGAATAAGAGTGATAAAAATTCCACATTTAACTTAGCTTCAGATCCATCTCCTCACTTGGTTGTATCAACTCCTCAACATTGAATCTTCACCAACCTTCCAAAGTTAGTAGAATGAGTTATATAGCTATTATCACTTATATTTTCACCCTTTAAGGAGATGGAAAATCTCTCCTCATATAAGTGGCACAATGGAATCACCTCTAGGCTTGTGGGTAGCCTAAGGGATGAGGTGAATCTTTAGATAGGGCTAGTTCCCTTGATGTACCACTTTGGATTGCAACTACTACTAAACTTGGGGGGTGAAAAGGGAGAAGGATAAATAAAAGAAAACTAATATAAGGGAGGTGATACACCAAATAACATGATGACATCCAGCCATATGCATATTACACTCGAAATCAAAGGACAAATTGAACCTACACTTCTCCAATCTTCATCTTCTCACATCAATGTTACATTGTGAGGTTATGGATGAATGTAAAAAGTTAGGAGGAGTAGAAAAGAGGCATATGAGGGAAAAAATGAAAATATTAAATCACTAAATCTTTTAAATCTCCTAAAACACTTCACATGCCCTGCAAGAAGAAGCTTTCCAACTGTAAATAGGATGAAAGAATGACAAAACATGCTAAGGAATCCATAGTCTTCACTTATGCAAAATTAAACATTCCAAATGAATACACTAATAAAAATCATGAAGGAGGTAAAAATAGGTTTTATTATTGATTAAAAGGTATAAATTTTATTAGGGCTTTGCCATACTCAGGTGGAGCATCCCATCAAATGGCCAAAATGGCTAGTTCTTATAGAACTTAAGAGAGAGAAGAAGAGAGAAGTTCAAGGGTCAAAATGACACTTTTAAAGATAATAAAAGTAGTTAATTATGAATGGGAGGAGAATATGGGATGAAAAATTCAATGTATTTAATCCTAAGTGTCAATCCAAGTCATAAATCTCATGAAAAGTGGCAAGACACTTCTCAATCTAGCTCAAAAAATTGCCTTCATGATTTGAACCTATTTGAACATCCCATAACTAATTAGGATTATGTCCAATGATTAGAATGGAATGGGGGGTCCTAGAAATTCATTTCCATATATTTTTTTCATTCTTGGTCTTTTAGAAACCTTTGAAAGTGGACTATCATTATTTGCTGTCCAAAAAACTCATTTTTCATGCACCCTGCACACTTGGCCTCAAAATTAGCATAATTTGCTCATGAAAATATATAAAAGGTAGTTAATTAAATGTTTTAAGACTATAAATGGAATTATAATCATCAAATATACCTTAAAATCATTTTCCCTTAGAGTTTTCACACTTCTCACTAGCTTTTTCAATAGGCTAATTTTGATTGGCTGAGTTGAAGAACCTAGTTTGGACACCTAAGAGAATTTTAAAGGAATTATAGTGATATTGGGAGTTATATTACATTTTAATATTTCCATCCCTGTGATTTTAATCTCTTGAAACCTCATACAACCTACAAAACACATATAATAGTGAGAAAAACCTTATTTTTGCCCCCATCCATATAAGGCCATACAACTAGTTTGCATGTGAAGGAGATTGAGTGAGTCATATTAAATATAAAATATATATTCTAGTCAAACTAGTCCATTATATTTCATCTCTAACTCCATTTTATCCATCGGGTCTTGGTTGAGGGTTTAGTAGGGTTTTAGGTTTATTTTAAATCTTAAGGTTGGTTCATAAAGTTTGGATGTCCAACCTTGAAATTTTTTTCACAAAAGTGATATTAAATTACCTTATTAATATCCTTGAGATCTTTATATTCACATGCATAACTTCAAGAGAGATGTGAGCATTTGAAGCCTATTTGAGCTTGTTTTTTCCATTCTTGCATGTTTGAGTTGGTTTTGGGTCAAAAATGGCCCTCCTAATGATTCTCATACTTCCCAATGGATTAAACACATCTTATTTAGTCCTAAAAACATGTTTCCATAGTTTATAACCTATATCTAGTGATAGAAGTATAACTGATTCCTCATTTGGACACTAGGTCTTAATGTGCCTAGTATTCTTGTTTGTACGTTTGAGCACAAATGACCATTTTAATGTTTTTTACCTACCTCCAAAGGCTAAAAAAAAATCAAACATGCTTCAATATACATGTTTAAATCCACCATAAATCTAAATTCATGTGAGAAGTGATAGTGATTATCAATTTGGCTTCTAGGCCAAAACCCTACCCCGTAGGCCTGACTACAACTCTTGGTGTCTAGACCACCCTATTTGGTTTTTTATCTCTATGGAAATTTATCATTATTTATTTAGTTGTGATTAAACTTCAAAAACTTCATTTAATGTTTCACTCAACTTTTGGTTCATCTCTTTGCTCCCACTCCTCAAAACTGCCAATTTTATGCATAAGGGGAGTGCCCCCTATCTAAAACATAACAGATGGCACTCAACCATTTAACCAAAGAAAAATGGATATTTTATAGGTATATATAAGCCATAAACATGTAATTTTCAAAAATTCAGATCTTTTTGTGATGACTAGACTATCCAAACTCCTAAAATTCCAAAATAGACTTATACACAAGGATTGTGCACAATGTTTTGGAGTATAGGCTGTGTATGGAAATATTAGAGCCTCATTATCCACATATTTATCATATTAAATGCTATATTAAATATTATATAATCATGATGGATACATATCTCATCCATTCATCACATTAGTCCTTCATTTATCCTTCCCTTCTCAAGATTGATGCACCTTTTCTGACTATATTTCCTTTTTCAATAGTGACCTGTAGGTATTTATGCATGATTGGTATTTGGATATAATGCATAAGATATAATTTTTATCTATTTATATAATTATTTAATGTCTAAAATATATTTTTTAACCTTGTGTGACCCTAAATCATCACCTAATTACATTTTCCATCTCACTGTTACTACTCAATGAACTGACTATATTCTGTCTTAGGGTGATGCATATAGGTACATGTGGCCTTATTAATTTGGTCTTGGTGACCATAGGTGTAATTTAAAGGTTTAAATAATATTTTAACATTATTTAGGTCATTTTTCCTCACATTCATACTATTTCCACACCAAGAGCATACCTTTCTGTTCAATGTCTATCTATAGTCCTCTATAACAGCTATAGGGTCCTATTTTGCTTAGTTTAAGTCTGAAACAACATAAAAAATATCATTAGATTTAATTGTTATCATTTGGTGCTTGTTGAGACCCATTGTTTCACCCTTCCTAGCCTAAAACATCATCTATAAACCTTGTCTCAGTTTGCACTTTATATTGGCTATAGATGAATATGCTCAGGCTACTTATATGGATTGTCACCTTTACTAGTGATTACAAACCATCTTCCATACCTGACTTAATGCCTAACTTACCAATATTTTTGTTTATTAGTGTATCTTTCACATACCAAGGCCATTCAAGACATGCAATAATGCCTTATTATCACCTTGAAAAGTGAGGGTTACTTTATAGTTAAAAACCTATAGAACTTACTACTTGGAAATATTGATTTAGGGGCATATTTGGATCTTCTAACAACCAAATTACATTGGTTGTTTACCTTTAAAACTTGTAAAAGTCATTATATATGATATATGATTTAAAACCAAATAATTAGAATTCCAAAAAATTCCATGTAGCTATGTCAAATGTTACTCTCAAAACACTCCAGGATCTCTGTTTTGCTCTTTTTGGGAAAAGAGGCCTAACAAACCCAGTCCTCATCTTTGGAGGTTGATTTCAATCGAGTTTGGTCATTTATCACCTCAAAAAGGTCTATCATGATGTTCCAACCATAGCATGGCCTCAAGAACATTCAAACCCATCTAATCCTCTCTATTCAAATACCTTCTTTTCTCTACTGATGTCACCTATAGGTGACATTGATTGAGTTTAGTAGGCAGACTGTATACAAGTGTGTACAATGAGCATGAATTTAATGTTACAATGGTGTTCGTGCCTTATAAAAAAGTTTCAATAAAAGTTTACTCATGATCAAAAACCTTGGCTATCTTAAGAACCTCTTTTCAACATAATTAGCTTCAATGAGGATGTCTATAGGTGCATGAAAACTTGCAGGTAGTGAACTGATTGGAGCCATGTGTTCAAAGAAATTACTTAAATAGTGGAATAATATCCCTTTAATGGTGCTTGGATGAAACATTAAGATGTTTACAAGATCAATAAAAATTTCACACTTCAATATCAATGTTGAACCCCCATTGAAGGTACCTAGCTAACTAATATGATAGTCATATAGCAAGTTGACTGTATGGTGACTTACAACTGTAACTTATAAAACATTTGATTTGAAAATGATATTGGAATGTGAAGGGAGAATAAATATCACTTTGGAAACATGTAAATTAACTTATCACAACCCCTTGAAACCACTTCAAATCATGGAGATATAGAAATGGTAAAAAATAAGCCTGTCATCCCACATAAGATCAATCCACAAATTTGAT
Source organism: Torreya grandis (assembly GCA_037957365.1). Classification (NCBI taxonomy): domain Eukaryota; kingdom Viridiplantae; phylum Streptophyta; class Pinopsida; order Cupressales; family Taxaceae; genus Torreya; species Torreya grandis. The sequence continues at coordinate 994,344 of JARHVA010000088.1, forward strand.
ATGTTTTACCCATAAAATTAAATTAAAAATAAAAAATAAGCATGAGGATCATTGTATAATGAATTAAAAATTATTTTACATCAAATTTAGTAATTGATTCATATGAAATTTCTCAAACCAAGGAAAAACCCATGGGGTACATAGATTAATAGGTAAATTTGGAAGGCTAAGTTCTTAGGGATGGTTCATAAATCTCAGGGCACCATTAATCTAAAAAAATCATCAAATTTAATTTTACTAATTTTATAATATACCCTTAAGAGCATTTTTCTTGAAACTCCTTGTGTTGACCGTACCAAGCACAAACTTGGAAGTCACTTCTGTATGTCTAGAAAGGTAAAAGTGGAGTAGAATAGTTTTGAGGAATAAATGGCACTTTTAGAGTGTATAAATCACTAATATGAGTGTGGGGAATATTAATGGATGTTCCATGAGCTTCTACCATGTGGCATGCTTCTCAAAGAGGTCGTATAAGTGCCAAACTCACTTTTTATTTTAAGAAAATTGCCTTTTTTTGAGTAACCTAAATTTTTTTAATTAGTATTAGTTACTAATGAATTCATAGGACAAATTTCACATGAAATAACTTTTGACACCTTCACATTTCTTAGGAAACCTGTACAAAACATTAAATGCACCCTTTTTGACCCTTAAAATGACTTTAAATGATAAATAGGCATAAAAACTAATCGACCAAAGCCAATATAACATTAATTTATATCAATTAACCTATAATTTACCTTTATAAATAATATTAGACCCTATAAAATACCCAAATACAAATTTTTACATAGGGATTCCCTAATTTGACCTAAAAGTCAAACTTGGTCAACAAATTGGTGACTCATAGGGGTAGTATGCCTGCTATACTAACTAGACTTGTAGCCTTATCAGCCCATTGAGATTATGGAGTCATTTGAATGAGAGAAACAAGAAAAATTTGACCATTGACTACAAAATTTGATCAAGACAAAGACTACTAAATGACTACCTCAACCACACAAAGTAAGGACACACACAAAGCAAGACAACACACACATACACACATGTGCTCAAAATACTTAGAGAAAGTAGAGAATAAACTACTATATACAAATAAAAACTAAATCATACCTCCCTTTGGGATCAAAGGGGAAGTTTGAAACTCTTCTTTCTTCATGACATGAAGGATTTAGTGAGACATGTAGCTTTTTGATCTCTAGCATTGATGCCTCTAACTTTGTCTCAATGTTTGACAACTACATTGGCATGATATTCAATGAGAACCAAGAAAATCCAAACAAATTATTTATGGGGATGAATTATTATTGTGTCTAAATAGCCTCAAATTTCTCATACGATCCTTCAACTAGAGCTTCAAATGGTGATTCAACAAGGTATACCTTCTTGTATTCCATAGTGTTCTCAACAAGATTGGGCTTCCTCTCAGCTGCAAGTTCTTCTAGCTCATCAAGGATCTTTGAAAATTATTCCCAATCTTGGTCATTATCCTCTAAGTAATATTCTTTATTCACCTTCTCAAATACTTGGTCTTTAACTTGAAAAAGCTCTTCAAGCTCTTGAAAGAGCTCCATTTGTAGCTACCAATCATCCTTGTTCTCTTTGTCATCCAATACCACTATCTCTTCATGCTTGAAATGGTCATCCACAACCTCATGATCAAATATGGAGTCTTCTTCATGCATCTCTTTCTTCAAATCTTGGGCACATTCCTCATGGATACACATCCCCTCAAATATGGAGGCAAGAGCTTGTGAATTACCCTTTTGTTCACCAAGGGGAGTCCTTATGGTGATCTCTTCTTCATAATCACTCATGAGGTCTTCTTGATAATCCATGAATTGAGCTTGTTCATATTCACTTTCTCTTATAAAGATAGGCTCTTCTTCAAAGATTTCCTCTTTGCCACAAAGAAAGCATTCTTCATTATAAACCAAATACAAAGATTCAACATAAGAACCTACCTCTTATTCCTCACTTAAGACCTATTGAGGGATATAAAATTGAACCTCAGCTATCATAACTTGATATTTTTTGTCGAGTGATGCAAGGTCTTTCACTTCCTTCATGGTGATGCCAAGACTAGGCATCTTGAAATCCAGTGACTAGCCCAATGAGTCTGCCAAGGAGTTGTATTTTCTTCAAGTGAGAGTTTTGAGTTTTCTATAACTAGATTCTCTTCTTTAAGTTCCCACACCATAATTCCATCAAGGCAGAGGGTGGTGGGATGAGGATAAAAGGAACCAGTTGGTGGAGGTAGGACATAGGGCTCAAAATTAGATTGAGAATGCAAAGTAAGAGGTTGTTGAGGAAGGAAAGTTGGGGTGTGTTTAGACATTATATTTTCTTTTGGGTCTAAACCTTCCATCACACCTTGACTTATCAATTTCATCTTTGCTTCTAACTCCTCTATTTGTTTGGCTAGGCTCTCTTATAAAAGCATTTCTTGAAGGTCATAGGAATAATCATGAGTAGATGGAATACATGAGGGTTGACATGGAACACAAGAATCTTATTAAGGAAGGGTGGGAGGGACTTGTAAAGGATCAAATACATTCTCCACTTCACACTCTTTTATAATGCTTCTATTTTCCTTATTTCCCTATGATTCTACTATCTTTCTCCAACTTAGGATAGTATGATTAGAGGTATCTTTTTGAGGTGGTGGGGATGCAATATGAGAGGGAAATGAGGGTTTGAACTCCACTTGTTTTGTTTCCAACATGGAATACTGCATATGCATATTTTCAAACTCAATTTTCCTATAAATATTAGCTTCAAACATAAGATTTTTATTTCCAACTCTCTTTTCCAATTGTTTGGGAAAAGGATGAATGTGATAGGCTTGATTTGGCTCATGAGTAAGGGTCATGTATGGCTGATAGTAAATTGGGGGAAGTGAATATGAAGTTTGAGACTTGGTAAGGTTACCTATCATGAATTATTATCTTATCTTCCAAGGATGTAATCAAACCACTCACATCTCGTATCTCGTTTATAATCCTTTGCCAATTGGATCCTTAAATAGGTGTCCACTCTCTCTTGACTAGCTCTAATGAATTTATCACTTGATAGATGGAATGATTACCAATATTTTGACCACATCCCCTTTGATTATCAATATCTATCATATACTTCTCATATGCTAAAAGAGTTTGTTTGAAAGTGGAAATAGATTGAGTTGAGAAGTGACTAGGTTGACTAGGAGGAACAAGACATCGAGAAGGTTGGATATATGATTGGTAAAATTCATGTATGGGCTGGATATGATCATATTGAGGCTGAAAATAAACATATTGGGGTTGATACACTTCATGATAGGGTTGTTTAATAACTTATTTATATTGATAGGGGACGCCATAAGCTTGGAAGGTCTCACTAACTTGTGTGAAATTGTACTCAACACCAAGGCCAGCCATGAAAATACATTAGGAAATAAGAACACAAAATAAAATGTTACCAAAAATATTTAAAGGATCATCTGGGCTTCTTGAATAGTTGATATAGCTTTGGAGTCACCATTGATGCTTGAATAAATGCCTCTAAAGGCTGATTATTAAGAGACAACACCAAAAATCTCTCAACTTCTTAGATCAAGAGTCCCACCAAGCATGCCAAAAACTATTGTCACTTATATTTTCACCCTTTAAGGAAAGGGGAAATCCATCCTCATATGAGTGGCATAATGGAATCACCTCTAGGCTTGTGGGCAGCCTAAGGGATGAGGTGAATCTCTAGATAGGGCTAACTCCTTTGATGTACCACTTTGGATTGTAACTACTACTAAAATTGGGGGGTAAAAAGGGAGAAGGATAATTGAAATCAAAATAATATAAGGGAGGTGATACACCAAATAACATGATGACATCTAGACATATGCATATTACACTTGAAATCAAAGGATAAATTGAACCTACACTTCTCCAATCTTCTTCTTCTCACATCAATGTTACATTGTGAGGTTATGGATGAATGCAAAAAGTTAGGAGGACTAGGCAAGAGGCATATGAGGGAAATAATGAAAATAATAAATCACTCAATCCTTGAAATCTCTTAAAACACTTCACATGCTGTACAAGAAGAAGCTTTCCAACTGTAAATAGGATGAAAGAATGACAAAACATGCTAAGGAATCCATAGTCTTCACTTATGCAAAATCAAACATTGCAAATGAATACACTAAGAAAAATCATGGAGGAGGTAAAAATAAGTTGTCTTATTGATCAAAAGTTATACATTTGATCAAGGCTTTGCCATACTCAGGTGGGGCATCCCATCAAATGGCCAAAATGGCTAGTTCTTATAGAACTTGAGAGAGAGAGAGAAGAAGAGATAAGTCAAAGGGTCACAAGGACACTTATCATACTAATAAAATCATGTAATTGTGCATGGGAGGAGAATATTGGATGGATCATGCAAGTTTTGGAAGCCTAAGTGTCAATCCAAGTCATAAATCTCATGAAAAGTGGCAAGAAACTCCTCAATCTGGCTCAAAAAACTGACTTCATGATTTGGACCTATTTGAACACACCATAAATAATTGGGATAATTTCAAATGATTGTAATTTAATTATGGGGGGGGGGTCTTATACATGCCTCTCCATGCATTTGTTTCATGCTTGGTCTTCTATAAACCTCTAAAAGTGGACCATCATCATCTGTTGTCTAGAAAACTCATCTTTCATGTACCCTGCACACTTGGCCTCAAAATTGGCATCAATTTCTCATGAAAATATATAATAGGTAGTTAATGACATGTTTCAAGAATTCACATGGAATTAGAAGCATCAAATATACCTTAAAATCACTTTTCCTTATATTTTTCACTCTTCTCACTAGATTGTGTAATAGGCCAGTTTTGACTAGCTGAGTTGAAGCACCTAATTTGGACACTTAGGAGATTTTTAAAGGAATTATAGTGATATTTGGAATTATATTAAGTCTTAATATTTCAACCCATATGATTTTATTCTCTGTAAACCTCCTACAACCTACAAAACACATAGAATAGTGTGAGAAAAACCCTATTTTGCCCCCATCCATACAAGTCTATATAGATAGTTGGCATGTGAAGGAGCTTGAATGAGTCATATACAAGGTCAAATAGCTATTATAGTCAAACTGATCCATTATATTTCATATTTAACTCCATTTTTTCCATCAGGTCCTGGCTAAGGGTTTATTAGGGTTTTAGGTCTATTTTCCTTCTTAAGGTTGGTTCATAAAGTTTGGACATCCAACCTTCAAAAAAATTTCAAAAAAGTTATTTTAAAGGAAGCTATTAACATCCTTGAGTTATTTATATTCCCATGCATAACTTCAAGGGATATGTGAGCATTTGAATGTGGCCCATTTGAGCTTGTTTCTTCCATTCTTGCATGTTTGAGTTGGTTTTGGGTCAAAAATGGCCTTCTTGATAATTATCCTACTTCCTAATGGATTAAATACATCTAATGTAGTCCTAAAAACATTTTTCCATAGGTTAAAACCTGTATCTAGTGATAGGAGTATAACTGACTCCTCATTTGGACACTAAGTCTTAATGTGCCTAGTATGCCTATTTGCAAGTTTGAGCACAAATGACCCTTTTGATGTTTTTAACCTACCTCCAAAGGATAAAAAAAATCCTAAATTCTCCCATATAATTTTTTTAATCCACTATAAATCTAAATTCATGTGAGAAGTGATAGTGACTATCAATTTGGCTTCTAGGCCAAAATCCTACCCCTTAGGCTTGATTGTAACTCTTGGTGTTCAGACCAACCAGTTTGGTTTTTTATCTCTATGAAAAGTTATAATGATTTATTTAGTTTTTATTTAGAATCAAAAACTTCATTTAAGTATTCACTCAACTTCTAGTTTATCTCTTTGCTCCCATTCCTTAAAACTACCAATTTTGTGCAGAAGGGGAGTGCCCCTATCTAAAATAGAGCAAAGGGCACTCCCCTATTTCCCTAGACCAAAATGGATATTGTATATGTCTATATAATCCATAAAAACATCATGTACCAAAATTCCGCTGTTGGTGTGATGATTAGACTACCCAAAATCCTAAAATTCCAAAATAGATTTATACACAAGGACTGTGCATAGTGTTTTAGAGTATAGGCTATGTATGGAACTATTAGAGCCTCATTATTTCCATATTTATCATATGAAATGGTATATTCAATCCTATATAAGCATATGGATACATATTTCATCCATTCATAACATTAGTCCTTCATTTATCCTTCCCTTCTCAAGGTTGATGCACCTTTTCTGACTATATTTCATTTTCCAATAGTGACCTATAGGTCATTATGGATGATTGGTATTTATATATAATGCATAAGATCTCATTTATATCTCTTTATATCATTATTTCATGTCTCATATCTATTTTTTTACCTTGTGTGACCCTAGATCATCACCTAGGTACATTTTACATCTCACTGTTACGACTCAGTCGGTTGACTGTATTCTTTGTCTTAGGGTGATGCCTATAGGTACATGTGGCCTTATTAATTTGGTTTGGTGCCCATATGTCTCATTTAAAGATTAAAATACTATTTTACCATGAGTTAGATCATTTTTACTCACATTCATACTATTTCCACACCAAAAGCATACCTTTTTATTCATTGTTTATCTACAATCCTCTATATCAGTTGTAGGGTCCTTTTTTGCTTAGTTCAAGTTTGAAACAACATATAAAATATCCTTATATTACTTTAGGATAATTTTGTGTTTGTTGAGACCCATTGGTTCACCCTACCTAGCCTAAAACATCATCTAGAAACATTGTCTCAGTTTGCACTTTATGTTGGTTGTAGATGAATATGCTTAGGCCACTTGTATGAACTATCACCTTTACTAGTGAATGAAAACCATCCTCCATACCTGCCTTGATGCCTATCCGACAAATATTTGTGTTTTTTTACTATATATGTCATACACTAAGGCCATTAAATACATGAAATAATGCCTTAATATCACTTTGAAAAGTGAAGGTTACTTTGTAGTTCAAAACCTGTAAAACTTACTGCTTGGAACAATGATTTAGGGGCATATTTGGATCTTCTAAAAATTGAATTCCATTTCTTGTTTGACTTCCAAACTTGTAAATAACATTGTATATGATAGAGGATTCAAAACCAAATAATTATAATTCCCTAAAAGTCCATGTATCTATGTTACATGTTACTCTCAAAACACTCTAGGATCTCTGTTTTGCTCTTTTTGGAAGAAGAGGCCTAAAAAAATCAATCCTCATCTTTGGAGGTTTATTTCAATCTAGTTTGGTAATATATCACCTCAAAAAGGTGTGTGATGATGTTCCAACCATATCATGGCCTCAATAAGGTTCAAACCCATATAATCCTCTTTGTTTAATGATCTTCATGTCTCTATTGACTGAGTTTAGTAGGAAAACTAAATGCAAGTGTGTACAATGATCATGAATTTTAGGTTATAATGGTGTTCATGCCTTATCAAAAAGTTACAATAAAAATTTCCTCATGATAAAAAACCCTAGTTATCTCAAGAACCTCTTTTTAACATAATTAGCTTCAATGAAGATGTCTATAGGTGCATGAAAACTTGTAGGTAGTGAGTAGATTGGAGCCATGTGTTCAAGGAAATTAATTTCATAATAGAATGATCTCCCTTTAATGATGTTTTGATGAAACATAAATATGTTTCCAATATCATTACAAGTTTCACACTTTAATATCAATGTTGTACCCCCTTTGAAGGCACCTAGCTGACTGATATGATAGTCATATAGCACGCTGACTGTATGGTGACTTAAAATTGTAATTTATAGAACATTCAATTGGAAAATGATATTTTAAGGTGAAGAAAGAATCAAAATAAATTTTTAAACATTTAAATTAACTTAACACAAATTGCTACAACCACTTTAAAGCATGGATATCTAGAAATGATAAAAAACAAGCCTATCATCCCACATAAGACCAGTCTATAAATTTGATATGTTTTTCCCATAAAATCAAATTAAAAATTAAAACCAAACATGGGGATCATTTTATAAGGAATTGAAAATTCTCTGAAATCAAATTCAATAATTGATTCATATAGAATTACTCAAACCAAGGAGAAACCCATTGGGTACATAGATTAGTAGGTAGATTTGGAAGGTCAAATTCTTAGGGATGGTTCATAAAGATCATTAATAAGTGTAGAATATACCCCTAAGATCATTTTTCTTGAAACTCTTTGTGTTGATCGTATCAAGTACAAACTTGCAAGTCACTTCTATATGTCTACAAGGGTGAAAGTGGAGTAGAATGGTTTCAAGAAATAATGACACTTATAGAGAATTTAAATCATTTATATGAGTTTGGGTAATATTAATGGATGTTCCATGAGCTTCTACCATGTGGCACATTTCCCAAAGAGGTTGTACAAGTGCCAAACTCACCTTTTACTTTAAGAAAACTACCTTTTTTTGAGTAACATGATAAGTTTTAATTATTATTAGTTACCAAATACTTCATATAACACATTAAATGTGACATAAATTTTTACCCCTTCACATTTCCCAAGAAAATTGTACAAAACATTAAATGCACCCTTTTTGACCCTTAAAATGACTTCAAATGATAAATGGGCATAAAAACTAATTGACCAAAGCCAATATAACATTAAATAAAATCAAATAACCTATAATTCACCTTTAGACATAATATTAGACCCCATAAAGAACATAAATTCAAAATTTTTACCTAGGGGTGCCCTAATTTGACCTAAAAGTCAAACTTGGTCAACAATAACATATCTTGAAATGTAATATCATATCTCTCCCTCCCATTAAAGAGGTTTATATGACATGACCTATTCCAAAGAGTTATTTGTTTAATACATTTTTTGAGTATCATAAGGCACCAAGCCATACAAAAAAGAGATGCATAATCCTAAAACATAAGATACAAGATTTTATTGAGGCTAACATTATTTATGTGGGCACATACACAGAGGCAACAAAAGTAAAATAAATGGAATATAAGGAATTAAATACATTATTAGATCCATTTTCAAAGCACAATAAATGATCTAGGGAGCACATTAGGTGTTCACTACACATATCAAGCACATCCACCACTAGATTCATATCATACTATAACAGAGGACACACACCCATTGCATAATATCATTAGTATTTACCATACCATAGTTATAGATATAACACTCATCACCTTATTAGACCAAGAGATTATTGATGATGATATAGATCTACACACACTCTTTCTATGATCATACATAGCTCATCATCCTATCCAAAGTGTTATGGTTGATAATAAGTTAATCATTAACATGTGTACTATGACACTTTTAAATCATTTGGGTTACTCAGGGCTTGATATATTCCCCATTTAAACAATTATTAGTGGTTTTAATGGTCATTTTCAGAGATCCATTGGGGAGATTGTGCTTCCATTATAGGCTAGGCCAAGACATATAACTATTCAGTTCTTAGTAGTACCTAGTGCAGGAATATTTAATATGTTATTAGGTAGGCCATGGAGATAAAAGATATGATACATCCAATCCATAGTGCATATATGCCTAAAATACATACGTGAAAATCAAGTGGTCAAAGTTGAGGGTCTTCTATATGAGTATCCTCTACGTATCCCACAAGTAGTTACTTCACGGTCACTAGTTACAGTTCCATCATGGTTACCAAATATAACATAGTTATCAGTTACAACTCAGAACACAATTTATATTGGTACATCATAGATTTTAGTAGATCCACTAGTGTAAGTGAGGTCTACTCCTATAATATCAACACGTACACATACTCTCCCATGGAGACCATTATTAGAGAGGCCTTTGCATTAGATATATGTCATAGATTCTAGAGGACCTTCCTCCACTCACTTTTTTCCAAGATCAATATTATTGTGTTCTTAGGGGTTTTGAAGATAAGGAACCTATGTCACCTACAACTTATTCTACTATATGGGTTATTAAGACCCCTATAGTTCATAGGATACCACAATAAGTGCCATAGATTCCTAACAACACTACACATGCAAATACATATATAGTTATAGATTACTTAGCACAATAGATTATGGGATCACATTTACCCTTTCAAATAACATGCATGATCATAGTCCCCTTAGTTGACATAGGTCATAGTGATAGTGAGTATCTTATGAGACTCATCAGTTAACATGGTTTCTCTTTTCTTGTACATATTTTCCCTCTTTCTTGCTCCTTGTATATAGTTCATTTTAATATTGATTTTACATAGCTTATTTATAGAAATACAAAAATAAAAAAATAATTCAAAACATAAAAACATTAAAATAATTACTTAGAAAACACAACTTACATATTATATGCATTACTATGCTTACACTTGCCAGACATTACATGTGCCAATTATCTTAGTATAGTCTATTTTATCATATTACATGTTTCACTTGTTCTTGTCAAGTGCTTGTATATTGCTTACATAAATTAGGTCTACTACATTGATCTATAATTACTATTATTTACCCATTAGGGGCATATACACTAATTCATGGTTATTCATTTGATACATTCACCCACTTGGGGGCATCTTATACATAGTTTTTATTACCGGGTTCTAACCTTACATTCTCTATATTCTAAATTTAGCATTTTTATATATAGAAATTGATCATTGCTACTCATACTCAATTTTTTAATTGGATATCACTATTTTATACTCAACATATGTACATCATAACTTTTACACAAATTTATACTACATTCATACATGCTTTCATTTCTAGCTTTCATAGTTTAGACTTGATTGTATTTCTATGCTTCTTCTATTTTGAGGGAATTTGAATATGCCATTGTTCTTTGGCTCTATGCCACTTATATTCACAATATATATGCCTTGGACATGTGCCCATGTCCCTTGTGTGTGCTTTGTTGGTTGTGTATGCAGATATTTGAACATGTCCTTCTATGTGGCTCCAATCTAAATTGGTTGTTGCTTGTGTATGTGGACATTTAAACATGTCCTTGTTTGTCTCATTTTCTCAAATTTAGTGACATGTTCCCACACCCATTATATTGTGGCCCCTTGGCCTATTTTGTGTGCCTCATGTGTTTTATATGTATGCTTTCTTGTATGTGTCATGACCATGACACTTATATTTGCTTGTTAGACACACCATTTTTCAATGCCATGAAGGACCTCATGCATCTTCCCTTCCTACTTGGGTGTTGTGATGGACATAATGCCCCATCCCATTAGGTAGTTACTCAGTCATACTTAGATTTGATGTTACATACATTGATTACATCTATCTTGACACCCTTGTGCAATGATAAACATGACATACATCTTATATTACATATTTATGCTTAGATTATCTTACATTTCGATGTCATGTTTGTACTTTATATTAGATTATCATGCATCTATCTTAAATTCTCTAGCTAACACATATTTTGTACAGCTTTTAATTTTGAGGATAGTTCTTTCACATGTTCAACAACTAACCTAAAAAGAGGGGGCATTCAAAAGGGTTTGTCATAGAGGTCAGGTTTCTATATTACATTGATAGTATATTTTTCAACACACAGGCTCAATTTCAAATTATCAGACTTAGGTAAACATAGATGGAAAATAGTGACTCAAAAAGTAGTATAGTTACATAGATTTTTGAGTAGAAGGAAATTATCACCCAAATAGGGACATTAGTGCCACATAACACTACTATCCAAGACATGGTGCTACTATCTAGTAACATTAGTTATAGAATAACTTAGATTGACTAGAATAGTACAATAGGTACAATATAGGTTTGTACAAAGCTAGTTATAGGTTTATTAGTTATACTCAATTTTTATTTAGATTCACATTAACTCAACTCAAATTCATATCAGTTGCTTAGATTGGGGGCATCATGCATGGCATAATCATTCCCATATTTAGCTCGAATATACATATATAATTATTACAACTCAGTCTAGAATCAATATACTTAGATACCATATTGGGTGCATGTGCATGGCACATCATTTCCATATGCTCAATTACACATCAATTGATTAATGGAATGGAAAATTCCATGTCATTCTCTACATTATATACATTTGACATCATATTTTAGGTTTTCACTAGTTTCATGCTTTACTCTATCTATGGTGGTTGAAATTTTTGAGTGGCCCAAGGCTACCTAATGTACCCAAGTGGCTATAGAGTTGACATACATAATTATATATACTCAGTTAGAATTTTACAATACTTTTCATAGTTTAGTTTCAGATGCATCTACTACACATGGAAAGGAAATAATGGATTCATACCCTACTTAAGTTCTTAAGCCACCTAAATGAGAGGGTTGGACACACTATCAGTCCAATCCAAGATATTCATAGGTCATAATCCATCAATCAAGGGTGGAAAATAATGGAGTAAAAACTAGATTGATTTCTTGAGCTACCCACACATGAGGATAAAGCAAGCTATCAGATCAGTCAAAACTATTCAATGATTGATCAATATACACACACACACATATATTGTCACTAGGTTTAAGCATTGATTTGTTTACCCAATGAGGTGTATTCATTCCTTTCCTCTTTCTCATATCTTTACTCAATTTTAATTAGTTACTCTTTTGTTCAAAATAGTCTTTTAAATTTGATATCTCTTAAGGACTAATTTACACATGTTTCATTTACAAGTCATGCATTGGATCATGATTCACATAAACAAACCTAGACTCACTTACTCAGATTCAGATTCATGAGATTCACCACCTAGGTAAGTCCAAGTATGATTCTTTTTAATATATACTAGTCATTTCACTTTGATGCATTTCTAACATAAAGGGGGGAAAATTTAATCATCTAAAAGTGGTATTTGTGTGCTACTTGTGACTATATATTCCTAGTTTAACCCTAAACCTATCCTAGATCCTATTATCACACTTTTCTAGCCTTTGTGTAGGCCATAGGTGTCCCTAGTCAGCTCAAACAAGTATTAGACCCTTATTTACTAATCCTATCCCTTCATGCCCAATGTTCTACTAGTTGGACATTAGTGCCACATTAAGGACACTAGAGCCATGTGACACTAGTGTCCCTAAAATGGTGCCTATGTCCTTTACCCTAGATTTTTTGAATGAATATATTTTCAAAGGTAAAACCCTCCTAAGGTTAGTCTAAACACATTTTATTATCTACACAAACAACATAACACTATAAATACATGAATTTTAGCCCTCTATATAATAGATGGAAATTAGATGCAAAATGCACATTCAAACATGAAACAAGTTGAACAAAATCAAGGTTATTGATCCTTATTCTGCCCTACTTCTGCATACTACCATCTAAAATAGAACTAATAATATATTTTCTAGATTTCCAATATCAAGCACACTCAAGGCACTCAAGGTCACTATCATACTAGTATCACTTGCACTTGCACCAACACTTAGGTGGGGAGAACTACAGTGGGCTTGATCCCTCCTCAACATATTGGTATGTAGGCAACTCTCTTCATAATAGGGTGTTGAGGATGTCCAAACTATCCTACTAATGAATACAATTTTTATCTCATACCCTACTTGCAAGGAGGATTAGGGTTTGCATCATAAATAAATTATTATAGGCACAATATAGAGTTCCAAATTTCATTCATGTAGGAACATAACCAGAAACACAGACATAGGTGCATCCAGAAGTTTAGGATAGTCCTGCATAGAAGACATTAACACCAATATCAAGACAATAGAGCCACATGGTGCCTTTGTCTAAATGTGGAAATACTATCCACGAGGGGTTTTGATATAGGGAACTAGTTGATGACACTTAGAACTGCTTCCATCTCATTTTTCAACACTCAAATCATCCATATTAGATGTTTTATAGATAAGTGTTTATTTGCACATATTTATTACTAATTTTAGAAAGTCAAAGCTAGTCAAATCTATAACAAATCAGTAATTGTTTTATGCATATTATTTCCTTGATTTATACTATTCATTAATTTAATTAAACATAGGATTTACATAAGTAAAAACCTAAGAGGTTAAAACATAAACATTCAAATATTCAAAAAATACAAAATCACAACCTAAACATGACATGATATGTAGTTTACATTTTTACATATACCATTTATCATGTGTTTCATAGATGACATATTTTTTATATAGACACATACATTTCATGATGTAGACATCTTAATTTGACCACCCTATTTCTATTGTCAATGCAACCTAACTAACCCACACTAACACCACCATGTTGACTAATTAATTACACCATCTAAATAATTAACCCCATTTAATCCCATTACATCACTTCATGAATCACCATTAATTACTTAAGTAATTCATAACTAATTCCATGCACACATAATTAATATAAATAAATAGATAATCCATCATATTCATTCAACAATCCATGTGATTAGTTAAATTTATGCTTACATATCTAAATAAATAAATAAATAAATCAAATAAATCAAGCAAATAAAAAATCAATCAAATTAATTTTAAAGCAAATCAAAGCATGCAAGCCTTAGATCAAGCGAGTTAAACTCATCCATCCAAACTCAAAGTTTACAAATCTAATTAAATTAATCTCAATCGTTCATCTTCCCATCCAAAAATCTATAAATTCAACCTTCATCCATCATTCTTACATCTTGGAAACATCTTGGAAAATTTTAGAAATCTATGTCATCTTTACAATTAAGTAATTAATCTTCATAGGTACATGATTCTATAATCTTACATGATCCTTTGAACAAATACAATCAATCAATTCAAGAGAAAATCCATTAAATAAGGGAGTTCTTCACTTGGTAAGTGTAGGCATTTCTCTCTCTCTTTCCTTGCTTGATCCGAGGTTACATTTGATTTATAAGTAGGAATTAATTTGTTTTTATTTCTTTCAAGCTCTAAATTGCATGTATACATTTTTGGCATGCCTGGTGGGACCTCCTTCATCTGATTATATTTGAATTTTTTAAGAGGTCTATAAATCATTATTACTATTAGGAAGGATTTGATTCTTTTTTAGATCATTTTTGCTAACATTTTGACCCTTTATTCAACATAGTTTTTACATTTTTCACTTTAATTTTTTTTTGTGTAACAACATTTATGTTCTATGTATTGGAGTTTATACACTCAAGAGTGGTGTTTTTGATTTATATGCGTGTGTTTATGTAGGTTTTGGTGTTTTTACAATAGCTTCTAGAATTTTTGATCACTATGTGGCATTTCTACATTCGATAGTGGCATTTTTGCACTGGTGGTGTTTCTAATTACTATGTGGCATTTGTGCATTTGATAGTGGAATTTTTTTCCCTATGGAATTTATGCAATAGCTTGTGGTGATTTTGTATTTGACAATGGTATTTTTTCACTAGTGGAATTTTTGTTTCTAAAAGTGGCATTTTTGATATGATAATGGCATTTTTGTATTAGATTATGGTATTTTTTAATTTCTGAAGCACATTTTAAAATTTAATCATTTAAAATATCTGATTTTATAATGTGGAAGATTTAGATTTATTATTTTGCATCATACTAAAAATTTTATGTAGCAAATATCATAGGAATAATCCATAAACATCTAAAACTACTAACACTTTTCTATGCAACTACATTGAAAGAAGACTTACAAAACAAATAAATCTTATTCAATTAATACTTTTTTTTCTATTGTTATTGCTTATTTTTATGTGGTATAACACATGCATGCTATTCTATTCTACCATAGAGCAATCTTAAGAATAAAAAATGGTTTACATCACTTGTGCATCCCTATTTCAAGTCGTTTATGCTATTTCCTTGCATCATAAGGTGATCTTATAAATTATATATAATTTGAGATATTTTTTTTCTTTCTTTCTTAGTGTTTGGTGACTTGGATTTCATCACCAAGCACTAGCCAAAGTCCAAGTTCTAGTGGACTATACATATTCCTTGGAGGATCTATCATTAATTATTGAGCAAAAATTCAATTTTACCTTATTTCCATGAAGTGAGGTGGTAACCACCAATACTTGGGTCTTAGACAACACCCTTGTATCATGGATTTGTTCCTCATGTATTTTAAGGTATATCAAATAATCCCCTAGAGATCCTATATAAGCCTATCTTAAGATCCATCCAACTTCAATCATTTAATGGTGTTGAGAAAATAACATTCCTTAACAATACCCATTCATACACTCAAGGTATATCTATGGGTGTAGACACTAGATATGAATTATATAACACTTTAATTTTGTACAGTTGGAAAATACATATCATGGTTGTACCCTTTAATTCTTATAACTTCTCGCTATCAAAAGGTTAAGATCTACTCTCTTGTGCCTATTAATTATATATTAGTTTGACCATATGTTATTCTAATGACCAGGTCTTACATACTATGAAAAATGATATAAACCTATATATTATCATCATCTACAATTTTTTAGACCTATACCTATTTTATAACATCTTGGACACTTGCATCCCAATCAAACACCTACATTGATGCTAGTGTCATATGCCAAACTAAGTGTCTAATGCCCTAAAGTCATCAAATTTGTAATTGTAACATGTCCTTATGATCGGCCTAAGTGATTTAATGTGAGATATTTCCAAAAGGGATTGGTTTATATACAAGATCAATCCTCATTCATTCCTCACCTAGCATAGATGTATCAACTCACAAGGCAACCTACCAAAAGTATTCAAGTGAGTAAAGCTTACCTATTATTTCCTATTTTAATATCATTCATAGGGACAACCTATATATAAGTCTAAATTATTGAAAGATCATTCTATGAGTTATATTTTCTAAATTATAAGTTAGGTCACTCTATGTACTTGCTTATCACACATTGCATCCTTATACACACACAAGATAACACGTAGGGGAGAATTACTTAAGTCTAAGACCTTATTCAAAGTAATAGCTATATAAGTAGCACCTATTGATAAAGGGGTCCTTGGGGTAACTTGAAAATGTGTGGACACCAAACCATTTTTTCCATAATCATTGCAAGGGTGAGGAAGCTAGGGTGTTATCATTTGATGAAGATTGATAGCTTGTGTGCATGATCCAAACACATTATAAAAAAGGTGAAAAAAAAACATAAGGAACCAGGTATTTGCACTCATATCTAGTCATTATTCTATAATGGACACCTGCATCCAACCTAGACACTAGTGTTTATGTAACCCCAAGTTTGATGCAAGCATCCAAGGCCATATAATGCGATTTTTCAAACTTTGATAATTAGTCCAAAATATAGATCTAGTTTACTTCTAGCCTGTTCCATATTATATCTACATGCACACAACAAACCAAATCAACACTCTTATTTCTAATTCATTACAATATCAATCAATAGTTGTACTTTCTATTTTTAGCATATCTCAACATTTAAATATAAAATATTGTTTATTTGACTTTGTAAATTAATTGGCATGCTATAGATCTATTTAACACCCTTGTTCTTATTCATTTATATATTCTTGACTCTATACCTAGTTAAACATTTGGTGAACCTGACCATTGGCTGTAAAATCCTATTTTGTTTTCTATTTTTATTGCACATTCTATTTTTTTATTTTTAAAATATGCACAATTTTTTTTCAAATTTCATTTTGAAATCATGTTTAATATGGATATATCTATTATCTATTTCATTTTATAGTACACACTGATAGTTTTTACTTATTATGTTTTATTCATGATGAAATCCATCAAATCTCTAAGGGGTTCTAACATGGTCACTTCACGTCAAATACTTCTTAGTAATATAATATTTATAATTAACTCCTACCTACTACCACAAAATGCCAAAGGGAGTGCATAAAATAGTCTAGTTCTTCTACCATGCTACAAACTCCCCCAATGATGTCATTAATAAAAATTCACTCTTAGACTTAATGCATCATTCGACCCGTTATAAAGATATTTTTTTAGATGCATTACACATGACTATATTACCAAGTAATGTGGAGCCTCCATATGTGGCCTCTGATAAATTATATCAAATGGATTAAACATACTATATCCTTTGGAAAAGAAGATTTACCATCCCAATACCTCATAATTTATTATTTATCACTGTACATATAGGTATGTGTGTGCAATAAGATAGTTAAAAAAGTCCTTGTGGATAATGGCTTGAGACTTAACATTTGTAACATATACTTTCTTTCCTTAATTATCATTTGACCTAAAAATTTGGAACCATCCAATGTAAGAATCAAAGCATTTGATAATATTTCAAGATGAGTATTGGGACAAATAACATTGAATATTAATGTGGGACCCTGTATGTTACCTACTTTATGCAAGGTGAGGAAAAATGATATAAATTATAACATACTTTTGGGATGGCCTTGGATATATGAGATGTATGTGGTACCATTCACTTTACATGAATATTTGAAATTTAGCCACCAAGGATTTATTTACACATGTCCCATGGATACAAATCCCTTCAAACATTGTGCAATAGTCCAACAAACGAATACTATTTAGCGACAATCCTATAACCTAGATTTTAGTTCTTGATATTTAATAAAATATGGGTATAAAGGATAAGGATTTGGAAAACATGAATAAGGTATGGCCCAACCTATCTCTCATAAAAATAATACAAATCGACAAGGCTTGGGTTTTTCAAAAAAAATTGTAAGTCACAACTAAACTATTCACCATGTGGCTTGTTTTATAATGGCAAAATTAGAATGTATGCATATGCCTAATTATATCAATTATATGAAATTGGTAAACCATCATTTGATTGACCAAAACACTTTACCATAAATTTTGACATTGGACAAGTTCTCAAATGATGAGTCCTTGCTTGAGTACTTCGGGGCATATAAGGATTTCCCTTCCTTATATCATAAGAAAAGGTTTTCTCATGCCACATATGCTCAGGATTAATTTGGTGAGAGTTATGATACCAATGTCCAACATGATACACCTAATATTATTCCTAATACACCATTCATTATCGAATGATCCACATTATCTAACAAAGAAACAATGCATTATATCTATGGAATAAATAAATATCCTCAACCTATTTTGATTACTATAATAAAAAAAACCCTTTTGGAAAGTCATATAAGATTACCATAAACTATTCTCTTGAGCTTATTCATATATGCCTAGGATTAACCCATTTGTGGTGATGCATAATATATTATTGTATCTAGATGTAAAACCTATTAAACAAATGTTTTATAAAATACACGCCAAAGTGGATTTGATGGTAAAAGATGACATCCAAAAAATCTTAGACACATAATTTATAAGAGCCATTACACATTCAGATTGGATGCCTAACATTGTACCTAATACTAAGCCTAATGGAAACATTTGTTGTTGCACTAATTATCATGATCTAATCTAGGCTTGTCCAAAAGATGATTTTCCATTATTTAACATCGACATGATTGTCAATTTTATAGTGGGATAAGAAACATTCTCATTTATGTATGGTGTTTATAGATATAACCAAATAATAATCAACCCAATATATCAAGAAAATATGACATTTACTAATCCATAGGGCACATTTTGTGATATTGTTATGCCTTTTAGACTCAAAAAAGTTGGAGTAACATATCAAAGGGCAATGATGCATATTTTCTATTATTTTTTCCATAAAATTGTTGAGGATTATGTTGATGATTTGATTGAAAAATCAAAACACCTTCAAGACCATGCTATTGATCTACAAAAAATATTTTAGCACTTACAAAAGTTTAATGCGTGATTAAATAAAAAAGTGTGTTTTTAGAGTATCTTTAAAAGGCTTCTTGTGGACATTTTTTCTTAGTGAGGCATCAAGGTTGATCCAAAAAAAGTAAAATATATTGTTGAGATGCCACTTCCAACAAATTTAAGGTAATTATGATGTTTACAAGGTAGAATTCAAGCTATTCAATGTTTCATTGATTAATTATATGCTAAGACAATTATTTTCACATGTTTGTTAAAAAAAGATACCAAATTTGTATGGGATGATATTTGTCAACAAAGCTCTGATAAAATCAAAGAATATTTAGTAAACCCACCAGTACTCATACCTCCTATACTAGATAGGCCATTATACTCTTTTATATCTCCACCACTCATGAGGCTCTTGAAGCCTTATTAGCCCAATATGATGACAATCACAAAGAATGAATAATATATTACATCAATCATCAATTGGTTGATTAAAAATACAAATATACATCAATGGAAAAATTATGTCTAGCCTTGGTCTTTACTATAAAAAAATTATGGCACTATTTTCTCAACAATGAGTTTCATGTTATAATTAAAAATGATCCATTAAGGTTTATCATGAATAAAACCCACTTAACTGATTGCATCACAAAATGGGTTATGAAACTTACATAATTTGATCTCAAATTTATATCTCAAAAATTGATAAAAGGCCAACTTGTGGCCAACTAATTAGTTACAACTCCATTACTTGATCTTTTTCCAATTATCAAAGCATTATGTGACAAGTCATGGCATATAATATATCTCCAAATCCATGGATGATGTTTTTTAATAGATCTAGATGTAGGACATGCATGTGTGTAAGTATTATATTTTGAACCCTTGAGGGTGAATACACGTGATTATTTTACAAATTAGCCTTCTCTCCTACCAATAATATAGTAGAATATGAGGCCTTGATAATTGGATTATCAATAATAAAAGGCTTCATATCAAGGATATTCAAGTCTTTGGTGACTCTTAGTTGGTTGTTAATCAAGTAATAGACACCCATATTTGGTACAAGCACAATTTTATAACATGTTTTATAGCCTCTTTGCATGTATATATCTCTTGATTGAGGACTAGATATCTAGTGATGTGACCTCTTAAGTTCCATATTATTTCAATTGATTTATTTACCCCTTAGGCCTAGATTTTATTTTATTACTCTTAATACAATGTATGCCAAGGATATATATCTGTTGTTTCTTATATTTTATATGTTTTTATGCCCTAGACCCCTGCATCTATTTTGGACACTAGCATCAATGCTAGTTTTTAACTACAACACATGTGTCCATGCTTATCTTTTTTTACTTTTCCACATCTTTTGCTTTGTGTTCATTTGTTTAACACTCTTTTCTCATCATATTTTTGACTTTTCACATGTCACTAGATCCTAATTAAAAATCAAGAGGCCCCTATATATACAAAGGTTATAGTCTAATTACACTACCTAAAAATTTGATTTGGAAATTGCCTAATTTGAAAATACTATATATTTCAAACTATCAAACTACATTACAATACTAAATTGAACATTTAAAGCATTCAAAAGGTCAAATATACTATTTCATTGTTTATACCAAGGGTTATTAGGAGAAAGAACATATAATTATACAGTTATAATTCCACACACATACATAGGAGGAGAACTACATGTGAGTCTAGGGCCCTCTTTGGAATATTAGATATGTAGGTAGCATTTAGCAACAAACAGTGTTGTGAAGGTTAGCTCAAATTACGTGCTAACCCTCTTTTACCAAGTTACAAGAGTTCTAATGTAAAAGAATTAGAGTATTGCTCATTGGATAAATTTATCACACATGTAGGTATAATTTGAGGCATAGGGTAGTTATACATGTGACAATGCAAGCTTGAAGCAAATTTGAATCCATTCATATGAATATATTTGACTGAACAACTGCATTAGAAGTAGACACCTGGGTCGATGCTACTGTCCATGTTCAATGTAATTGTCCAGTGGGAAAAAAAGTTAAAACATAGAATGAACAAGGTCAAAACCTATATTGTAACCCTGTGATGACTCTTGATCAGTGTCATACCTCATAAAAAAATATAAAATAAGATATTCTCTATTATCCCTTAGATTACTTGTACTTTTTTTTATTTATTTCACATGGTAAATTAGGAAAGATCTGTATTATTGCTTGTATTTTAGTGTAAATATGAATATTGTTATTCCTTTCATATAGTTTATCAATTTTTGTATTTTATATGAAAATCCCCTAAAACCATACAACATTTGGTGAACCCAATCCTCTATTATTGAGCCAAAACCCTAGTTTTCATGTAGGGTTATCTCCTTATTCAAAATAATTTCATTTCACATTTTTGCATGATATTTTTAGATCTGTTTTCTCCCCTTCTACTTGTATGGGCATAGTTTAGGGATGTTTAATTACATCATTTCTTTTTCCCTAGTGGTTGTGTGCTTCATAATTTTATTAAACATTAAAATCCTTATAGAGTCACAAATAGAAATCCATACATAGAAGCTTCATTATTATGATCCTTTTTTTAATCCAATTAATGATCAATGTATTTCATATGAAGATCTAATAGAACATCAAAAATAGGATAAATCGTCTTTTTTTTACAACTATGATAATGAAAAAACTAATGATAAAAATAAAAATATAAATGGAAAAGGTAGTGAAATTTATAATTTTGGTTATCAGTGTGATGACATCCCTCTTGGCTATGACACCTATCTCATTCCTCTAATTTCTAATGATTAAGCATTTCAAGAGTTACTGTTATCACTCAGAAGTGCACCCTATAAAGAACATGTATCTATTCTCACTTTTATTGATATAATGGAAACTACCCAAGGTATGGGTGACTTTATGATGGATATAATATCTAGATGAAGGGTTTTTTTGCTTTATTACATTCACCCACTTCTCTATAAACTCTCTCAAATATTTCTTTCTTGATTAAGAAAATGAGTAAAAGAACAATGCTAAAACTAAAAATAGAAAGGAATACTGAAAGTTGGGGTGATGCACCAATGCTGGGATCAATTATGTATATACATATCACACTTTATAATCCAAATAAATTTACACACATTCACTTCATTTTCATACAATTACTCTTGCATCAATATTTCACATAGAGGTCTTGGCAAACACTCACACTAGCTAGGAAGGAATGAATAATGATTAAATTCACTTATAGATTAGGTAAAAAATAGAATTAAATGCTCTATATGAACTAAAATATTTATAATTTTATACTTAAATGTGAATTATTCAAACATAAACCTAAAAAATAGATTAATTCACTAATTTTTATCAATTAATAATAAACACACACTTCATAAAAGCTTGAGAATGGAGGAAAATTCAGCTCTTTATTTCTTCTAAAGTGATATAGTACAAATTTTTGATAGAGTTTATGTAATAAAAAATAATAATAATCTAATAATCATTAAAAAATTAATGTACATATATAAAATAATAAGAGAGAGAGAGAAGATAAGAAATTCTAAATGAATCCACATGCAAGTCCTAGTTCACTCTTGCTTCAACTGAAAATTCAACTCAAAATTAAACTTCACCTTCAAATCCACTTTTTATTACACATATTATCCCATGTATAATAAAATTTTAAATATTATTATATATAATATATCATGGTAGGAGATAGGTAGTTTCATGTTTGAAAGGTCAAAGGGCTCTTCATGCATCTTGAATCTTGAGTTAACTTGCTGTGATCTTGCATGTAACTTTTGATATTTTTTAGTTAACTCTTTTTGGTATTTAATTAACTCCTCTTGGTATTTAATTAATATTAAATTTATACTTTAGTTACCTCCACTTTCATTTTGAGTTTACTATAATTATCTTGACTTCACATCTGGAGTTCAACTTCACGAATCTTGACTTGCAACTTGCATGCAACTTGACTTTTTGAATTTTCTAAATTTAGAACAAATGGGGCTGTAGTAAGAGAAGAATTATATGATGATGTTATAATAAGTATTTTTAATTAAAAATATTTCTTCAAATATTTACCAACTCTTGAATTCAACTTCTCCATTTTTGCATGTTTTGAGCTCCACTTATCTTGACTTGTAACTTTGACAAGCTTCTTGAATACATTGTGAGAACCGAAAACTTTATGGATATTCATAATTTGAATATTAAATGAGAAAAAATATTATTTAAACATAATTATAATGGTGGAAAATACTTTGAAACAAAATTTTAGCTTCAAATTCCATGTACAACTCTAAAAAACACCATTTTATGCTCTATGAAGCTCTATTATTCTAAAAAAATCCTAATTTAGATTAGGGGGATAAAATGAGTTATAATCCTAATAAAAAAATAATAATATAAATTTTTTATAGGTTTAAATGGATTATACCTCAATTTTTTTTAAAATATTCAAAATTATTCACCAAAATCTCTAAGAAAAAATCATAAAAAGTGCTTATTTGCTACCTTAGGGATGATCTAGAGATGTTTTTCAATGATATGAGCCTATTTTAAATTATTTTTCATTTTATGATCATTTATTTATAATTTTAAATTAATTATTCACACTCTAAAGTATTTTTTTTCATTGGAGGGACCTGAAACACTCATTTCTACATCATTTGTGAACAAAAAAGTGAAGAAACGTTCATTCCCTTCATGATCGGACTTGTATATTACCATTTTATCTATCCTTAGGTATAGTAAGGAAATTAAAAAAAAATTAAAGTATTAAAATATATAAAAAATACCCCAATATAAAATTTTAAGAGTTTTTATTTAATAAAATTCAAAATATGCACTTTTTAGTGTTGACTAGCTTGCCCAATTTCATTTTAAAACACTTGTAAGTATGTGTTTTTCCATATTATTGAGTTTTATGAGGCATAAATACATAATTATTTTTTAATTATGACTTTAAATAACTCTTATTACCATTCTAATAATTTTATGTGTTCAAACAATCACTTAAACCTCTCAAAAATTATCTTTTCTAATTGTCTCTCTTGTTTGCTTAAAACCCTAATGCTTGATCCCTTGCCTTTATTCATAATTTTAAATGAAATTTTGATTTATGAATGTGTATAAAGGTATTATATTCACCATAATAGATTAAAAAAAACCTTTATTTTTTAATAAATAACTCAAAAATTTAAACATACTCCTTAAAATTGAGCAAATGAGGGTTTACGAAGGGTTTTAGACCACATGTTATTCTTAACAATTATTCATAAAGATAAGACACTATAACCTTAAAAAATGAATGGAATATTGAGTTAATATTAGACCCAAAATAAAACCAATACTATTTTATTCAAATCCTCTTCACCTTTATGTATTGAGCATCTGAAAATTACCTTCACTAGCTTGCAAATAGCTATTTAGAGGAATAAAAGAAACTTCTATCAAAATTTGAACTTCTGAGTTGTTATTGAGAATTATTTTAGAATAATTAGTATTTTATTATTATTTTAATACCTTTTTTACCTTTAATCCATGGATGGAGTCTTTTTAAAAACCTACACATAAGCAACTTTGACCAATGTTGGTAAAATTGTCAACATTCTTGGTGACTTTGCTGGGATGTTTGCCTACTAAACACTCAAGACCAGTAGCTATATCCATTGGGTTATGTAGTCATAAAAATATCACCAAATTTTAAATTTAAAATGTCTTTTCAAGAAACTTTGAAATTGATATTTCCCTCAAGCAACTATAATACTTGTGCATAAACACTTATTTTATTGAAAACTAGATCAACTATCAACTGAAAGATGTGCAAGATAATACTTAGAGTAATTGAAAAATAAATTACTAAAATAAAATTTAAAATAATCAATATCTACATAGATCAAAATAAAAACTTTTTAGTTCTTTTCCATGTGGTTGATGAAGACTAACAAGCTGTTGTGTGAGTGTGATTTCAGTTGGATCAACTCTTTTCCTTATTGTCAACCTCTTTGGTTTATCTTCAAGTGAATAAAATAAAGAAAACATATATCCAATATAAAAAAATTAATCATGTGGTTCAATACTCACCTCATGTTTTTCTTTCACACTAAGAGAGCTTTCCAATGTAACCACATTCTGATTTACCTTCACAACTGCATTATAAATGTCTTCACAAAGAGGTGTAGGCCTAAAAAAATTATCAAAGTCTTGAATCAAATAGAATTAATGTTTCCATCAGTCATAAAAACCTTATTGGTCCTCAATTTTATCTTCTTGAGGTTCACTATGAGTCACTACATCTTTTGTATCTTTATTTAGCCTTGTCTAGGATTATTACCTTGTAAAACCACTATTACAATCTCACTAGCTGCTACCATATCTTTTGTAACAGTTTCATGATAGGATTATTGAGGATAAATTGATACAGTAATTTAATTTTTTAATGGCTCCTCAAGGTCTGAAAAATTATCTCCTTCTATGCTAAATTGAATCTCATTTGACTAATGCAACTCTTGATCTTTTCTTGACAAATTTTCCTTTTCACCTTGATGTTCTTCTTTTTCCTTCCATAAAATAGGTCGTAATTCAAAAAGGGAGATGGTGGGAGGGAAAGATAATATATTTTGTGGCATATTAATATAAGTCATTATTGCCTTATATTGAACTTGAAGTGCTTGGTGAAACTTGTTTGCCTTAACTTGCTGATTTTTCTGAGCTAAAAAGACAATAATCTAATCATTAGTACTTTTATAAATAATATTAGGAACATTTGAAACACATATTACATATTGAGGGTCATATATAGCCATTATCTTGGATCTTGTAATGGATGCAACAATTTTTTTTGATTTTCTAGGCTCACCAATCTAATTTACTACCACATGATCATCAACTTAAAAATTCACCAACATCACATTTAATTGTACTTGTCCATGATTTGATTCCTCATGTCCTTTGAATAATTTATAAATTATATTATATTAAAGATTTATTATTCATATAATTTATGTTATACAGCTTCCAACTTGAATTTTGTATCAAATTATTTTATACTAGAATAAGGGCCTTTGGTTTAGGAAGGAACATTAGGATTAATTGCAACATAAGGTGTTACAATGGCACAAGAATCTTCCATTTAAATCCATATAATCTTTTAGTGATTTAGGTGAATTATTATGTAAATAATTTTAATATAAATTAGACCATATATCTCTTGTTGAGTAGCTCACTACCATCAAGAGAACACCAAAAGAATGTTGATAATTTTGCCACCATTGGTCAAAGTTACTTATGTGTAGGTTTTTAAGAAGACTCAATTCATAGAGAAAAGGTAAAAAATATATTAAAATAATTATAAAACATTAATCAAGAAAAAATAATTCTTAGGAATAACTCATAAATCTAAATTTTGATAGAGGTTTCTTTTATTCATCTAACTAGTTATTTGCAAGCTAGTGAAGGCAATTTTTAGATGCTTGGTACATGAAGATGAAGAGGAGTTGGATAAAATAGTCTTATAGATATTTTGACTCCCATATTAAATAAATATTACATGAATTATTTTTAGGTTATAGTGTCTTAACTTTATGAATAATCATTAAGAATAATAGGTGGTCTAAAACCCTTTTTAAACCCTCATTTACTCAATTTTAAGTAGTATGTTTGCATTTTTGAATTTTTATTTAAAAGTAAAGGTTTTTTTAGATATTATGAGGAATATAATATATTTATACACATTAATAAATAAAAATTTCATGTAACAATTAATAAATACAAATGATCAAGCACTAGGGTTTTAAGCAAGCAAGAGAGACAGTCAAAAAAGATAATTTTTGAAAGGTTTTGAGTGATTGTTTGAGAACATCCAATTATTATAATGATAATAGGGGTTATTAAATGTCATAATTAAAAATTAATTAGGTATTTATTAAAAATAAAACTAAATAAAATGATAAAACACAAACCTACATGCATTTAGAAATGAAATTGGGCAAGCTAGTCAACACCAAAAGTGCATATTTTGAGTTTTATTAAATGAAAACTCTTGAAATTTTATATGGAGTATGTTTTTATATTATTTAATATTTAATAATGATTTTATTTCATTAATTTACTTTATTAGATATAAAATTTTAATATACAGGTTTGATCATAAAGGAAATGAAAGTTTCTTCATTTTTTTACTCACAAATGGAGTTGGAAATGGGTGTTTCAGGACCCTCTAATGAGAAAAATTAATTTTATAGTATGAATAATTTATGTATAGGTGTAAATAAATTATAATTTACTAAAAATAAATTCAAAATAGACTCATTTCATTAAAAAAACATCTCTAGGTCATCCTAAGGGCAATAAATAGGCAATTTTTTGGGAATTTTTAAAAGGAGTTTGGTGAAGAATTTTGGAGATTTTGAAAATTTTATAGGTATGAACCATTGATTAATATAAAATAATCATATGATGAGTGTTTTATCAATCCTATAACTCATTTTATCCCCCTAATCTAAATCAGAGTTTTTTGAGAATAAAAGAGCATTATAAAGCATAAAATGGTGTTTTTTGGAGTTGTACATGGAATTTAAAGCCGAAATTTTATTTTAAGGTCTTTGAAACCATGAATATTATATTAAAATATTTTTTTTTCTCTTTATATATTATTATTATTATTATTATTATTATTATTATTATTATTATTATTATTATTAAGATACATAAAGTTTTTGGCTCTCACAGTGCATTCAAGAAGCTTGTCAAAATTACAAGTCAAGATAAGTGGAGTTTAAAACATGTAAAAATAGAGAGATTTAATTTGAATTTTTGTAAATATTTGAGGCCCTATTTTAATTAAAAATAATTATTATAACATAATAATGCAATTTTTATCTTAATACTCCCCCCTTTAGGCTAAATTTAGAAAAATTAAAAAGTCAAGTTGCAAGTCAAGATAAGTGAAAATAAACTCTAGATGTGATGTCAAGATAATTCTAGTCAACTCAAGATGAAAGTGAAGTTAAACAAAGTATACATTTAAGATTAATGTAATATAAAAATATAAAATAAATACTAAAAGGATTTAACTAAAGAAGATCAAATTTTGCATGTAAGATCATAACAAGTTAACTCAAGATTCAATATGCATGAAGAGCCCTTTGAATTTTAAAACATGAAAGAATAGCCTCCCTCTCTCCTGAAATGATATATTATATGAAAAAATATTTAAAATTAAATTATACATGGGATAATATGTGAAAAAAATTTTAGTTGAAGGTGGAGTTCAATTTTGAGTTGAAGCAGGAGTGAATTAAGACTTGCATGTGGGCTCATCTGGATTTTCTTATCTTATCTCTCTCTTATTATTTTCTGTATGTACATTAATTTTTGAATGATTATGAGATTATTATGATTTTTTATTATAGAAACTATGCCAATTTTTTTTACTTCATTACCTTTGAAGAAATAAAGAACTAAATTTTCCTCCATTCTCAAGCTTCCATGAAGTGTGTATTTATTATTCATTGATAAAACTTAGTGAATTACTCTCTTTCCTAGATTTATGTATGAATAAATAACTTTTATTAAAAAAATTATAAATATTTTGGGTCATATATATCATATAATTCTAGTTTATACCTAATATAGAAGTGAATTCAACCATTATTTATTCCTTCCTAGCTAGTGTGAGTGTTTGCCAAGACATCTATGTAAAATATTGATGCAAGAGTAATTGTATGAGACTGAAGTGAATGTGTGTAAGTTTTTTTAGATTATAAATTATGTTAGGTATCTAAATAATATATTATATCATTGGTTCATCACCCCAAATTTCAATTTTCCTTTCCATTTTTAGTTTTAGCATTGTTCTTTTACTCATTTTCGTAGTCAAGAAAGCACTATTTGAGAGAATTTAGAGAGAAGTGGGTGAATGCACTAAAGGGAAACAACCATTAATATAGATATTATCTCCATAATAAGGTCACCCACACCTTGGAAAGTTTCCATTTTATTAATATAATTTAAATAAGCAGAGGTTATTTGCAGGGTGCACTTCTAAGTGATAATAGTTACCAAAGTTGTATGATATAATAAATATGTAAAATGGTAGCATTCATAATATTAAAAATCAAAATTTTTCATGCATACATCTTTAAATTAATTCAAAAAGTGAGTGTTATTATTCCCTTTCTAATGATGCAAATGTCCAAAAAATTGAATGTTCCTCCTCTATCTCTTATGATGAAAATATTGATGAAATCAAGTGTGTGACTTGTTATCTAAGGAATAATCATGTTGAAAATTATATGCTTTATTTGGATGATTTAAGTGAAAATAGTAAAATTTGTTTTCCATCTTTAATTTATAGTGAAAAAAATTCATGTCCTATGTCTCCCATTGTCTTGATTGAAGAGAAAAATGAGAGTGCATATGAAAATCATAAAAA
Source organism: Torreya grandis (assembly GCA_037957365.1). Lineage (NCBI taxonomy): Eukaryota > Viridiplantae > Streptophyta > Pinopsida > Cupressales > Taxaceae > Torreya > Torreya grandis. Next base: position 1,024,503 of record JARHVA010000088.1, read on the forward strand.
AATGACTACAAAACTTGCATTGTTTGGGGACACAAGTCCCAAGTATATTTTATGTATATTTTTCCAAGATCAAGTCATGAAATTCAAATAAAATCAAAACTAGAATTTAATCTTCTCTCCCTCCTTTCAAAATTAAAATTGAATGTGAAATTTGTATGCTTCCTTTCATGATGTTTCAAGTAAAATAACAAATGATTCTTTTCTTCTTTCCCTTCCAATTTCTGATACAAAAGAGCAAATGTTTACAAGTGAAGTTTTCTCATCTACTAATATTGAATGCCATGATATTTTAAATATCATATCACCTTGTAATTACAATATTACCAAACTTCATGCTATCCAACATGACATACTCACCTCTCTAATCATGGATACCCTTTTATAAAATGTTCAACAACTATGAGATGATCCTCCCCTTAATAGTGGAAAGGATCCAATTATTTCTATGTTTCATGTGCATGGTAATTTATATCCACCAAAAAAATCTTCAACCTCTTATTGTGATATGTTATCTATTATGACTACCATGGGATATTTTCAACAAGTCAACACTCTTAAGCTATAAATTTCTTCTCATAAGGTTATGTTTTAGGAGAATATATTAGTAGAGCAACCTTTTATTAGGGATATATTTGAATATAATTACCATTTAAAATTTATTATGAAGAATTTATCCTCCTTTGATGGTTAATGGGTTCCTACTATTAATTTAAAATAATAAATACATTCCTTTGAACATTGTATCCAAAATGGAAGCTTTCTCTTAAAGGATTTTCATCGTAACTTAATCCAAGGGGCTCTTGATTGGTTTTATAGTATTCAAATGGTTTATTATCAAATTTCAAAAAAATTGAAATGTATTTATATTACATTTTCATCATTACACCTTACTTGAGTTACCATTTTAACATTTGCAAGCATTGACACAAATAGAAAATGAGTCTATACAATACTATGTTATTTAATTTAAGGATGCTTTGTATTCCTTAAATTATACACCCTCAGATTTGGAAGTATAATTTATATTTAATAGAGGTATTATTTCTCCACTCAGATAAATATCATTCCATAATTGCTTTTCTTCACTCAAGACCTTATATTGGGATGTGCATAAATATACATGTGCTCTAATACATACGAAAACCAAGTTGCCTATGTCTTCACTAGAAACAACACATGATAAGAACCATGTTTCCAAGGAAAATAAATAAGTTAAAAAATATCATAAAATAATTTAATCACCCTTTATAGAACCAACAATATATGTCAAAAATAAATGATAAAGGTGTTGAACAAAGTAAAAGAACATGCTTAAAGAGTATCTCCCATTATTAGACCATATACCTCTACTAAATGATAACATCTTCAGTTTGATTGGTACAATGATAGACCCCATAACACATTGCACACAATTTTGGATAAACAAATGATAAAACTTATTTATAATTCACATTATCCACCATACCAATTTGAAAATGCAAAAGGATAACACTTTTGTCCTTACCATGGTATTAATAGACACCGAGTATGTGATCAAGGAATTATTACATATCATAAAGACACACCTAAACCCATTTCACATACTTATCCTAGAGGCTTTTCTAAGAGGTTGATCCATCCCATGTTGATCCTTTCAAGGAACACATTGTCCATTGACCTTTGCAAAAGATGACCACTAGTAAAAGTGCTTCTCCTAGTGTACTCTCTAAGAGGACTAATCACTCCAACACTGATCCTATTAAAGAATAATTTATTTATCATGTCATAAATAGAGGGACATGTGGAGGGTATGTACATACAAAAAAAAATTGGGTGCCAAAATTGGTACCTATAGACTCATAGGTCACTTCTATAGATACAACAAAATTAGCTATAGAAACACAATCAACACTTCCACTACCCCATGATCATTACAGTTAGACATTATTATTTTCTTTTAGGTTCCACTACATAAGATGATTATTATATTATCTATATAATGCATATATCATTAAATTAACATATTATTTATAAAATTTACAAATATATAATCATACATTGTGAAAATAAACACAAAAACCAAATATAAAACTTTAGATGTTGCACTTTCATTTTAAATTAAATGAACCATATAAATAATGTCATATATATATATATATAATGATACATGATTTATATAAATAAGAAACATCAATCATATGTCAGGGGAATATCCCCAGGTGTGTAATCCTCATCACTATCTATATCCATGATCCTTACACCTCTCGATATTGAGGCATTGAGATCTAATTAGGACTTGCATGCATGAGATAACTCACATACTCTCTCCTCAAAGGCTCTTAAACACTACATCAAATCCTCATGATTGTGTTATAGATTATCATATCGATCAATCAAAACCTTCATGATCTTCATGAAACTATACAAGATGTCCTATCTATCTAACCTAGTATACAACTCCTTAGACTTAGATACCACATTATGATATGTTACCACAACTCTTGATATAAGATCAAATACAGGGTGCATGAACACCTACAATATCAACTAACCTATTAATAAAACCATCCCTAGATATATCCATGGGCATGGTATGTGTGAGGGCCTATATCACATGGTCTACCATTATCACCCACACTTGATTGCTTGTAGATACAAGACATACAATACTATTTAGCTACATCTATGGAATGAAATACTTGATATAATATTATATCCAAATATAATGCCAAATTTAAGAACTATGGTACTCACATGTGGCTCCAATGGCAACCTCATCTACTAGTGATGGTCACATAGGGTTAGCATCACCTACATATACAACTATCTCTCCTCTTACATCCCTTTATGCCATATGAATGGTACTTGGTGGCCAACTACAATAAGAAACATTGAGCTGTCACCCACCATTAAATATAACCTTCTATGCATCTTGAATCATCCCCTACAACCAGGGGACCATGAGATATTTCTCATTATTAAGATTGAAAAATAGATGTATATCTATGAATGTTGGCCTATCATGGGGTGTATGCCCACTCTGTGTTGTCCAATACTAGGTGTAGGGTTCTGATGATTCTCCCTACTCTATACAAAACTATCGTAAAACATGGTCATACTAAAACAACTTGTACATACTAAGATATTTATTAACTAACCACATATTAATCTAGACCCTCGATAACTCATGCCCATCCTTAGTCCATTTAATAAATGTATTATATGGGTGCCATATAATCCGATCCGAAGTCAACATGTCTAGAATAATGCAATATTTCATCATGGCATGTAGTTTACCATGGGGAAATACCCATCCATATATAAATATCTATAGATGGGCCCACCCAAATAGGGGTACACCAATTGGTTGTACCACTATAATGTTCTCATATGCCTAAACATGTAAAAGAGTCCTTGTTCTGATGCCTCCACTATGAATCTCTAGTAAAAATCTATAAAAATCCCTATATAAGTGGGCCAATATAGTGTGACCCTAGGAATATCTAGTATGAACAAGCTCAATATGTTGAACTACATGGTACATATGATATGAGATACTCACTATACACCCTCTACGACTATGAATGACACCAATAAAACAAAAATAAACTTTTGTAACCATAAAACATCACCTCTGATAATATTATCCAAATAAATTATACTACTTGACTATACATCTAGAGCTAATTGGCCACTAAAATATATGCAATAATGTTGAATATAACTAGGGATTCCATCTATATCAACCTAAAATCTCTCACCTCTAATAGGAAGTCAAAAAATTTGATACACATATTCTAATGTGATCATCATCTCCCTTGTAGGGAGCCAAAATGTGCAAGCATCTAGGTTCCACCTCTTAGCTAGGGTTGTGAGGATGTAGACATCATATGTAATATATTTAAATCAAGCTATATGACCTAACCCTACTTGATATAAAATGTATTAGTCAACTCCATCTAGACCCAAATCTGCCAGGTATAAAAATGTCTTCCATGCTAGAAGTCCCAAATGTGTATACCCTTCTACAATAAAAATAATAATAATGAATACTTATTAAAAATCACATTTTAGCTCAAAAATATAGAAGTTACAATAAAATATTCTCAAAATAAAAATATATTAGCATCAAATGCTAGTGTTGACATAAAATAGTAGCATCAGATGCTAATGTTGATGTAGGATAATCACATTAGACACTAACATTGATGCATAATGGTAATGTTAGATGCTTGTATCCTAGTTCAGAAACTAGTGTCATATTATCGATGCAAGAGTCTTGGAACTCAATTTAGGTGTTTTTAAATCTACTAAGAAATCAAAAAACATGCCCAAAATGATTTTTTTTCAAAAATTAAAAATTAATAGTAAATTGACAACTAAACCTACTTAGGAATTCAGTGAAATCCTGACCAACTAGAGATGTCTGGAGTACATCAAATCACATTAGTCAAGGGGTTATACTACATGGCATGGTTATCTTATACTCAGTGCTATTTTTTTGAAAAGTTAAAAATGACTTCAAATTATATTCAAAGTTCCTAATATACATATTCTACAAGAACTTCAAATGCACATATCTTGAGCACCAGTTATCCAAATTCAAAACTGTGAGTTGTATTGGGATCTAGATAATGAACCCTTACATATTACACTAAATTTTTAAATTTTAAATCATTACCACAAATCAATAAAACTTTTATACATGGATATTATACTAGCTTTTGTGTATTACAAAAATAATGTTACAAATTATTGCCACCAATACTACCAACATATAACTTGGTCCCTACATCAAGAAAATTATCACCTTTTACTTTTTTGAGGAGATGAATAGTAGGTAATATTTAATATCCTCCTAAATGGGGGAATATTACTAGGGGAATGTTTATAAACATGTTCCTCATAGTCAATTACAATTTACACATTCTCTAGATTTAGTGGGGGCATGCTTTGGAAACATATTCTCCACACTTATTCAATATTTAACATATCTAGATTCAGTGGGAGAATGTATTGGGAATAGTCCTCCACATTGGAAATTATATAAAATTTTATATTTCTCCATATATAGTGGGGGAATGTTATGGTAACATGCTACACACACTTGTGAAAAATTTAAAATTGGTAAAAACACACAATTATATGATTTCAGATTCATAGTTGTGGAAAAATTATATACATTGGTATCATTGTTATACAAAATTTTAATATGAGACATATCTATGGTGCATATGTTATGAAATATACACCTAATATTTCAAAATTCAAATTAATTTCAGATTTCAAAACACTCTTAGGTACTATCATCACCCACTAGGATGTAATTTTATAGACTATATTGAGCCTTACCCATCTATAATGGTTGGATATCTTTCATTAGATTGAAGTGATTAAATCATCTAGTCTCACAAAATTTTTGGGTGAGTTTTATTACATCACTCATCCTATGCTAGGTTATATATATGTGCCCTCGAGTTGTTTTAGTCAAGAAATGATACTCTCGATGGTTGAAACACCACTCTTCCTATTTTGGGATAGGGGCATGATCACCTACCAAATCTCCATATTATAAGTAAAAAACCACCATAGTGTAACCCAATTAACCATTTTTAATTTCATTCTTATTCTTGGCCAAAATATGGATGAGGTTCCAAGAACCTTGTTTATTTCTCTAGTTTTTAGTACTTGATAACCATTACTAGATGACACATACAAATGTGTATTCTATCCATGCTCTTTCTTTATGATACTTTTTATTATTAATCACATGTATATAATATACACTAATTACTTTGTGGCATGATCCTAGTTTCAAGTAATGTTCAAATGAAATATTCAAGGAAAGCTAAAGCAAAAGTAAGGTGTGTTGTCTACATGATGATATGCATTTTTATTTTCCTTTAAACTAGTAATTTGGTTTTCATGCATTACTATATTAAAGAGGGGAAAATTTAGACACCCATATTTGGTATAAGAATAATTTCACATGTTTTTATAGCCTCTTTGCATGTATATATCTCTTTATTGAGGGTTAGATATCTAATGATGCGACCTCTTGTGGACCTCTTCAATTCCATCTTATTTCAATTGGCTTAGCTACCCCTTGGGCCTATATGTTATTTTATTATTCTTCATCTAATGTATGCTAGGGAAATCTAATTGTTATTTCTTATTTTTTGTATGTTTTTATCCCCTAGACACTTATGTCCATTTTAGACACTAACATCGATGCTAGTGTCCAATTACGATACAAGTGTCCAAGCTTATCTTTTTATCCTTTTCCATATCTTTCACTTTGTGATAATTTATTTAACCCTATTTTCACATCCTATTATTATATTTTAATGTATCACTATATCTTAATTGAAAATTAAGAGGTACCTATATATACAAAGGCTATAGTCCAATTATATTACCTAGTAATTTGATTGGGCAGTTACTTAATTGAAAAATATTATATATTTCAAGATATCAAACTACATTACAATAATGAATTGAACATTTGAAGCATTCGAAAGGTTAAATATACTAATACATTGCTTGTACCAAGGGTTATAAGGAAAAATATCATATAGTTGTACAATTAAAATTCCACACACATACCCAAGAGGGAGAACTACATGCGAGTCTGAGGCCCTCCTTAGAGTTTTGGATATGTAGGTAGTACTTAGAAAAAAATGGGGTTGGTAAGGTTAGATTGACTCACATGTTAATCCATTTTTACCAAGTTATAGGAGGTCTAATGTAAAATAACTAGGGTTTTGTTCATTAGTTGAATTTGGTGCACAAACAGGTATAATTTGAGGCATAGTTTAGTTATATAGGTGATAACATAGACCTAGTACAAATTTGGATCCATCCCTATGTATATCTTTGATTAAAAACTTTCATTGACACAACTATCCCTATCAACAAAATCATCTAGTGGGGAAAAATAATCAAAACATAAAATGAACAAGGTTAAAACCTATAATGTAGCCCTATGACAATTCTTGATCACTGTCATACCTTAAAATAGAATATCAAACAAGATATGTTCTATCTTATCCATTAAATACCTTGTACTTGATGTATTTATTTTCCATGCTAAATTAAAAAATATATTTATTATTGAATATATTTTAGTGTAAATATGAATATTATCATTCCCTTCAAATATTTTATTAGTTTGTATATTTTTTTATGAAAATCCCAAAAAACCATAAAACATAAGTTACCAATCATTACAAAATAAAAGAGGAGCATTTAATACCATATAAAGAAATGGTAGATAAACTAAAAGAAACATTTGTTACATTCTCTATTAATAATATTCCACATAAATATAACTGCTATGCAGATGCAATGGCTAGTGAAAAAGCCTTAATGTCATTTGATATCAATGATGATCAAATAAAATTTACCATGTTACAATTATAAAATCCTCCCACTTTTGTAGATAAGATGGATGCCTTTACAGTTCTCATCATTATTCACATCTCTACAAATACAAAATGGTGTAGTGATATTTATAATTTTTTATACTAGGATTACATACCAGATCACCTTACACATAATTATAAATGAAAAATACAACAAGAATCACTTCATTATGTTATTATTGGAAATAATTTATTCAAACATAATTTTTATGGACAATTAATTTTATTTTTAAACAAAAATGAAGCTCAAATTTCCCTCTTATAAATGCATGAAAGTGAGTGTGGTGGGAATTTTAGTGGTAGGGCCATGTCCCCTAAATTATTATGCCAGGGTTATTATATGCCTACCATGGAACAAGAATGTATTAAACATGCAAAATTATGTTTGCAATGTCATAAATATATCAATTTAAATGATGCACCATCTCATGAGTTACAACCGATTATCTCACCATGGCCTTTCTCCTTGTGGGGTTTTGATTTGATTGGAAACATAAATCCCATGTCCATAGGAGAACATAAGTTCATAATCATAGTTACATAATAGATTACAAAATGGATGGAGGTAGTTCTACTTGAGTTTACAATGAGGGATGATATATATAGGTTTTTATTAACTAATTTTATTTCCTATTTTGCCATACATTTAGATATTATTACTGATAATGGATCCTCATTTAAAAATAAAATGGTGAAATAATTTTACAACAAATATAAAATAAAATATACCTTTTCTACACCTTATTACCCATAGGGTAATGGACATATAGAGGAAATAAATAAAACAATTGTAAAAATCCTTGGAAAAATAGTTGAATGGTACAATTTATATTGGCATCAATAGATGGTGTATGCTTTATGAGCATACCACACTAGTGTTTGTAAACCTACTCAAACTACACCTTATTCTTTGGTAAATGGTGTAGAGGTAGTTTTACTGATCGAACTTGAAATACATTATTTGTGTGTTTCTCTCAAAGATATTCTAAACAATAATGAATACTGTGAAAAGAGATGGAATTAATTAGAATAATTGATTGAAAAATCCACAGAATTACTGAACACTTACGGGTTTATCAAGATCACATTAAGTGAACATATAAATTTTTTTTTTGGCCACAAGAATTTATTGTGGGTGACTTGGTACTAAAATAATATCAAAATAACACCAATGCAGATAAAGATAAGAAAAGAAATTTCAAACCAAATTGGTTGGGAATATTTATAGTTACAAAACAATTGGAAAAAGACATGTACCACCTAGATACACTTGAAGGAAAAATTCTCAAAAACCCAATGAACATTATGCACTTGCATAAATATCTTGGTTTAGACATTTACAATACTCTAAATTTACAATATATATATATATATATATATATATATATATATATATATATATATATATATATATATATATATATATATATATATATATTAAAAATGTCCAAAAATATTTAGCATTTACATACCTTATTAGTTCCTTGGCTTCTATGTTTTTAGTTCCATGTTGGTAGATAACATATTATCTATTTATATATACTCATGTTTTATGCATCTTTAGAGTGTGATACAAGCATACCAAGGCACATGATCTATGCACTTTCAAATATTGGGATTTCCATCTACTCATGTCATTTGGACATTGGGGGAATCCAATTATTTGATCATGATACACCTAGGTTATATCATTTTATGATCATTTTTCATTATCATGTTTGAGCTTATATACTTATACATGCCTTTATCTATGGTTATATCTTTCATAGTGTACTTAATATGTTATGTCCTTAACATTTTTTTCTAACACATATATCTAGGGACTAGTATGATATGTTTATGTTGGTTGTTTATGTTCCATAATTTCCATTTATGCACTTCTTAGAGTGTCTTGTATTTTATTACTTGTTTGAACATTTGAATATGGTCCATTGATTATGGATACCATGCCTTTATTTTCCTATTCTGACATTTTGAATATGTCATTTCTTATCTTTTGGACATTTGATTAATCCATGACCCTTCAATTGTGCAACATTTGAACATGCCCCTTGTTTGATGTTTCCTTGGACCATTGTCTCTTGATTTTATTTTGAATGATCTTGTGTGTGTGATTGATTGCTTATTGAGATTATACTATTAATATATATATGTTTCCATGATTCACATCACACATATTATGAATTCATGTGATCACATACTATTTACCTCATTGCTGTATCTACCTAGACATGCAACTCTTATATGCTACATGATCCTTACATAGATTATACAGTCTTATCCTTTTTAGGTAATATAAATACCATTTTATAATTTCCCTCCCCTAAAAATGGGGGGAATATTAGTGGGGGTATGTAATAAAGGCATGAATTTTCACACCTTCATAGTTTTATATTTTAGTGAGGGCATGTAGAAAAAACATGACTTCCACACTTATTCAATACCCAATATTTTTAAATTACAATGGGGGAATGTTATGGAAATATGTTCTCCACACTTATCACAATTATTATATTCTCTATATTCAGTGGGGGAATGCCATGGGAAAATGTATTTCATGCTTAAATAGTTTAAAAATTGGCTAAAATTGCACAATTATATGATTCAGATAGACATTTATGGCAGTATTCTCTACACTGGTACCATTGTTATACCCAAGTTTCAACTTGAGACATATATGAGGAGAATATACCATAAGAGCACCTTAAATTGAAAAATAAACTCATATTTAATATTTTAAATACTTTTATGGAATTTTTCATACACCATGATGGACTTTTACAGACTACTATTGAGTTAATCTACTATAGTAGTTGGTTCACTTTTGGCAAGGTTGAGATGATTACATCACTTATTCTTACCAAGTTTATAGGATGGAGTGATCAAATCATCCACATTCACCAAATTTATAGTGTGATATGACTTATATCACTTATGATCAAACATGGTCAAAGGTATAGTATAATATAAATTCATTTGAAAAGGTTAGTTGGGCATCATTTGTATCATATTATCATGCTCTAACCTTTATTTAGTTCATAGTTACAAAAAATGTCATTTTCACCACATTTTTCCCCATGAAGAAGAGTTAGACATGAAAGCTAAAGAAGATAACATTTAAATAAGATTAAAAATTCCCCTAGTGTAAAAAATGGGTCAAAAAAGGTTCATGAATAGTCACAGTCTGATAGAACCTGTAGTTCAATGCCTAATCTTGGCAAAAGGACACTTTTCAAGCATTTGTATGGCTTTAAAAGATCAATTTTAAGTTAAAAATGATTTATAAGTGTCCCTTGGGATCCCTTATATCATTTTATATCTATATAAAAAGTTTTAGTTCAAATTAACACTCTAGACTATTTTTATCCTCCATCATTACCTTCATAAACTCAAGAAGGCAAATTTGCATTGAATGATATGGCTAGGAGAGGGAGAGTTAGGAGATAAAATTTTGGTAATTTTTAGGTGTAAAATAAATATTTAAATAAGTGTAATTGTTTTGTGTAATTTTGGCCTCTTATTTATGAACAATAAATAAGAGTGATAGCAGATCACTATGGTTTATGCATTTGAGAAGGGTCTATTCTTGTACCTATTTCTCTAGCTCAAAAATCGATGGAGATGAATTATTTTGAGGGTGGTTTTTATATTAATTTTATCTCATTTTCACAATGTTTTCATTATTTTAATCATATACATTAATTAGTTTCATTTTAAGGAAAAATGTCTTAGTGTACATGCTAGTCTAGTAGATCCTGCAATAAGTTCCTATTTCCTCTTCATGATGGTCATCCTCAGAGGTATATTATGATTATTTGTTTATTGGAAATCAATTAAATTTATGGAGTTCATGTTATAATTTTATTAATATGTGTTTTATTCCATCCTCTTCAAGTGTGATTCTCTTTAAGAACATTGTCAGTGTTTGAGCAAGTCTACTGGAGTTTGATTGTCAATTTTGGATTAAGAACTAGTGATACATAATGGTATAAGTTTTGAGACCTTATTGCATCATTGGAAGCATGAGAAAGGCCATGAAAAAGATACCAAACACACATTACAAGGAGATTTCATAGTTTCTTCCTTCACATACATGTTGCATGGATTGTAAATATAGGTTAGAGATGCTCATAACTATGGTGGAAGTTTGATACATATCTTCATGTCCTTGTATAGTCTTAATAACATCACTACCCTCTCAAAAGTTTCTTAAACTAATTATAATGCTCTAATTATCTATTCACAAACCTCATGTATAGGTTAATATACCTACAGGTCCATACAAACATATCAGGTGGGTTGAATATGAATATGATTGGATTATAATATCTATAGACTATTGATGAATGAAAAGAAAGAGAATAGTGGTTGATAGATTTTAGAAGTTCAGGAATTATTGATTTGGATTTTTGTAGCCTAAGCAATCCTAAATGATTACCTATAGGCCCTAAGCTTATATGTCTCTATTTGGTACTAAAGTTAACTTCAACTTCACATTAGTACAAGATAAATCATATAAAATTGATTGTGATAAAAGTAAGTTCAAGATACAAAACTTGAAGGAACCACTAGGTCGCTTGCAAGTGAATATGATAGTGAAATTAAGTTGACAAATTCCTAAGAGCACCTACAGTATCCTATACAGATTGTGTATGGATGGGAACAAAGACAAGTTGGCTTGAAAGTGTCCTAACATAGTAGACATACCTTATAGATAGTGGAAGTTAGCTCCCTTGTGTATATCCTTTAAACATAGTGGCAAGTGAAAAGACTAGGTTTCAAGACCAAATGCATAGTCAAGTAGCCCTAAAAGGCCACCTACAGGCCTATTACGAGGTCAATTCACTATAGGCTTGAGAAAAGAGGCATAGGAGTGTATGAAGGTCATTTGAACCCATTAAAGTATTTAAGGGCATTGGAGAAACCATTAGGAGGTTGATATATGGGATAAATTTATGAAACTCAAAGAAGACTACTAATCATCCTAGAAGACACCTACAAATGGTCTTGGGGAAAATTGGTCTCAATTCATACATTAGGAAGTGTTATAGGTGGTATGAAGGGTGTTTGAACCCAAATAAAACTATGACTAGGTTCATGGAACTAGTTTAAAATAACACTTTTCATAGAGAAGATCATCAATGGTAAGTGAGAAGAGACTAGTTTCAAAACCCTAACACAATCATGAACCAAGATCAACACCTACATGTGGATAATGAGGAAAAATAGAGTTGGCCCTAATTAAAGAGAAAAATAAGTGTTTGAGAGAACCCTAAACTTGATTGGAATTTAAAATCAAATTCAAGAGTTTTGAAAAGGTCACTAAGGTAAGGATAAGTCCTTGAGACTCTAAACATAGTCAAGACTATCCCAAGAACACCTATAGGCTGCTAGTAGGATAAGCTAGTTCTAAGCCTAGTAGGTGGTTTGTAGAGGTGTTGAGAGAGGATACAAACTTATTTTGGGGCCCCAAATAATTTTAAGGACTTTGAGAAGGTAGCAATATAGTATATGAGGTATCAAAACCAAAATATATAGTCAAGATATTTATGAGCACCTACAGGCTATATAAATATAGGCTGGTCTCAAGACCTAAGAGGGGAACAAAATGCATGGAAATAACTCCAATGTATGTATCTTAATTGGAAATAGGTCATAGGTTTATGTTTAGACCAAATAAAATTATTGTAGAAAAGGGAAAAATCTATAACTCTAAAACATCATACATAGTCATTTCAAGAACCCTACACATAGTCAGATCCTACAACCAGTCTTGAGAGAAAATTGAGTTTTGAGGGACATATAAGTATTATAAGGTATTTAAAATTGGTAAAGATGATGTTTGTGACTTGAACAAGACTTTCATAGTCTCCTTGAGTTTAGAAAAGTAGTGGAAGTACTCACTATTTTATCTCAGACCTTGCCCACTCCTTGGGCAAGGGGTAGTCAAGAGACTTAGGGGTTCACTTGAGTTCAAAGGCATAAAATGAGCATTCAATAATTCATGAAGAGTCTAGAGGGAATTTAAAATTAATATAAGAGGTATCCATACACTCTCAAGTGGAAAAACATCTTAGTGTTTAGTCCAAATGCCCTTGAGGGCTAACAAAGAGAAGATAGGCTCTTAAACCCCATGCTTTAACAAGTATACCAGATTAATAAAGAGGGGAAATGAATAATTAAAAATAATTTGGAATAATTTATAGGGATGTTTCAAAGGTTTATGAATGCTTCCCAATAATATAGTGTGGTTTTGAGACCTAAAACTCAAAATAGACCTATCTCACACTCAAGAAACACTAAGAAAGACACTCGAAGAGCAAATTCAAATGCTCATACCATTGCTCACACTTTGCATGGGAGTATAATAATTTTGGAATAGTTTAAAAGGTATAAAAATAATGTTTTCTACGTAGACATAGGTTATTTAATGATATTTTATTTATGGATAATCGTTAAGATGCCAAACAGACCTTAAACCTCTCTTAAACTCTGATAGTGACCAATCAAGGAGAAAATGCCTCAAATTCATATCTAATGACATAGTTTGCTCCTGAAACCTCTTGTATGTTGTTGAAGACTCCCTAATTTTTACATGTTTTTTGTGTTTTTTAGGTGTTTTAAGAAGGGGAGAGATTATAAATAATGGGGTGAGGTCATTTGGGAATTTTATTATATATTAAAACTACAAAACTTTAACAAGAGATTTTGGAGATGACCAAACTAGACCTTATTTCCAAACCAGTCTCAAATAGGCTCAAAATGAGACTAGGTGGTAAGGCCATTTCTCGGTTTGCATACTTCCACAAGGTCTTAAGATGCCAAAATTGACATGGAAGTTGATGTGGTCTTAGGAAAAGTTAATCACATGATTTTGGGTGATTTAACATGTGTGTCATAATTATGGAGCTAGAAAATAGGGTCTAAAGCAAGGAGGCCTGATTGAGGCCTAATTCAAGAGAAAGAAAGGCATAAATGATAGAATTCCACTCAAAATTTTAAGATTAAATTGGAAATGGATATATAAGGCCATATAGGGTCCTAGAATATTCCATTATTTTGTCAATACCATATGTACAACTCCCTACACAAGGATTTTATAGGAAAAAGGGGCTACAAGGAAACTAGGCCTAGTGAAAGCTTAAGGAGCAAAATGAGTTTTTGGGAGTTTGTACAAGAACCAAAATGGTGTGTTTTATAATTTATAACATATTTTAAGACCATTAATGGAGTTTATATGATATAGAGAAGATACACTTGAGATTTGAGCAATTTGGACCAAATTAGGTGTGGGAAATAAAGAGTTACAAGACATATATGTACATGAATGATGGAATGGCAGGTCAGATGAGTTTATTAAGGCATGTAAGATGTTCAATTAGTGGTATGAGATCATTTAAAGTCTAATTAATGATCTGAAGGTCCATTTATCATTCTTTTCATACAAAGTTTTGTCCCCCAAAAATATCACTCATTTTTGGGACAACATTTGAACTATTTTGGTCCTACAGACCAAAATTATCTCTTTCCTTTTTGAAATTTATCCTAGGCATTAAAATTCCTCATTTTTCAAGCTTCTTAGAAATCTACAGACTCTACAGGCTTGAATCTATGGACTCTGCAGGCCAAGTTCAATGGGCTTTATAGGTTGATTTCTATAGACTTGGTTTCTACAAATTCTGTAGGTAGGTTCATTTTTACAGGTTTAAAGGCTTCTGCAGGCGAGTTCAATCAAAAGAATTAGTTTCTAACACTTGGTCATTTTTGGGATCATTTCAATGCCTTGGTTCAATCAAAAATCTCCATCGGCAAGCATATAAGTAAAGAAGGCTTGAACCGTTGAACCATTGAACCACTTTGGTTCAAAGGTTCAACGAGTTTAAAGTTCAATAGGTTCAACACTTTCGGCTCAACATCGGGTTCAATCAAAGGAACGGTTCAATGGATTGGTTCAACCAAGTGGTTCAATGCTTTGTTTCACTTAGTTGGTTCATCTGCTTTGTTTCAAAACTTTGGTTTATCCTTTGGTTCAATCAAATGGTTTGTCAATTGGTTCAAAGGCTTCATTTAAATCGTTGAACCAAAGCTTGGTTCA